>CM042160.1:88557129-88559629 GCA_023376005.1 Doryteuthis pealeii
AAAAAAGAGAGAGAAAATTGAACTGAAAAAAGTTATGGAATATGAAAGTCGAAGTATACAATTGTAGTTGGTGCATTGAAAACGGTCCCAAAAACATTGGAAAAAAAAAGGCCATCAGCTAACGTTCATCATGAAAACTCAAGAAGTGACAAATAATATGAATATCTTTCAGCTAGTATAATTTGGTCTGAGACCTGTCAGCTGTTCCTTATAAACATTCATCTTAATTCCATCAGAATATTTATAATCTTTCCACAAGATTATCTAACATTGCCTTAAAGGAGTTTAGAGATGGGGCATTCACTATTGATGATGGTAGTTTATTCATGTATCACACCTCGTTACTAAAATAATTTTGTCTTGCGTTGCTTTAACAAAAATTTTTTAAAAGTTTTAATTTAGACCCATGGTATTCGATCTTTGAGGCAATGTTTAGTAGATCAAAGTTCGTTGAATAAAATCCATGTGTATATTTGTAGACTTCAAATCATATTCCCCTCTTGTTCGTCGATAAACCAAACTTGGTTAGTCAGTCTCCGAATCTTTCTCATACGATTCACGGGTATTTTTCTTTTTTTCCTTTACAATACTTTTCCTAATTGCAGTTGTCTTTCTTTCAGTCTTTCTCTCGTTTTTTTTTTTTTTTTTTTTTTTTTTTTTTTGGTTGGTTTGGTTTTTTTTACGGCATATCAACCTCAGTGGTCATTTAAATGCCGATAAAATTTTGAAATAAATCAATTCATAATGAATAATACATTTTTTTTATAAATACAATTTTTTTTTTAACCCATAGATGGGACCCTAACAGGTAGTACCGACACTGGGTCAGATTGGACCAGGGAGCAATGGGGATTAAAGGGGTGCTCCCACATTCCGCCAAACCTCCAAAACTGGAGCCCACCATCAGATAGAGTTTAACGTCATTCCAGGACATGTAGGCCCTCAGCCACCGCCTTCTAGCACCCATATGATAAAAAGGGGTTGGGGCTTGCCATAAGGGCAATAGGGTTTGGGAAAATCATATAGGTGCTAGGGCTTGACGTGACCAGCTGATTGATCGGAGGGGGCCTCTCCGACCGGCCGTCTCCCAAGATAGGCCAAAGTGGAGTATTGCATGTCATGAACTGCTCATCACCTGGGCTCTATCCTTAAACATCACAGGTCGCTACCACGGCCAACAGGTGGCCCCATTAGGGGAGTCTTACCCCTCTGCAGAGGTGCAGTCGGTGCATTCTAACGCCCCAGCCGACAGGGCGGTCGTTTTTTCTGTCTTCTATCTTTGTTTTCTTTTTCAGGTACTTCTCTCTCTCTCTCTCTCTTCTCTCTCCTCATCATCTCTCATCATCTCTCCTCTCTCTCTTTCTTTCTTTCTTTCTTTCTTTCCTTTTCTTTTATTTGATCAGCACCTCTATAATCTCTATTTTTTTTTTCTGTTTTCTTTGTTAATATTTTTCATATTTATTTTTATTTAACCCTTTTCTTTTTCTTTTATTTCTTTCTTTCTTCTTTCTTTCATTCTTTCTCTTTCTTTCTATCTTTTATTTACCGTTCCCTACTAACCTCAACCTTTCTTTCTTTCATCTTTTTTCATTCATTTTTTATTTGATCACACCTTCATATCCCTTTTCTGTTTGTATTATTATTCATGTTAACTTTAATAACAACGTTTTCTCTATTTCTTAGTCTCTCTTATCTTTCTTTCTCACTCTCTTTTTTCCTTTCTTTTCAAGTCTCCTTTTCCTTTAGTTGTTTTGTTTCTTTTCTTTTTTCAGTATTATCTACGATATTCGGAACTATTGTCCCCATCTTCCATTGTTATTTGTACACGTTTCGGCCATATACCCTCCGGCCTTCTTCAGGTATTTTTGTCGGACTCGGGAACCTTCTCAGACCGGAACATTCGTTTCGAACTCGGAACTTTCTTGTCGTATCGGGAGCCATCACGGAACTTTGAACCTAACCCTTTATTTATTCCACGGGGGTATCCTGTTCTCATTCCGCTAACCATAGCTGGGTAGGAGTTGTGTTAATGAATACGACAAGAAGTTCCCGAGTTTCGAAAAGAAGGTTCCGAGTCCGAGAACGTTCCCGAGTCCGACAAGAATACCGAAGAAGGCCGGAGGGTATATCGGCCGAAACGTTGTACAAATAACAATGAAGATGTGGACATAGTCCGAATAACACAGATAATACTAATCTTCAAGCCTCATCTCAAACATTTCAGAGAAATTTTCATTTTTTCATTCTTTAATTATTTCTTTGTTTTTCCTTTTTTCTTACTTTCTTTTTTCTTTCGTATGAAGAAAGTCTCTGGGCGAAGCACTTTCGACCATTCTCTGTTGATTGTCAAAACAAGAATGACACATAGCAGTTGTTGTTGTTTGGATTTTGGATAAAACTGAAATGTTGAAATATTTTAGGCGTTTCTCTTTTGCGACGCCGGGATTTGAATTACGTCATTAAATCAAGACTGGCAATTGGTTGTAATTGTGAACATGAC
>CM042160.1:88564629-88586013 GCA_023376005.1 Doryteuthis pealeii
TTGACCTTGTGTCGCATCCTGCTCGTGCGGAGGGGTTGGTAAATATGTATATGTATATAATGGAAATTTTATATATATATATATATATATATTATATATATATATATATAATATGTGTGTGTGTGTGTGTGTGTGTGTGTGTTAAAATAGAATTAGAAGGCAACTGACAATGCAATGGAATAGGTGATGAAAATGATGTTTATTTACCTGTTTCCTAAATATTTTCGGGATAAATCCATCTTCAGAGGTTTTAGAAGTACTTGTGTTTTTTCTAAAAACCTCTGAAGATGGGATTTATCCCGAAAATATTTAGGAAACAGGTAAATAAACATCATTTTCATCACCTATTCCATTGCATTGTCAATTGCCTTCTAATTTCTATTTTAAACACATACGTACAATGCTTCAAGCAAACTATAAAACCCTTATATATATATATATATATATATATATATATATATATATATCAGATAAGGCCTCTCCGACGGTCTGTCTAAATTTAGTAAGGGCCAAAGTGGAGTCTTTTGTCACGAGACAACTTAGTACCCGTGTCACAGACTGCTCAGCCCCTACAATCCTGTCCTCAGTCATTACGGGTCACCACCCAAGGCCAATAGGTGGCCCCTTTGGGGAGGGGTCTTACTCTTCTACAAAGGTATAGTCGGCGTATCCTATAGGCCCAGGCGACCGGGCGGAAATTCGTCTGAATAAAAGAAAAAAAAAAAAGAAAAAAGAAAACCACATCTCCCGAGTGCAAAATATTACACCGTCATCTCTGATGACACATAGTTTTTGTTTTCCATTTTTCCAACGATTTCTACGTCATCGAAATTTGGTATCACCCAACCCAACCTACTGGTCCACCACGAGCAAGACGCGACACAAGGTCAATATTTAAGAGTTCAAATCCAGGTAACTTTGTAATGTCTTTCCCAAAATGATTCAAGAATTTGTAGGATTTTTGGTAAAAATTCCTCATTAGAATTCTTTATCAGAATTCTCAAGCTAACAATTGATAATATAGTTATTGGTGTTGTCACTCAGTGGCGTTTGGTTAATGTGTCTGGTACAGTGAGGTACTAACAGATCAGATATGATCACAGACAACTGAAAGACAATAGTCCTGGGAATGTGTGGAAATTACAAGGTCTCTTTGAATAAGACCTTTCACTTCAGAAAAAGAAACTGTAAAAAAAAAAAGAAAAGAAATATTTTTCTACAAATCACACACACATTCATATCTATGGATTTTTATATATTATCATTTATAAATAAGTACATCCCAAAAATTTTTATTATAAAACTTTAAAAAAAATTTCTAAAGCAAATATACCAGAATTTTATTAATTTTAGTGGAACATTATACAATCAAGAGGGATATTAGGTATTATTATAACTTTGTATTCCACTTTTCCAACGACCCGTTTGGTCATAGGTAGTGATAACAGCAAGTAGGTATTTACCCAACTCCTCCCGCAGGATGCGACACAAAGTCATATTTTAAGTGGAATACACCTAGTTTTAATTCAGAATTTTCCTTCTCATAGAATGGTTGCCATATCAAGATTAAAGAGCCTAGTGTGTTCTACTACTATAAAGGCACTAATTGTGTAATGGTTATTTTCGTAGGAAATGGACACGGCATCCCGTGTTCAAATCCTGGACGAAGCTATTTGTATTTCACATAGCGCAAACGCGCTTGGAAAAGGTACGTATCAACTGCTCCCTCTAACTATGAGTAAATAGTAGAGTAGACTGGGTTCTTTAACATTGGTAAGGCAACCAGTCTAGGAGAAGGAAAATTCTGAATTCGAACCCGTTAGACCCCGCTTAAAAATTGACCTTGTGTCACATCCTGTTCGTGCGGAGGTGGGGGGTGGTAATACGTACTATTTATCCATAGGTTAGGGAGAATAGTTGAGCTTTTACCTTTCCCAAAAGTATTAGCTCTTTGTGAGAAAAAAAAGAAGCCCGACACGGGATTAGAACTCGGGTAGCCGAGTCCATTTTGTATGATGATAACCATTCAAACACCAGCAAGTACCACAATCAAACCAAAATCAATGTGCTAGACTTGGTAAAAAATTGGTAAATAACAACAACAGCAACAAAACAACAGCAAAAAAAAACAACAACCAACAAATTGCTAACGGTTAAATCATACAGAAAACCCCGGTTCCCGGAGTTAAGTACGATGATCATGATCACTACTTAGATGGGTGACTACTTAAGAAAAGTAGGCAATCAGATTCTGTGCGTCATGCTTAGAAAGACATTGTAAAATCATACAGCAATTTATGGGGAAGTCAAGCCGATGAGACCTGTATTCCCTTGCTCACAGTAGTTAAGCAACAAGCCCGCTCAGTATTTCAATGGGTGACCTCATATAAGAAAGGCAAGGGTGCTATAGGCAGAATATTGGGTAATCTGAACATTAGCCACATAAATGAGAGTAACCTCCTCTTGTTTTTTTCACTTTGAGGAATCCTTATGTTTTGGTCGGCCATTTTCATTTCACCGTAAATCTACACTGAAAATACGAATTTGTTTGAATCCATACAACTGCATGTTTTAACCCGAAAAATATAAAAGGTATTCTTAATTGTGCTTGCGCATTATTTGAAATGAACTTAATTATTATTAAGAACACATTTTATGATATTTTCGTGTTAAAACATGCATTTACGGTGATATGAAAATGGCCAACCAAAACATAAGGCTTCCTCAAAGTGAAAGAAACAAGGGGGGTACTCTCATTTATGTAGCTAATGTTCAGATTACCGAATATTGATCATATGAAAATATGATCTCACTGATAAAAAAGCGAGAATTCTTCCAAACTGTAATTATGTCAGAGCTACTGTGGCATCACCAGTTGGAGTTTAAGAAAACGTTTGGAGAAAAAGGCAGATGGGAACTACACAAAGATGTTGTTGGTTGTCTCGAACAAATCCTGGAAGCAGCATTCTCCAGATGTGTAGCTGTACGGCCACTTGCCTCCTATCACACAATCAAATCAAGTAAGACGAACAAGACCTGCTAAACACCACAGGAGAAGCAAGTATGAGCTCATAAATAACATTTTATAATGGGCTCATCTACATGGACACATCAGTGTGGGTCGGTCGACAAAAACATAAATCGGTTATTTCCTATAAGTCTAACATAAACTAAGGGGAACCACTCTTGACTGATAAATTATTTATTTCATTTTCCCATTAAACTAAACCTAAACCCTAACCCTAACTCAAACCTAACCTTAACCTTAACCCCGTCTTCTTTTTCCTTGTAAATCAATAAATAAATAATTTATCAGTCAAGCGTGGTTCCCTTTATTTATGTTAGACTTATAGGAAATAAGCACTAAATCTGCGTGGATACTGGGTACCGTGCCGAGGATCTGTCATGAGCGATAGCCCGATAGGGACGGGTGACGAGGAAGAGTCGTGGAGATCCGTGGTGTCGGCAACACTTGATGATGATGATGATGATGATGATGGTAATGATGATTTTCAGCAGTCGGAGGTCTGTTTGCAAGACGAAACAAAGCGTAATAAATGACGACAGACATAAACAATATTAAATTTTAATTAGAACATTTTTTTTCAAGTTTGTTTGTTTACCTCGGTTGCCAGTTAAACAATATTCCGTTATTAAAAATGAAAAAAAAAAAAAAAAAGAAAGGAAGGAAAATGGCTTATCTCCGGGAACGAAGTGCGTTCGTATATGCCTGGTGTGCAGGAGGAGTTCAACATTTAAAAAGAGAAACATGACCACCCAACGGCCATAATTTAAGAGACATGATCTCGGAGCCAAAGAGAATTGACAAGACTAGCTTTTTTTATGTTTGCAAATTTCCCCGAGATCAGCCGTACAATAAAAGAAAGCACGAGTGACAGAGAAAATGTGTTTTTGAGATTCGTGAAAGACTGCAGTATTCTTGTTGCGGATGCGTCTGTGGACCTTTGTCGTCGGACTAGAACTCAATATACTTTAGTATTTAAAGTATGCGTATGTAGGCGAGAAAGATGGAAATAAATCCGACAGTGTTGGAAAATAATAAGTGAAATTGAAAAATAGAAGTAAAGGTGATTTATTGATATTTGATATAATATGCCAACACTAAGTGTTTCGATTAGACATTTACAGTATCGAACACATATTCGAAATAGACATGTATTAAGTAAGTATTTTCAATTTTCCGCGGAGTAAATACATATTTATCTAAAATGTGTGTTTGCTACTGTAAATCTCTAATCGAAACTCACAGTGTCGGTATATTTTGTCAAATATCGATAAATCATCCTCTCTTCTATTTTTTTTACTCCCACTCATCATTTTTCAACAAGTATGCGTAAGTAAATTTCCCCGAGATCAGACACACAATAAAAGAGAACCCGAGTAACAGAGCAAGTCTTGTCAACTATCCAGGATTCTTCTAGCCGATCTCATCAACGTTTTGATTGAGAACTGTCTCAATTCTTTCCCAATTCCCCACTCCCACAGTCTCTTTTCCAGTCTTTAGCGGGTATGCCTGGCATGCAAGAGGAACATCACCGCCCCACAGCCATAATTTAAGTGGCATGATCTCAGGGCCTAGAGAATAGGCAACACTAGATTTTTGGTGTATGCGAGTTTCCCCGAGATCAGCCATGCAATAAAAGAAAGCACGAGTGACAGAGAAAACATGGGTTTTTGAAACTCGGTATTGTAAAGACTGCAGTATTATTGTTGCGGATTGTGGTGGTGGACTTTTATCGTCGGATAGCACACAATATACTTTAGCATTTAGCCCCTTACACACCAGGTACTCTTGTGACGAATGAACCCCTAAAACTAACTCACCCAATCGGCTGGGGCTATGGAATACGCCGACTACACTTCTGCAGAGGGGTAATGGTTTTGTTTTGTTTTACGGCATATCAACCTCAGTGGGTCAATTAATGCCGATAAAGTTTTGAAATAAATCAATTCTTAATGGATAATACAATTTTTTATAAATACATTTTTCTATTTAACCCATGGATGGAACTGCAGAGGAGTAAGTGAGATCCCGAACCCTGTTGGCAGTGGGTGGCAACCCCTGATGCTTAAGGACGGAATTCTGGTGGCTGAGCAGTCCATGACATGCTACACTTCACATTGGAAGAGATGGTTGGTCAGTCGGTCGGAGAGGCCGGTAATGTCAAACCCTAGTACCTACATGATTGTCCCGACTGTATTGCTTTTTATCACAAACCCAACCATTTTTATCGTACTTGTGCTAGAAAGCGGTGGCTGAGGGTCTTAGTGTCTTGGGTGGGACGTTTACTGCATATGGTGGTGTGGTTACAATTCTAGACCTCTGGGGAGTGTGGAGTACCCCTTCATTGCAATTACTCCCAGGTCCACTCTGATCCGGAGTGGTAGTACCTGTTAGGGCCCCATCAATGGGTTAAATAGAAAAACATGAGTTGATGAACAAAATTGTATTATGCATTAAGAATGAATTTATTTAACAACTTTGTCGGCATTGAAGAACCCACTGAGATTGATATGCCGTAAAACAAAACAAACCAAACCAAACTGATAGGGTCCCATCTATGGGGTAAGTAAATCAAAAATGAGTTTGAAAATGAGTTTGAAAAAAATTTGAATACCTAACAACTTGAAATGGATTCCCTGGGTCCATTTGACCCAGGGAATCCATTTCAACAATAAAGATAAGAAGGGAAAGGAAATGTAAAAGAAACAGGATGTGCAATGTTGTAACGTGAGTCACGTTCCTAGTAGCTCAGATGTCAAACTAGTAGCTCAGATGTCAACAGGATATTCGTAGGGAAACTTAAGTCATAGTCAACGCTGGTATTTCAAACAGGTTTACCATTGCGTATTGTGTTATCTATTGTGGGTCGGGGGAGAATAACACGTCATAAAATTATAACAAAACATGTGCAACGTCCTTTATTTATTTTTATTTTTTTTGGGGTGGGGTGGGGTGGTTAGCTTCATCAAATATTCAGTGAAATATCACCTATCCTTTACTCACCTATCACCTATCATTGTCACTTTATTTATAGTTTGACTGTTAGTCAAACAAAGCGTCAAAGAACTGTTGAAGATCACATTCAAATAATGACGACATTGTTTTTTACATCTCTATATATAATGGAGATAGACTGCATTTTTGTCTGAAGCCGAAACTATATTACTACTCAAGTCACAATTCCTTTAATTATTTACGTCAAATTCTCCATGATTTCATTCTTTTAAACCTTCAGTTATTAATAAAAATTGTTTTACATTATTAATACTGTTGATCATATCTACGTACTAATAACATGCAATTGTATTTATATATACAACAAAATAGCGATTTACAGTTTGAACGAGAAGGCTAATTTGCATATTGATATTTAAATTGTATTTTAATAAATATGTGCTTGGTATTATTGATTTCTAATTGTTTGGTTTTATCTTAAGAAATATAAACAAAAATCTCGTGATAAATCTTAAAAGAAATTTATTTACAAGAAGAAATAACTGTAATATTATCCTTTCTTCCTATTTTAACTAATAGTTAATTAGGAAAATTTACCAATGATTGAAAATGATGGAATAGTTAGTTTCAAAGTTGTTCTATTTTTCGATTATACCCCCTCTGTTGCAGATCTTTTTATCTGCATTCTTAGTCAGTTTCATTAGCTTTCTAATTTAATATGATATTTTATTATATTAAATTAAACTTGCACCCGGAGGGTGCATTATTTGCTAGTTCAATAATGACGACATTGTTTTTTGCATACTTGATCAATAGTCAAACTAAGCCAAGATGAAATGTAAAAATGTAAATCCCGATTATCTGGTGTTGATTAACCAAATCATATTTCTTATGAGTGCCATCACCACAGCTAAATAATGGATCATTCCGTTTTATCATAAAGAAGTGAAGAAAAAGGACATGCTACTAATAAAAAATAGGACCATATTATATTTAAGCACCCTTTTTGATCTCGATTAAGAAAGGACGTGTTTTTCATTTATACCGTCAATATCCAGTTGTTTGTTAGGGGTTTAGGGGTTAGGGTTAGTTTTATAATTTGAAAAAAATCTAAAACTCGTCTGTTAAAACAACCGGAATATAGACGTGTAAATGAAAAGCATGTCCTTTCTTAATCGAGATCAAAAAGGGGTGCCTAAAGGTCATATGGTCCAAGAAAGAAAGAGATGGGGAAAGAGAGAGAGAGGCGGTGAGGACATGGAGGTGATAATGCTAATCTGTTTTAATTAAACATAATGAAAATTATGGGTTTGGTTTGCTTTGGTTTGTTTTACGGCATATCAACCTCAGTGGGTCATTTAATGCTGACAAAGTTTTGGAATAAATTCATTTTAAACGGATACTCAATTTTTTTTTTATAAACACATTTTTCTATTTAACCCATAGAAGGGACCTAACAGGTACTACCACTCCGGGTCAGAGTGGACCAGGGAGCAATGGTGATAAAGGGGTGCTCCACATTCCCCAAACCTCCAAACTGGAACCCTCACCCTCAGATAGAGTTTAACGTCATACCCAGTACATGAAGTCCTTCAACCACCGCCTCCTAGCAACCATATGATGAATAGCAAAATGATTGCTAAGCTTGGGTAATTGCTATGCTCGGATATGAAAAACTGGAGAAGACCGGAGGATACTACGTCCGAAACGTTGTGTTTTTACATACCACAATAAAGATGAGGACAACAGTCCGAAAAATTCAGACAAATAAAATCAATTGCTTGTTATTATTGCATAGTATTTTTTATAGTTTTATATAGTTTTATGTTTTTATTATATACTTATCCAAGGGCCGGTGTAGCTCAGTCGGTAGAGCGTCCGACTGGGAACCACAAGGTTCCGGTTTTCGATACCGACACTCGCCACTCAGCGTTGAATAGCAGTGGGATCTGTGTGGTTAAGTCAGGAACTGATGGTAGGTGTGGCGCTCCAATTCAGACACCAAAAATATCCTTGGTCTAGCGCTAGTGAAAAGGGCATATACTCCCTCGCTGTCTGGCTGATAGCGACTTTAGGCCACCCCGACGACTTTACTTTTATTATTGCTGTAAGTGGTTCAGGTCGTCTCTTCTCTGTATGGATCTGGACTCTGTGATTCTTTCTGTTCTTCTACTCTTTCTTTTTCTTTCTTGGGACTTCTTGGTCTTCTCATCTTTGTTCGTTGTTGCTTTTAGTAACGAACACAAGGCTTGATTATTGTTTTCTTTTAGAGGTATTTTATTCAATCCCAAGTTAGAACAAACACGCGTGGAGAAATGACCTACAGACGAACATGTGCCATTTTGCATCTATCCCATGGCAAAAACTATCTTTTTCCATCCCTCACGCTTGACTCTCTGGCCAATGAGAATAAAGGCCAGTAAAAGGTTCTGTCCTGTCAATCACTTACACGTATCACTTATACGTTCTTTTTCCATGATTCAGAATAACCGTTATTTTCAAATTTCTGCACTACAGTACATAATTTTATAGGCAACCTATTAAGTATATAACATTATTTCAAAGTATTATTGACTTAATATAATAGCAATAATTGGTTATTGGCATGGAGGAAGTTGTAAAGTCACAAGATGAAAATTATGTTATCATTGGTGTTTCGAGAGTTCGAAATAATGTAGTAATGGGTTATTAGTATTATCTGCATTATTCGGACTATTGTCCTCATCTTCAGTGTTGTTTGTACAACGTTTCGGCCGATATGCCCTCCGGCCTTTTTCAGGTATTTCTTGTCGGACTCGGGAACCTTTTCGGACTCGGAACCTTCTTTTCGGCCTCGAAACCTTCTTTTCGAACTCGGAACTTTCTTGTCATAATCGGGAGCCATCACGGAACTTCGAAATTAACCCTTTATTTAGTCCACGGGGGTATCCTGTTCTCATTCCGCTAACCATAGCTGGGGTAGGAGTTGTGTTAATTATTTTTCTATGTTACTGCCTCTACTCAGAAATTGAACCCAGAATCCAGAGATAACTGTCACTTAGAACTGTCTTAACCTAACTACCTTTTCCACTAGGCCATGTGTCCGACAAGAAATACCTAACGAAGGCCGGAGGGTATATCAGCCGAAACGTTGTACAAATAACAATGAAGATGGGGACAATAGTCCGAATAATGCAGATAATACTAATCAACAAACTCACTCAAATATTCAGAGAAAAGTATGAGACGTGTTGTTTTAATTTTCTTCAAAATTTTAATTTCTCAAAAATTTTAATTTTCTTCCAAATTTAATTTCTTCAAACTTTAAATTTTCTTCAAAATTTTAATTTCTTCAAACTTTAATTTTCTTCAAAATTTTAATTTTCTTCAACATCTTATTTTCTTCAAAACTTTAAAATTTTTCTCAAAACTTTAATTTTTCCTTCAAAATTAATTTTCTTCAAACTTAAATTTTTTTAAAATCTTAATTTTCTATAAAATCTTAATTTCTTCAAAACTTAAATTTTCTTTCAAAAATCTTGATTTTCTTCAAATCCTTAATTTTCTTCAACTTAAATTTTTCTTCAATTTTAATTTTCTTCAAAATCTTAGTTTTTTCTTCAAACTTCAATACCAGGTCGCCTAGGGTGCCAACATTCAGAAAAAAATTGAGAAGAAAAGCACTGAATTCATTAGCTGTTATTCCTCTTAAAAATGTGACCTTGTGTCGCATCTACTGATTGGTGTGTGGGGGTGGTGGTAGTGGATAGATACTTACGTGCCTTATCACTACCTAATGACGTAGAAGTTGTTGCCCCTCCTCGCCCTCCCCGCCCCCCCTCCCCCCCCCCCCTCCCCCCCCCCAAAATAAAAAAAACGTTGGAAATTCGGAAAACCATGGTAGTCACCTGGATTTTAACTCTGTCCAAGATTTTGAACTCGGATCATATCGTGTCCTATTTCATACTACCATAACCATTAACAACAGAGGAGCGAACTGCCTAACTTTCTACTTCAAACACGAAGTAAACAATTAATTGATAAGTTATTCACAAATGCAATCTCTCTCTCTCCTGCTCTCTCTCTCACACACCCACACTACACCCACACACACATCACATTCTCGCTCACTCCACTCACACTCTCTCAGCATTCTCTCTCTCTCTCTCTCACACACATTCTGCGCTTCGCACACTCACTCTTTCCCTCTCTCTCACAACACACATTTCTCTCTCTCCTCTCTCCTCTCTCTCACACAACACATTCCTCTCTCTCTCTCTCACACAATTGCTCGTCATCTCTCGCACCACACACACATTCTGCTCTCACTCACTTCTCTCTCTCTCTTCTCACACACAGATTCTCTCTCTGCTCAAATCGACGTCTCATCTTCTTTCTCTCTCTCTCTCTCTCTCTCTCTCACAACATATTCTTTACTCATCTCACTCTCTCTTCTCTCACAACACATTCTTAATCTCTCGTCTCTCACACACACAGCATATCTCAGCTCACTCACTCGTCACTCTCGTCTGTCGTTTATCTGCTCTCTCTCTCACAGTACACATTCTGACTCACTACTCTCTCACACCCATACACATTCTCTCTGCTCACACATCCACACCACATTCTCACTCACTAACTCTCTCCTCTCTTTCTCCTCTCCTCTCTCAGCATACACATATCTCACTCACTCCTCTTCTTATCTCTCTCACACATTCTCAACTCTCTCTTTGTCCTCTCTCTTCTGTCTCTCTCATCTACAGCACACACAACACTACACACACACACATTTCACACCACACACACACAGACACACACATCGTATTGAACATCCTGTATCCAATTTATCCATTTTACCTTTTCAAAACAATTGTGACTTTTCTTTCACCGAGTCGGCTATGTGACTATCATTCTTGCTTTCGCTTTTATGACTTTTCTATCTATAACTCTATATATCTATATTCTATATACTTATCTCCTAAGTTTTTCGGTATATTTCAGTGACCTTTCCCCATGGCTAAAAAAAAGGAACAAGTAAGATATATCTGGCGTTGGTTCGGGAAAAGGATACAATATCAAAGATCTTCATATGTTTAATACTGTCAATAGCTAATCTATGCTTTATATATGGGCGTCACTTTAATCGATGATATATTTGCTAAAGAGATATGGCAGATAATAAAGGATTTTTTTAAATAAGTAAGTATATAATAGTAAAATAGTTTAATAAGTGTTTTTTTTTTAAAATAGTTTAGAAGCATTGTAAATGTATGTGTAAAATATAAATTTGAATGCAAATTTTACAATGTGTTGTAAATAGGTTTTAAATGATTTTATTCACCTAAAATATTTTTTCGAGTAAAATCTCATCTCAGAGGAGAAGCATCCGTGTTTTTAAGCACCGGAGCCGGCGTAATCTCTGGTTATTATTAAGTTGGAAGGAACGCCAGATATTTGCTGTTCTGGATTTTAAGAATAATCAGCACAGCGATATACAGCAGACCGACATGCCATCACGGAAAATCCCAAACATTTAAAATATCTGGGCGTTCGCTCAACTTAATAATAAAGAGAAGATTACGCCGGCTCGGTGGCTTAAAAAACACGGATGCTTCTGCCTCTGAAGATGAGATTTTCTCGAATATTTAGGTGAATAAACATCATTTAACCAGCGCTATTACAACACATTGTAATTGCATTCAATTTATATTTTACCATCATACATGCTTCTAATCTATTTAAAAAAAACACTTATTAAACTATTTTCTATTTATAATTACTACTTTTAAAAAATCCTTTGATTATCCTGCCATATCTCTTTAGCAATTATAATCATCGATTGAAAGTGACGCATATTATAAAGCTAGATTGCCTATTAGACAGATTAATAATCCATATTGAAGTCCTTTGTATTTGGTATCACTTTTTCCCGAACCAACGCGCAATATATCTACTGTTCTTTTTTAGCGGCATGGGAAAGTTCACTGATATACGAAACTTTAGGAGTATAAGTTATTAGATATTAGATATATAGAGTTATAGATAGAAAAAAGGCATAAAGCGAAAGAGAAATGATAGTCACCAAGGAATCGGTGAAAGAAAAAGTCACAATTGTTTGAAAAGGTAAATGGATAAATTTGGATACAGATGTTGCAATACGATGTGTGGTGTGTGTGATGTGTGTGTGTGTGTGTGTGTGTGTGTGTGTGTGTGGGTGTGATGAGAGAGACAGAGAAGAGAAAAGAGAGAGTGAGAAATGTGTGAGAGGTACAAGAGAGTGAGGTGAGTGAGAATGTGTATTGTGAGAGAGAGAGAGAAAGAGAGAGAGAGTTAGTGAGTGAGAATGTGTGTGTGTGTGTGAAGAGAGAATGTGTGTGTGTGAGAGAAGAGTGAGTGGAGAATGTGTATGTGAGAGAAGAGAGAGAGAAAGAAAAAGAGAGAGTGAGAGTGAGTGAGTGGATGTGTGTGTGTGAGAGGAGAGAGTTAGAATGTGTTGTTGAGAGAGAGAGAAGTGAGTGAGTAAGAATGTATGTGAGAGAGAGTAGAGAGAGAGAGAAAAAGAGGAGAGTGTGGAGAGAGAGAGAATTGTGTGTGAGAGAGAGAGAGAGAGAGTGAGTGAGAGAGAATGTGGGTGTGTGCGAGAGAGAGAGAATGTGTGAGAGAGAGGAGTAGAATGTGTGTGTGAGAGAGGAGAGAGAGAGGAGAGAATGTGTTGTGGAGGAGAGGGAAGGTGAGTGTGCGAGCGAGAATTGTGTTGAGAGAGAGAGAGAGAGAATGTGAGAGAAGAGTGTGAGTGAGTGAGCGAGAATGTGTGTGTGTGTGGGTGTGTGGTGTGTGTGTGAGAGGAGAGAGAGAGAGCAGAGAGATTTGATTTGTGAATACTTATCAATAATTGTTTTACTCGTGTTTGAAGTAGGAGTGCTCCTCGTGTAATGGTTATGGTAGTATGAAATAGACAGCGTATGAATCCGAGTTCAATCTTGGATCGAGTTAAAATGCCTAGGTGACTCATGGTTTTCCCGAATTCCACTTTGCAACAACTTCTACGTCATAGGTAGTGATAAGAGCTCGTAAGTATTATCCACTAGCGCACCATCCCCCACACACATCAGTAGATGCGATCACAAGTCACATTTTAAGGAGGAAATACAGCTAATTTGATTGCAGTGGCTTTTCTTCTCCATTTTTCTGAATTTGCCCTAGGCGACGCTGGTATTTGAAGTTTTTGAAAGAAGACTAAGATTTTGAAGAAAATTAAATTTTGAGAAAAATTTAGTTTTGAAGAAAATTAAGATTTGAGAATCAAGATTTTGAAGAAAATTTAGTTTTGAAGATTAGTTTTTATAGAAAATTAAGATTTTTAAGAAAATTTAAGTTTGAAGAAATTAAGATTTGAAGAAAAATTAAGTTTTGAAGAAATTAAAGTTTTGAAGAAATTTAAGATGTTGAAGAAATTAAAAATTTTGAAGAAATTAAAGTTTTGAAGAAATAAAATTTTGAAGAAAAATTAAGTTTTGAAGAATTAAAATTTTGAAGAAATTTAAAATTTTGAAGTAAAATTAAAATTTTGAAGATTATAAACAACACGGTTTCTCATACTATTTCTCTGAATGTTTTGAGATGAGGCTTGTTGATTTGTATTATGCTGCGTTATTCGGACTATTGTCCCTGCATCTTCATTGTTATTTGTACAACGTTTCGGCCGATATGCCCTCCGGCCTTCTTCATGTATTTATTATGCGCCAATGGCCTAAGTGGATAAGGTAGTTAGATAAGACAGTTCTAAGTGACAGGTTATGCTCTGGATTCCGGGTTCAATCCTGAGTAGAGGCAGTACATAGTAAAATATTAAACACAACTCCTACCCCAGCTTATGGTTAGCGATGAGAACAGGATACGCCCGTGGACTAATAAAGGGTTAGGTTCGAAGTTCGCGTGATGGCTTCCGATTATGAAAGAAAGTTCCGAGTTCGAAGAGGTTTCCCGAGGCGAAAAGAAGGTTTCCGCGGTCCGAAAAGGTTCCGAGTCCGACAAGAAAATACCTGAAAAAGGCGGAGGGCATATCGCGAACGTTGTACAAATATAACACTGAAGATGGGACAATAGTCCGAATAAAGGCAGTAATACTATCATCAAGCCTATCTCAACTTCAGAAGAAATAGGTTGAGATAGTTTAAAATCAATCAAATCAAATCATCAAATTAGCTTTTTGAATCTAATTCTGCTCAAAATACCCATGGCAGCGCATAGCAAACAGCGAGCCTTTATGTGTTTTTAATAGTCTTATTTCAAAGTGATGCATCCCTGAATTGTTCCTATGAATTTTCGTCTGTTAATGTTTATATTTAATAACCTATTATTACATTATTTCGAATTCTCGAACCGCAATGATAACATAATTTTCATGGCTGTGACTTTATGAGCTTCCTCATGCCAATAACCATTATTGCTATTATATTAAGTCCAATAATACTTTGAAATAATGTTATATACTTAATAGAAGATTGCCTATAAATTATGTTACTGTAAAGTGCAGAAATTGAAAATAAGCGTTAAATTCTGAATCATGGAAAAGAACGTATAGTGATACGTGTAAAGTGATTGGACAGGACAGAACGCTTTTACTGACCTTATTCTCATTGGCCAGAGAGTCAAGCGTGAGGATTGGAGAAAGATAGTTTTTGCCAATGGGATTAGATGCAAAAATGGCACATGTCGTCTGTAGGTTCATTTCTCCACGCGTGTTTGTTCTAACTGGAATTGAATAAAATACCTCTAAAAGAAAACAATATCAGCTTGTGTTCGTTCTAAAGCAACACGACAAAGATGAAGAAGACCCAAGAAGTGCAGAAGAAAGAAAAGAGTAGAAGAACAGAAAGAAATCAGCAGAGTCCGATCCATAACAGAGAAGTAGACACCTGAACCAGCTTACAGCAATAATAAAAGTAAGTCGTCGGGTGGCCTAAAGTCGCTATCACCAGCACAGCGAGGAGTATATGCCTTTCACTAGCGCTAGACGCAAGGATATTTTTTGGTGTCTGAATTGGAGCGCCAAACCTACCATCAAGTTCCTGACTTAATCAGACAGATCCACTGCTATTCGAACGGTGAGTTTGGCGAGTGTTCGTTATGCGAACCGGCAACTTGTGGTCCCTAGTCGGACGCTGCTACCGACTGAGCTACACCGGCCTTGGATAAGTATATAATAAAAACTTATGAAACTATAAATAAACTATAAAAATATCTATGCAATATAACAGCAATTTGATTTTATTTGTCTGAATTTTTTCGGAACATGTTGTCCTCATCTTTATTGTGTAATGTAAACAAACGTTTCGGACGTAGTAATCCTCCGGTCTTCTCCAGTTTTCATATCCGAGCATAGCAATTCCCAACTTAGTGCAAGATCATTTGGCTATTCATCATATGGTGCTAGAGGCGTTTGGTTGAAGGACTTCAATGTACTGGGTATGACGTTAACTCTATCTGAGGGTGAGGTTCCAGTGTAGGAGGTTTGGGGAATGTGGAGGCACCGCTTATCACGCATTGCTCCCTGGTCCACTCTGACCGCGGAGTGGTAAGTACCTCTTTAGGATCCTTTCTATGGGTTAAATAGAAAAATGTGTTTATAAAAAAAATTGAGTATCCGTTTAAAATGAATTATTCCAAAAGCTTTGTCAGCATTAAATGACGGCCACTGGAGAGTTGATATGCGTAAACAACCAAAAGCAAACCAAACCCATAATTTTCATTATGTTTAATTAAACAGATTAGATTATCACCTCCATGTCCTCACCGCCTCTCTCTCCTTCCGCACTCTTTTTTCTTGACCATAATGACGCTTTAGGCAACCCCTTTTTGATCTCGATTAAGAAAAGGACATGCCTTTTCATTTACACCGTCTAATATCCGGTTGTTTAACAGAGAGTTTTAGATTTTTTCAAATTATATAAAACTAACCGCTAAACCTAACCCCTACAAACAACTGGATATGACGGTATAAATGAAAAAAAACACGTCCTTTCTTAATCGAGATCAAAAAAGGGGTGCTTAAATATAATATGTCTATTTTTTATTAGTAGCATGTCTTTTTCTTCACTTTCTTTATGATAAACGGAATGATCCATATTCTGTGGTGAGCACTCAATAGATAATGAATTTGGTGGATATCAACACCAGATAATCGGGATTTACATTTTTACATTTCATCTTGGCTTAGTTTGACTATTGATCATAGTATGCAAAAAAACAATGTTTCGTCATTATTTTGAACTAGCAATATTGCAACCCTCCGGGTGCAAGTATTTAGTTTTAATATAATAAAATATGCATATTAAATTAGAAAAAGCTAATGAAAACTGACTAAGGAATGCAGATAAAAAGATCTGCAACAGAGGGGGTTATAATCGAAAAATAGAGACAACTTTGAAAGTAACTATTCCATCATTTTCGCATTACTCCCGCTGTTTCATGGTAATTTCCTATTTTAACTATTTAGTTAAAATTGGAAGTAAAGGATAATATTAGCAGTTATTTCTTCTTGGTAAAAATAAATTTCTTTTAAAGATTTATCACGAGATTTTTTGTTTATATTTCTTAAAATAAAACCAAACAATTTAGAAACAATAATACCAAGCTACATATTTATTAAAATACAATTTTAAATAATCAATATGCCAAATTAGCCTTTCTCGTTCAAACTGTAAATCGCTTAGTTTTGTTGTATATTATAAATCAATTGCATGTTATTAGTACGTAGATATGATCAACAGTATTATATGTAAAAACATTTTTAATTATAACTGAGGTTAAAAGAATGAAATCATGGAGAATTTGACGTAAATAATTAAAGGAATGTGCTTGAGTAGTAATATAGTTCGGCTTCAAGCAAAATGCAGTCTATCTCCATTATATATAGAGATGTAAAAAACAATGTCGTCAATTATTGAATGTGATCTTCAAAGTTACTTTGGACGCTTTGTTTGACTAACAGTCAAACTATAAATAAAGTGACAATGAATAGGTGATAGGTGAGTAAAGATAGGTGAATTTCACTGAATATTTCGAGTGAGAGCTAACCACCCGCACCCCACCCCAAAAAAAATAAAAATAAATAAAAGGACGTTTGCACATGTTTGTTATAATTTTATGAACGTGTTATTCTCCCGACCCACAATAGATAACACATACGCAATGGGTAAACCTGTTTGAATACGCAGCGTTGACTATGACTTAAAGTTTTCCCTAGCGAAAATCCTGTTGACATCCTGAGCTACTAGTTTGACATCTGAGCTACTTAGGAACGTGACTCACGTTACAACATTGCACATCCTGTTTCTTTTCATTTCCTTCCCTTCTTATCTTATTGGTTGAAATTGGATTCCTGGTCAATGACCCAGGATCGCATTTCAAAGTGTTAGGTATCAAATTTTTTGCAAGCTCATTTTCAACTCATTTTTGATTTACTTTACCCCATAGATGGGACCCTAATGCAGTTTGGTTTGGTTTGTTTTGTTTTAGCGGCATATCAATCTCAGTGGGTTCTTCAATGCCGAAAAAAAGTTGTTAAATAAATTCATTCTTAATGATAATACAATTTTGTTCATCAAACTCATGTTTTTCTATTTAACCCATTGATGGGCCACTAACAGGTTACTACCACTCCGGATCAGAGTGGACCTGGAGTAATTGGCAATGGAAGGGTACTCAACACTCCCAGAGGTCTAGAATTGTAACCACACCAACGCATATCAGTAAACGTCCACGCCAAGACACCTAAGACTCAGCCACCGCTTCTAGCACAAGTACGGATAAAATGGTTGGGTTGTGATAAATAAGCATACAGTCGGGACTAATCATGTAGGTACTAGGGTTTGACAATTCGGCCTCTCGACCGACCTGACCAACCATCTCTTTCAGATGTGAAGTGGTAGCATGTCATGGACTGTGCAGCCCACCAGAATTCGTCCTTAAGCACAGGGGTTGCACCGCAGCTGCCACCAGGGTTCGGGATCTCACTTACTCCTCTGCAGTTCCATCCATGGGTTAAATAGAAAATATGGTTATTTATAAAAATTTGTATTATCGCATTAAGAATTGATTTATTTCAAAACTTTATCGGCATTAATTGACCACTGAGGTTGATATGCGTAAAAAACAAACCAAAACATTACCTGCTGCAGAAGTGTAGTCGCGTAATTCCATAGCCCAGCCGATTGGGTGAGTTAGTTTTAGGTTCATTCGTCACAAGAGTACCTGGTGTGTAAGGGGCTAAATGCTAAGTATATTGTGTGCTATGCCGACGATAAAAGTCGCACCACCACAATCCGCACAAAATAATGACTGGCAGTCTTACAATACCGAGTTTGCAAAAACCCATGTTTTCTCTGTCACTGGTGCTTTCTTTTATTGCATGCTGATCTGCGGGAAACTCGCATTACACCCAAAATCTAGTGGTTTGCTCTATTCTCTAGCCCTGAGATGCATGGCCACTTGAAATTATGGCTGTGGGGCGGTGATGTTCCTCTTGGCATGGCCAGGCTACGCCGTAAAGACTGGAAAAGAGAGACTGTGGGAGTGGGGAATTTGGGAAGGAATTGAAGACAGTTCTTCAATCAAAACGTTGATGAGATCGGTAGAAGAATCCTGGAATAGTTTTGACAGACTTGCTCTGTTTAACTCGGGTTCTCTTTTATTGTGTGTCTGATCTCGGGAAATTACTTACGGCATACTGTTGAAAATGTGAGTGGGAGTAAAAAAATAGAAGAGAGGGATTGATTTATCGATATTTTTGACAAATATACCGACCTGTGAGTTTTCGTAGAGAATTTACCAGTAGCTAAACACAATTTTAGATAATATGTATTTACTATCCGCGGAAATTGAAATACTTATCATAATCATGTCTATTTCGAATATGTGTTCGTACTGTAAATGTTAATCGAAACACTTAGTGTTGCATATTATATCATATCAATAAATCACGCTTTTACTTCTATTTTCAATTTCACTTATTATTTTCAACACTGTCGGATTTATTTCCATCTTTCTCTGCCTACATACGCATCTTTAAATACTAAAAGTAATATTGATGTTCAAGTCCGTACGACAAAGTCCAACAAGACGGCATGCCGCAAACAAGAATACTGCATAGTCTTTCACGAATTCTCAAAACACATTTTTCTCGTGTCACTCGTGCTTTCTTTTTATTGTAGCGGAGCTGATCTCAGGGAAATTTGCAAACATAAAAAAGCTAGTCTTGTCAATTCTCTTTGGCATCGCGAATCATGTCTTCTTTAAAATTAATGGCCGTTGGGTGGTCATTGTTTCTCTTTTTAAAATGTTGAATGCTCCTCCTGCACACGCAGGCATATACGAACGCACTTCGTCCCGGAGATAAGCCATTTTCGCTTCCTTTCTTTTTTTTTTTCATTTTAATAACGGAATATTGTTTAACTGGCAACGGAGGTAAACAAACAACTTGGATAAAAAATGTTTCTAATTAAAATTTAATATTGTTTATGTCTGTCGTAATTTATTACGCTTTGTTTCTCTTGCAAACAGAGCCGTCCGACTGCTGAAATGCATCATTACCATCAATCATCATCATCATTCATCATCAAGTGTTGCCGACACCACGGTCTCCTAGACTCTTGCCTCGTTCACCACGTCCTATCGGCTATCGCTCATGAAGTATCCTCGCACGGTACCCAGTATCCACGCAGATATTAGTGCTTATTGTTCGCTATAAGTGCTAACATAAATAAAGGGGAACGCACGCTTGACTGATAATTATTATTATTATTACAAGGAAAAAAGAAGAACGGGTTAAGGTTAAGGTTAGGGTTTGAAGTTAGGGTTAGGGTTTAGGTTTAGTTTAATGGGAAAATGAATAAATAATTTATCAGTCAAAGTGGTTCCCTTAGTTTAATGTTAGACTTATAGGATAACCGATTTATGTTTTTTGTCGAGCCGAACCCCACAACTGATGTGTCCATGTAGATGAGCCCATTATAAAATGTTATTTATGAGCTCATACTTGCTTCTCCTGTGGTGTTTTAGGCAGGTCTTGTTCGTCTATTGTTTGATTGTGTGATAGGAGGCAAGTGGCCGTACAGCTACACATGCTGGAGATGCTGCTTTCCAGGATTGTTCGAGACACCAACACATCTTGGTGTGTTCCCATCTGGCCTTTTCTCCCAAACGTTTTCTTAAAACTCCAAACTGTGATGCCACGTAGCTCTGAATTTACAGTTTGGGAGAATTCTCGATTTTTTATCAAGTGAGATGCATATTTTCATATGATCAATATTCGGTATCTGAACATTAGCTAACATAAAATGAGAAAGTAGCGCCGCCTTGTTTCTTTCAGCTTTGAGGAAGCTTATGTTTTGGTTGGCCCATATTTCATATCAGCCGTAAAATGCATGTTTTAACACGAAAAATATCATAAATGTGTTCTTAATAATACTTAAGTCATTTCAATATGCGCAAGCACAATTAAGAATACCTTTTATTATTTTCGGTTAACATGCAGTTGTATGGAATCAAACAATTCCGTATTTTCAGTGTAGGATTTACGGTGAAATGAAAATGCCGACCAAAACATAGGATTCCTCAAGTGAAAAAAACAAGAAGGAGGTTACTCTCATTTATGATGCTAATGTTCAGATTACGCCAATATTCGCCTATGCACCCTTGCCTTTCTTATAATGAGGTCACGCCATTGAATACTGAGGCGGGCTTGTTTTGCTTAACTACTGTGGAGCAAGGGAATACAGTCTCTCATCGGCTGACTTCCCCTAAATTGCTGTATTGATTTACAATTGTCTTTCTAAGCATGACGCACAGAAATCTGATTGCCTACTTTTCTTAAGTAGTCACCCATCTAAGTAGTGTCATGATCATCGTTACTTAAGCTACGCGGGTAACGCGGGGTTTCTGTATGATTTAACGTAGCAATTTTTGTTGTTGTTGTTGTTTTTGTTGCTTGTTGTTGTTTTTTTGTTTGTTGCTGTTGGTTTGTTAATTTACCAATTTTTTACAAGTCTAGCCAGCATTGATTTTTGGGTTTGGATGTGTATTGCTGGTGGTTTGTATGTTATCATCATACAAAATGGACTCGGCTACCCTAGTCTATCTCGTGTCGGCTTCTTTTTTTTTCTGCACAAGAGGCTAATACTTTTGGGAAATGGTAAAAGCTCAACTATTCTCCGTTAACCTATGGATAAATAGTACGTATTGGTACCACCCCCACCATCCGCACAGAACAGATGTGACAGGTCAATTTTTAAGCGGGTCTAACGGGTTCGTAATTCAGAATTTTTCCCTTCTCCTAGACTGGTTTGCCTTGCAATGTTAAAGACCAGTCTACTCTACTATTTACTGCGATAGTTAGAGGAGCAGTTGGATTACTGTTACTTTTC
>CM042160.1:88586113-88591113 GCA_023376005.1 Doryteuthis pealeii
CAGAGAAGAGAAGTCCCTTGTTTTGTTGGCATCCTTCCGTCTACTAAAGACGATGGCGTAGTGACCACTTTTTTTTCCTGCAACTGCGTGAGTTGTTGAGCATCACAATTTTGAATGGCAATATCTGGAATCTCTGGTTCAGTGACTGGGTGGCCAGGTTGAATGCCTTCGTTAGGTCCGTCAGTGCGGTGCAGAGTGGCCAAACGTTTGCGTCAGCGCCGTAGTATAAGTACTAAAAAAACACCTCCAAAACCTTTGAAAATGGGATTTTATCCCGAAAATATTTAGGAAACAGGTAAATAAACATCATTTTCATCACCTATTCCATTGCATTGTCAATTGCCTTTTAATTTCTATTTTAAATATACTAGCAAATATATGCACCCTCCGGGTGCAAGTATTTGAATTTTAATGTAATGAAATATGTTAAATTTGAAATACTTTTGAAACTAAATAAAAATCCAAATAAAATGATTTGAAACAGAGGGGGTATAATCGAAGAATAGAACAACTTTGAAACTAAGTCTTCCATCATTTTCCATCACTCCCTCCTTTTATTGCTGAATTTTCCTAATTTAACTATTTAGTTAAATTAGGAAGTAAAGAATAAAATTACTGTTAATTTCTTTATATTAAAGGATTTTTTTAAGATTTATCCCCGAGTTTTTTGCTCATATTCATTAAGAAAAAAACAAACAATTAGAAATCAATAATACCAAGCGCATATTTAATAAAATTAAACTTTTAATATCAATATGCAAATTAGCTTTCCTGTTCACACTGTAACCCGCTATTTTGTTGCATATATAAATACAATTGCATGTTATTAGAATGTAGATAAAGTCAAAAGCATTAATAAGGTATAACAATTTTATCAATAACTGAGGTTTAAATAAAAATAAATTCATGGTGAATGTGACGTCAATACCTAAGGGAATTGTGACTTGAGTAGTGATTTAGTTTCGGCTTCAGACAGACAAACACACAATCTCCATTATAATAAGATATATATTTGTCTATCTATCTATGTATCAATATAAAATACATCTATCTATCTATATAATATCTATCTATCTATCTATCTATCTATGTCATTTTTTAATCGTCTGGCCTAATTCAAAAGATGATGATATGTTTACCGGATAATAAAAAAAGAAGGTTTAAATTTGTTTTTTATTGGGTGATTAATTGGGTCTTCATGTGGCATTTGTAATTCTTCAAGATCGGATGTGAGAGGGTTAGCGTTAGTAGGCGTGCACGGAGGAAAAGTAAACTTTATTTTCTGTATTTTTCTTTTTTTTTTTTTTCAGTGAGAAGAGGGGGATCATTTTCATTCGAAATTATGTTTTAAGTTCATTAATTAGTGTCTAATCCGTAAGTGCCGGCTTACTTATGCTAATTAAAAACATGCATTAAAAGCAACAGTTTATATATATATATAATAATATATATATATATATATATATATATGAGTAAGAAAAGGTGGAATGAATAAAAGGCGGAATTGGTTATTATTATTATCGCTTATCATTATCTAAAATAATAACCAATTCCGCCCATAACCTTTTTTTACTTTATATATAAAAACAAAACACAATAAATATTTAATCATTTATTAAATACAGAACTTAATAATAATAATAATTAGAAATTTAAAAATAATTAATCGTAAAATAAAAATATATAAAAACTCCTTTTCTAAAATATTAACATATTCCGCTCATAACTTTTTCACTTTATATATAAAAACTAATTACAGTAATATCTAATCATTTATGAATCACAGAACTTAAAATAAAATTTAAATAATAAAAACATTTAATCGTAAAAAATTCCTTTAATAAAAGTCTTTTGAATTCCAACCGTCACATTTCTTAACACCCATCCCCTTCCGTTTAAATTGTTTTCGCCTTGTTGCCAACAAAAAATCGCTACATTTATTGACAAAAGATATACATGGAACATGACCGACATATATATGGCGCGAAATGCCCACGTTGGTGAATATTGTAACGTCTTTCGTTTTTTGCAGTATTAAGGTTTTTGTTTTGTAAACTCATTTTGACTTTCCTCTCCGACCCAAACAACTACGGGAGTGAATGAGCTCTGATGATGATTTTTGTAAAATCGAAATATTGATCAATATCAGCTATGATTATATTATAAATTGTTTTCTTCTTTAACAGCATTGTGTGATGTTTTCATTCCACCTTTTCTTACTCATATTGTCGGATTAATTTTCTTTCTTTTAACTTATATATATATATATATATATATATATATATATATATATATATATATATATATCAGTGCTGCTGTATGGCTGCACCACCTGGACCCTAACGAAGCGACTAGAGAATAAACTAGATGGGAGCTGCACAAGAATGCTACGGGTGATCCTGAAAAAGACGTGGAAACAGCACCCCACGAGAAAGCAGCTGTACGGCCACCTGCCACATATCACCCAAACCATCTGAGTAAGACGGACAAGACACGCGGGACACTGCTGGAGAAGCAAGGACGAACTCATAAGCGACGTCCTCCTGTAGAAGCCAGCACATGGGCACGCCAGTGTGGCCGACCAGCAAAAACGTACATTGATCAGCTCTGTGCGGATACAGGATGCTGCATAGAGGACCTCCCGAGAATGATGAACGATAGGGACGGATGGCGAGAGACTGTCATGGATATCCGTGCTAACAGCGCGACATGATATATATATATATATGACGACCGAAGAAACAGTCGAAAGCGCTCGGGGTATAGTATGGGAAGAATCCTATTTCAACTGAATCCTGACATTAGAAAGATAGCCAGAAGACAGGAAAAGATACAAATCAAGATCATGAAAAAGAAATGTTCTGTGTTGTTTAATAATACCTGCCTACAAAATAACTCGTTCCAAAATATACAGAACATCTATTTTTTTTTGGGGGGGTGACGGGTAGAGACAGTCAGCGTATTCTAAGTCCCGGGGACCAGGGGATGCCACCAGGCAGGTGACTCCAAACACCTTACAGATTCATAATTGGAACCTTTACTATCGGCGTCGTAACAAGGATAGAGTGAACAAAAATAATTTCACACACACACACACACACACACACACACACATATATATATATATATATATGAGAAGTAAACAAACAGACGATGTTTGCGATATGGCTATTTTCAGCCGACAATATTTGGGAGAATATATGCTTAATTGAATTCGAACCTAATTTTTTGAAAGTTAATTCATCAATAATTAATTAGGCGGGATTTACCTATCTAAATGTAAGGCTAAACAAATCGAGAAAAATCAATCTCTGTATGTACATTTCGGCCTGATGAGGCCTAATAGGCCGAAATGTACATACAGAGATTGATTTTTCTCGATTTGTTTAGCCTTACATTTAAATAGGTAAATCCCGCCTAATTAATTATTAATGAATTAACTTTCATAAAATTAGGTTCGACTTCAATTAAGCACATATTATCCAATATATATATATATATATATTAATATATATATATATATATATATAGATAGATAGATAGATAGATATAAAATTTAACATATCAACCACACACATATAACTTAACGACAAATCCAGTTCCCTAACACATATAAACAAAAAAAAACATTTAAACACACACACACACACACACACACACACACACAACACACACACACACATATTCAGTTAACCAATCCTCAACAATCCAACTTTCTAGACCAACACCTGTGGTACCACTATCCACCATTCTGATACTCCCCATCTAGTGAGAAGAAAATCCACGAACCACCCCCAACCACCCCTCTCACTACTGACGACCTTCCGTTTTCAGCATTTTGAGAATGTCCATCATTGAAGCAAGTACTATATCCAAGTCCTGAAGATGGTCTAATAGACCGAAACGTTGCATCGTCGACAATAAACATCCAGTTTCCATAACATCCCGTGTTTGTCTACCTTTCTCCACATACTGTCGGATTAACCTCCTCACATTTCTCACAAAGTCTCAGATCGGCTGAGAAAGTCTGTGCATACAGACGAAACGTACCACCCTGTGACTTGTTTTGAGTTGATCATTTCTTGACCACTTTCCTTCTATCTACAGCATATATAGATAGATAGATAGGATAAGTTGTAAACACGGTGTGTTTGGAATGGCTTTTTGCCGACAATTTTTGGGAGAATATGTGCTTAATTGGAGTCGTACCTAATTTTGAAAATTAATTAATTAATAATGAATTAGGCGGGAATGCCTATTTAAATGTATGGCTAAACAAATCGAGAAAAATCAATCTCTGTATGTACATTTCGGCCTATTAGGCCTCATCAGCAGAGCTATAGATAGGAAGACCGCCCGGTTTCAAATCATGCACAGGGCGGTCTTCCTATCTATGGCTCTGCTGATGAGGCCTAATAGGCCGAAATGTACATACAGAGATTGATTTTTCTAAACAGTACTCGATATCATGGATAGAACAGTAATATCTAAGTTAGGGTAGCGTGGATATGAGACAACGGCACCTGGGTACTGATAATTTGTGATTTCCAGGATCGCATAGGCGAAAAACTGTTAAAAACCAGGCGTCGTTGACTCCATGTCCGCACTACCCTCAATTGTACATATGTATATATAAAGATCTAGAAAGCGAAACTATTAGTTGGTATACCTGACTCAATAAGATTAATATATATATATATATATATATATATATATATATATATATATGCTTAATTGAAGTCATACCTAATTTGAAAATTAATTAGTTATAATTAAATGAATTAGGCGTGCCCTGTCTATAGCTCTGCTGATGAGGCCTATTAGGCTGAAATGTACATACAGAGATTGACTTTT
This sequence comes from Doryteuthis pealeii, assembly GCA_023376005.1. Taxonomy (NCBI): domain Eukaryota; kingdom Metazoa; phylum Mollusca; class Cephalopoda; order Myopsida; family Loliginidae; genus Doryteuthis; species Doryteuthis pealeii. Next base: position 88,590,968 of record CM042160.1, read on the forward strand.
TCTCGATTTGTTTACGCCTTACATTTAAACCGATTGGCACGTCCAATTCATTTAATTATAACTAATTAATTTTCAAATTAGGCATGACTTCAATTAAGCACATATTCTCCCAAAATTGTCGGCTATCGCCATCTCAAATAGATTGT
>CM042160.1:88601113-88631113 GCA_023376005.1 Doryteuthis pealeii
GACCTGAGGAGGCTTGCTGTCACTTGGCCTCCAGTGAACCATCGGCCTCCATTGAACCATCGGCTACAGCAGGTGTGAAAAAGTCAATAATAATAAAAATAATAATAATAATAGTTTAGAACGGACCCCAAGGGTTTGGAAAAGAGTCTGGAGGTATTGGAAATCAGAGGAAGAATAGAGACCATCCAAAAAAACATGTTAGGTCGGCTGGAACTCTTAGAAGAATCCAGTATACCTGAGGAGACTTGTTATCACTCAGATTCCAGTGAAAGATAACCACTGTCTCTACAAAATGGTGCATCATGAGTTTAAAAGTTTTAAATACTTAAAAAACTGTTTGTAAGAGTATTTCTTTTGTAATAATAATAATAATAATAATAATAATAATAATAATAATAATAATATGGGGTGACAGAGATGAGACTATAAACCATGTACTATGCGAATGTAGCATACTGGCACAACGGGAATACAAAACTAGGCACGACTGGATTGGAAAGGTGATCCACTGGGAATTATGCAAAAAATTAAATTTTGGTCATACAACAAAATAGTATATGCATAAACAAGAATCTGTTCTTGGGAACGTTTCGTTTATGTGTTTCACATAAAATTCTCTGGGACTTTGAAATAAAAAACGGATCACCTTATCCCAGTTAAGGAATATGAAAGTCAAAGTGATACCAATTGTAGTTGGTGCACTTGGAACGGTCCCAAACGGATTGGAAAAGGGTTTGGAAAGTTTGGAAATCAGAGGAAGGATTGAAACCATTCAGAACACTGCACTGCTGCAATCTGCCAGAATACCCAGAAAACCTGAGGAGACTTGCTGTCACTTAGACTCCAGTGAAAGACCATCAGCTCATGCTGATGTGAAAACTCAAAAGGAGTACATAATAATAATAATAATAATAATAATAATAATAATAATAATCTTATTATAATGGAGATTGTGGGTTTGTCTGTCTGTAACCGAAACTATATTACTATACAAATCACAATTCCCTTTGTTATTTACATCACATTTACCATGATTTTAATTTTAATTTAAACCTTAATTATTAATAAAATTGTTTTTCATCATTAAGACTGTTGACCATATATACATACTAATAACATGCAATTGTATTTATATATACAACAAAATAGCGGTTTACAATGTGAATGGGAAGGCTAATTTGCATATTGATATTAAAAATTTGATTTTAATACATATATGCTTAGTATTATTGATTTCTAATTGTTTGGTTTTACCTTATTGAATATGAGCAAAAATCTCGGGGATGAATCTTAAAAGAAATCCGTTAGCAAGAAGAAATAACTACAATTTTATTCTTTATTTCCTATTTTAACTAAATAGTTAAATTAGGAAAATTTACCAATGAAAGAAGGGAGTAATGGAAAATAATTGAAGAGTTAGTTTCAAAGTTGTTCTATTTTTCAATCATACCCCCTCTGTTACTAATCTTTTTAACTGTATTCTTATTCAGTTTCATTTGCTTTTCTAATTTAATATGATATATTATTATATTAAAACTTAAATACTTGCACCCGGAGGGTGCATATATTTGCTAGTAATAATAATAATAATAATAATAATAATAATAATAATAATAATAATAACAAGAAGAAGAAGAAGAACTAAAAATCATGATACAAACCATCAGAATATATAGCCAAGATATAGGGATGGAATTCGGAATCGAAAAATGTGCCATGCTAGTAATAAAAAAGGGGGAAAGAAAATTAATGGACGGAATACAACTACCAAATCAGGAGACTATAAAATCCCTTGAAGAAAAAGAAACTTACAAATACTTAGGAATTTTAGAATATCAAGCAAACAGAGATGAAAGAAGAAGTTATCAGAAGAACAAGAAAGCTCTTAGAAACCAAGATCAACAGCAGAAACCTAAACAAAGGAATACATACCTAAGCCGTCCCCGTTATAAGATACTCTGGACCATTCTTAAAATGGACAAAAGAAGAACTCAGGCAGACAGAGCAAAAGGACTAGGAAATTAATGACGATGCACAAGGCTCTACACCCTAGAGATGATAAAGATAGGTTATATATATCAAGAAAAGAAGGTAGAAGAGGTCTTGCCAACATAAAGGACTGTGTAGAGGCCACAATCCAGGGACTCGAAGAGTACACAAAAAAAGCAAAGAAAGATTACTTATAGCAGCCAACAACAGTAGATATAATGTATGGACAACAGAACAACAACAAAAGCTAGAAAACAAAGATGGGAAGAAAAACAATTATATGAACACTTCAAACGACAAATCGGAGAGGTTGCACATAAAAACTAATCATCACTAAAAAAAAATTATCACTAATAATTGCTGCACAAAATAATGCCATGAGAACAAATTATATCAAAGCAAAAATTGATAAGACGCAGCAAAACAGTAAATGTAGACTGTGCGGTGACAGAGATGAGACTGTAAACCATATATTAAGTGAATGTAACAAACTAGCACAACGGGAATACAAAGCTAGACACGACTGGGTTGGGAAGATGATCCACTGGAATTTATGCAAAAAATTAAACTTTGACCATACAACAAAATGGTATATGCATAAACAAGAATCAGTTCTTGAGAATGAAACGCATAAAATTCTCTGGGACTTCGAGATAAAGACGGACCACCTTATCCCAGCCAGGAGACTAGACCTAGTGTTGATTAACAATAAAAAAGAACGTGTCGACTGGTGGACTTTGCGGTTCCAGCATATCACAGGGTGAAGCTGAAGAAAATGAAAAGATGGATAAATACCTGGACCTTGCCAGAGAATTGAAAAAGCTGTGGAATATGAGAGTGAAAGTGATACCAATTGCAGTTGGTGCACTTGGAACGGTACCAATAAACTTGGAAAAAAGACTGGAGGATCTAGAAATCAGAGGAAGAATTGAGACCATCCAGACTACTGCACTGCTGCAATCGGCTAGAATACTCAGAAGAGTCCTAGAGACCCGAGGAGATTTGTTGTCACTCAGAGTGAAAATAATAATAATAATGAATTATTTTGATTTTTCTGACTGTTGTCCTCATCTTAATATACAAAAACAACAACAAACACAACGTTTTGGTCGTTGTACTACTACTACTACTACTACTACTACTACTACTAATAATAATAATAATGATAATAATAACACTTTGAGGTACAGACTGATCACCTAATCCCGACCAGGAGACCAGACCGAGTATTCAAGACGAAGAGAACCTGTCATCTCGTGGATTTTACCGCCCAGGCCGACTACCGAGTGAAAATGAAAGAAAGCAAAAAGATAGACAAATACTTGAACCTTGCCAGAGAACTGAGAACACTTTGGAACACGAAGGTGAAGGTCGTACCAATTGTAATTGGTGCCATTGGAACAGTCACAAAGGATCAGGAAAAGAATTTGGGGGAATTAGAAATCAGACCATCCAAACTACAGCATTGTTAAGATCGACTAGAATACTCAGAAAAGTCCTGGAGACCTGAGTAGACTTGTTTTCACTCAATTTCCAGTGAATCATTGGCTACAGCAGATGTGAAAAACTAAAACTAATAATATGCTGTTTCAGCAGATCACAGGGTGAAGATGAAGGAAAACGAAAATATAGACAAATACCTGGACCTTGCTAGAGAATTGAAAAAGCTGTAGAATATGTTACGATTTTTGTGGCCATCGTTAGACTTCAAGCAAGTGAAGAATCCTTTGGTTGCTCCTTGGTCTACCTTAATATTGGGTATGATCCTTTGGTTGTTCCTTGGTGCTCCTCAGTCTTGCAGGTCGTTCGTCAATGGGCGTCTGTCAATATCAGCGATTTAACAGTTAACCAAGTATTCGGGCTGTTAAATGGCTGATTGTTTAAACCACGTGACCTCGCTTAGGCTATCAATTTAAGTGATGATTACAGCACGGTTTACATACCAAGAAATATTACAACAGAGGGTCTCTGTGATACCAATTGTAGTTGGTGGACTTGGAACGGTCCCAAAAAGCTTAGGGAAAAGATTGGAGGAACTGGAAATCATATGAAGAATTGAGACCATCCAGACAACTGCATTGCTGCAATCGGTTAGAATACTCAGAAGAGTCCTAGAGATCTGAGGAGACTTGTCACTCAGACTCCAGTGAAAGACCATCAGTTGACAACGTTCAAGTAATCCAATGTTATTTTAAAAGCAACCCAGCACAAAGAGGCTATACGAAAAGAATGATACAAATTTGGAATTAAGGGAATAATTTCAGTACAACCAGCCAGCGACTAGTAGACCAAGCAAGGATGATCTTAAAAAAAGAAAATTTTCTCTGATCTCGAAATAATAGAAATATGTGGACAAGAAAACAAGAATATGTTCAAGATATACGTCATATAAGTAAAGTCGTCGGGGCGGCCTAATGTCGGTATCAGCCAGACAGCGATGGTGTCTATCCCCTTTTCACTAGCGCTAGACAGAGAAGATTATTTTTAGCGTCTGGGGTGGAGCACCACACCTACGATCAGATCTTCACTTTACCGCACTGGTTCAAAAAATTTGGCATCCATCCACGAAAAACGGCCAGAGAGATGAATAAATGCATTCAAGAAGCAAACGTACCCGAATGGATAACAAGAGAAAAAAACTACCCTAATCCAGATAGCCCGCCCCCCACCAAAAAAAAGGAACCGTCCCCAGCAACTACAGGCCAATAACATGTCTACTTATGATGTGGAAAATACTGACCGTACAGATAAAAGAAGAAATTTACTTCTCACTTGGTTGTCGCGGACTATTTCCGGACGAATAAAAAGGATGCCGCAAGGAAACAAGAGGATCAAATAACCTAGTATACATAGATCAGAGCATTCTTAAAGAAGTAAAAACAAGAAATCTTTTTTAGAAATGGCATGAATTGACTACAGAAAGGCCTACGACACGGTACCACAAACTTGGATAATCAAGTGTTTAAAGATGTACAAAACTATCAGACAAAATAATAAGATTCATCAATGAAACCATCGAAAATTTGAAAGTAGAATTGACAGCAAGAGGACAGACTTTGGCAGAAGTGAAAATACAAAGAAGTATCTTCCAGGGAGATTCTCTATCAACAAATTATTCGTCATAGCAATGATGCCACTCAACCATATAATTAAGAAATGTACAGCGGGATACAAATTTACTAAATCACAAGAAAAAATGAATCATGGAACAGTCACAAAGGATCTGGAAAAGAATATGGGCGAATTGAAAATCAGAGGAAGAATCAAGACCATAATAAATTATTTTGATTTTTCGGACTGCTGTACTCATTTTTATCGTAATATACAAGAAAAAGAAAAAAAAAAAGAAAAAAACACACACACATACATAACGTTTCGGCCGTTGTACCCTCCATTTTTTCAGGTATCCCTTGTATATTGACTGATTCATAAAAAAAACCAAAAAAAAAAAACCCCAAAAAACAAACATACAAATAATAATAATAATAATAATAATAAAAGATAGACAAATACTTGGACCTTACCAGAGAACTGAGAAAACAGTGAAACATGAAAGTGAACGCCGTACCAATTGTAATTAGTGCCCTTGGAATAATCACAAAGGATATGGAAAATAATTTAAGTGAACTGAAAACCAGAAGAAGAATCGAGACCATCCAAAATACAGCACTGTTAAGATCAACTAGAATAGTCAGAAGAGTTCTGGAGACTTGAGGAGGCTTGCTGTCACTTGGCCTCCAGTGAACCATCGGCTAAAGTGTACAAAATATCAGACAAAATAATAAAATTCATCAGTAAAACCATCAAAAATTGGAAAGTAGAGGTGAAAATACAAAGAGGTATCTTCCAAGGAGACTCCCTATCACCACTACTATTTGTCATAGCAATGATGCCACTCAACCACATACTTAAGAATGTACAGCGGGATACAAATTTACTAAATCACAAGAAAATAAATCATGTTATGTACAAGGACGACATCAAGATTTTTGCCAAAAATGAACAAGAATTAGAAAACCCTTATACAAACTATAAGAATATTCAGCCAAGATATGGGGATGGAGTTCGGCATCAACAAGTGCACCATGTTAGTGACGAAGAAAGGAAAAATGAAATGGCGAATAGAATAGAACTACCGAATCGAGAATAAATTAGTTCACCTGGAGAAAAAGAGAACTATAAATATCTGTGAATATTAGAAGCAGACGCAATCAAGCAAACGGAAATGAATCAAAAAGTAAGAAAGGAATAATTCAGAAGAACAAGAAAGCTCTTAGAAACCAAGCTCTGTAGCAGAAACCTTATCAAAGGAATAAACGCATGGGCTGTCCTTCTCGTAAGATACTCGGGACCATTTCTAAAATGGACAAGAGAGGAGCTCCGACAGATGGACCAAAGAACAAGGAAACTGGTGACCATGCACAACGCACCCGAGAGACAACTGAGACAGACTCTATATGCCAAGGAAAGAGGGGGGAAGGGGTCTTGTCAACACTGAAGACTGTGTAGATACGGCAATCCGAGCACTTGACGAATACAATAAGAACAGTAAGGAAAGACTAATTGCAGCAGCCAGGAAAAGCAAATGCAACACACCGACAAACAGAAATACATAAAAAACAAAACAAAACAGAAATGGGAAGAAAAACGACTACATGGATACTTCAAGCGTCAAACTCAAGAGCTATCACATCAGAAGACATGGACATGGCTAAGAAAAGGAAACCTCAAGGGAGAAACGGAATCGCTTATAATCACAGCACAATACATTAGAACAAACTATATGAATGCAAAAATAGATAAGACGCAAGTAAATAGCAATAAGCGAATGCAGCACACCAACACAAAGAGAGTATAAGACTGGGCACGACTTTTTGGGAAAGGTAATTTTCTGGGAAATTGGGCGTTCCATACTTCTGGCCTTGTGCCACATCTAAGCTAAGCTTAGTAAATAACTATATACAAAAATATTCCAACAATTATTATTTTATTTTATATTTAAAATAATAATAAATAGAATACATGTGTACATGAATAAATTCCAGGCTGAAACACGTGTTAGTAAAATAACATCTATTTTATCAATTCAGCATTTTCTTTCCTTTGTTTATTTTTCCTTTATATATATATATATATATATATATATATATATATATATATATATATATATATATATATATATGTGTGTGTGTGTGTGTGAAGAGAGGAAGTAAATCCGACGGTATGTAATATATCAAGAAAATGAAAAAACACAGATTTAAATGGGTTAAGTGGTGAGTTTATTGGCCGACGCTGCAGTGTTTCGATCTATTAATTAGATCATCTTCAGGGCATAAGATAAGAAATTATTTATCACAGAATAATGAGAAAAGCGAGTGGTAATCCTTGTCATTCAGTCTGTTTAAAACATTTCTGAAGTTTGAAAAAAGGAGACGGTTTTGAAATATGACATCATAATTCTATTTTAATAAGTTTTTTCATTTTCTTGATATATATATATATATATATATATATCTTATTATAATGGAGATTGTGTGTTTTTCTGTCTGTAACCGAAACTATATTACTAATCGAGTCACAATTTACATAGTTATTTACATCACATTCTCCATGATTTTATTTATATTTAAACCTCAATTATTAATAAAATTGTTTTACATTATTAATACTGTTGTCCATATCTACATACTAACAACATGCAATTATATTTATATATACTACAAAATAGCAGTTTACAGTGTGAACGGGAAGGCTAATTTGCATATTGATATTTAAAATTTGATTTTAATAAATATGTGCTCAGTATAATTAATTTCTAATTGTTTGGTTTTATCTTAATGAATATAAGCAAAAATCTCTTCAATAAATCTTAAATGAAATCCATTAACAAGAGAAAATAGCTGTCATTTTATTATTTACTTCCTCTTTAACTAAATACTTAAATTAGAAAAAATAACAATGAAAGACGAGAGTGATGGAAGAGTAAGTTTCAGTTGTTCTATTTTTTGATTATACCCACCTCTGTTTCAAATCTTTTTATCTGCCTTCTTATTTAGTTTCATTAGCCTTTCTAATTATATACAATATTTTATTACATTAAAACTTAAATACTTGCACCCGGAGGGTGCATATATTTGCTAGTATATATATATATACGAACAGACATAGATAGATAGATATGAATAGACTGATATATATTATATATATGAACAGATAGATAGATAGATAGATAGATATAGATATATAGATAACATTGGATTAATAAAGTAAAATGATGATGATCCCAATACTGTTAGTACGAGTGTCGATGAGAGTCGCCTTAATCGAAAACTGCTACCACTACAGCCACTACAGCCACTCGGTTTCCAACTCTTTTTGCCTTGCCATTCAGAGATGCTTACACTCCCAGAACACTTATTAGAAGCAGCAACAGCAGCAGCAGCAGCAGCAGCAGGAGCAGCAGGAGCAGCAGCAGGAGCAGCATCATGCAACCTTAACTTGCAATGCAATCCTGGCACATTTGGTTTCGGCAGATTGAAGAGGTTTAATGACGAAATAAAGAGTATGATTAAAACAAGGGAAGAGGGGGGGGGGGTGAGAAAGAAATAAAAATAGATAAGTAGGAGGGACAGTGAGCGAGAGAGAGAGAGAGAGAGAGAGAGAGAGAGAGAGAGAGAGAGAGAGAGAGAGAGAGAGAGTGGGGGGGGGGGATAAAGACATGATGAAGGAATGGCAAGAGAAGAGAAAGGCAATTAAAACAGAAAGGGAGAGGAAGAAAGAGGAGAAGGGAGGGAGAAGAAGAGGAATTTGACAAATCGAGCAATATCAAGAGAAAACAATTAAATACAGAGAGAGAGGGGGGAGAGAGGGGGAGAGAGAAGAGAGAGAGAGAGGGAGAGAGAGGGGGAGAGAGGGGGAGAGAGAAAGAGAGAGAGAGAGGGGAGAGAGAGGGGGAGAGAGAAAGAGAGAGAGAGAGAGAGGGGGAGGAAAGGAATTTGGACGAATTTGTCAATATATAAGAGAAAGACGATTAACAGAGAGATAGAGAAGAGAGAGAGAGAGGGGGTGTCTGTCGTGTGTGTGTGTGTGAGAGAGAAAGAGAGAAAAGAGAGAGTGTGTGTGTGTTGTGTGTGTGAGAGAGAGAAAGAGAGAGAGAGAGAGTGTGTGTGTGTGTGTGTTAGAGAGAGAGAGAGAGGAGAGAGAGAGAGAGAGAGAGAGAGAGAGAGAGGAGAGAGGTGTGTGTGTGAGAGAGAGAGAGAGAGAGATAGAAAAAGGGAATGAGAGAGGGGGGAAAGGAAGAAGAAGAAAAGGAGAAGAAGAGAAACCAAGGAATTTAACGAATTCGACAATCGTAAGCCAAAAGGCAATTAGAACGTGCTAGAGGGGAAAAAAGAGTGTGAGAAAGGAAGTAATAAGAGCAATTTGACGAATTAGGCAAACTAAATACTGGATAACTATTATTATTATATTGTTTGTTTGTTGCTTTTATATCTCGTGATTGTCGACCAAACATTATAAATCACAAAACACTATAAAGTAAACTGCAGTTTTCACGTATCACCTTTTGTCGCTGATGGCCTTCCATATATTAATCAAAAATGGACAGAGGAACTCTATGGCAGTCCACCTGCATAAACAATATTTAACTTTTGAATACAATCAATAATTTTCGATCGCTTCTTAATGATAACGCTTCTAATCTATCTATATATAAAGCGAAGTTGTGTGTATGTATGGTTGTATATATATTTTACCCCCCCCCGCACGAGCAGGATGCGACACAAGGTCAATTTCTTAAGCGGAGTTTAACAGTTTGAATTCAGAGTTTCCTTCTCCTAGACTGGTTACCTAGCCATGGTTAAAGAGTCCAATCTGCCTGCTATTCATCCATCCATAGCTGGAGGGAGAATGGATTCATACCTTTCCCAAGTGTATTAGCGCCATGTGAAATTCAACAGCTTCGTCCAGGAATGAATCGTGTTGACGACGTCCATTTCCTACGACTCTAACCATTAACACGCGCCCTCTATATGTATGTGTTGTATAGCTGCTTGACTTGACTTCATAAAAACCACAGACACGGTATATATAAAAATAGGACCCGTCTTTATTTTCTTCGGTGTGTGGGTGGTGAGGGGCGACGAGTGTTCACAATGAAAATGCCGAGGTTGAGGAGACGATTATCTCTCGGCTGCTGCTGGGACTGAAATTGACATCCTTCATCCACTAGCCTTTTTTATACAAAAAAACAAAAACAAAAAAAAACAAACTATGCCCACGCATTTAACGTTTGATCTGATAACGGACATTTGTTATATATATCTTTTTCTTCTCCCTGTTTCTTTGACCGGAAAAACCTCTCTTCCATTTTCCCTTTTTTTTAAATATATATTTTTATCTTTCTCTTTGTCTTTTTGCCGGAAGCTTCCTCTTCCGGTGACGATATACAACATATGTGTGTCCGGAGGAAACTACGAAAATAAAACAATTAATGACAAGTAATATATATATATATACATTCACTAATCACCAGAGCTTGCTTTTTGTGCAAAAATAATGTAGATTTTTTTATATCTGGGAGGGTATTTAAAAATTAGGATTTGAATAATGAGAGAATGGAAAATCATTTTGGCGTTGTGCTTAAAACATAAATCAATTTATGGAAGATCAAAACAATCATTGATCTGCGAGACTAACTTTTTGTTATCCGTCTCTACCTAGGCAACGCCGCGGTAGCCGCTTCTAGTCAATTATAAAACATTTTGATATAAATCTACACCCATTGTATATAACAGTGGTAGGCTAGTCGTTGGTTGGTTGGTTGGTTGGCTGGTTGGTTGGTTGGTTGGATTTACGGCATGTCAACCCTTGTTGGGTTATTTTATGCCGAAAGTGTTTTGTTTTATTCTATTTTTGATGAGGTTCAACATTTTTTTAAACTCAATTTTTTAAACACATTTTTTTAAAAACTAACTTTTTTATTTATTTAACCTTAGATAGGATCCTAACATGTACTACCATTCCGGGTCAGAGTGGACCTGGGAGTAATGGCAATGAAGGGATACTCCACACTCCCAGAGTTCCAAAATTGAAGCTTCACATTAGATGCAGTTATACACAGAAGACCATTACAGACAGTGAATAAGAATTATTCTAACAGTGTGTTGTAACTCGAGTATCGGAGTTAACAGAGAAATAATAGGAAGAAACACAATCGAATATTAAGGATAGGGAAAAAGGTTTACTAAGCAAAGATACAAGGTGAATAGAGTAATCAGCATTTGCTAGGTTGAATTAGCAAGTCCTGTAAGATCTTGTTGTTTTTTCTATTTCAAGGTTTTGTCAGATATTATTTATAGGAATAACAGACGATTTCATTCTCATTATTTAGGTACTATATGACATCACCCATTTTGAGATAAAACTCCCTTCAGAGGTCATAATTTTCCTTGTCACCAACAGTTGTAACTGAGTATCAGAGTTAACAGAGAATAATAGGAAGAAACACAAACGAATAATAAGGATAGGGAAAAACTGTGCATAATTGTATGGTGGCGTGAATTTTTGACAATACCCTATAGCGAGAATTCAAAGGGCCCAAGTGAAAAAATACCAGACTATTTGGGAACCTTGACCCCAAAGGCGGGAATCTCGCATGTCTCGTGTTTTAGCTAGGAAATCAGTTTTTCAACCAGAGATAAAGCAGAACAGACGTGTGCTGCTGAGTTTGTAACTCAGACCGCGCGGTGAATCAGGATGGGCAGTAATAAAATCTTTGATTAATGAAAAATAAAGTCTTGTAGTTAATTAATGCATGACTTAAAAAGAAGCCCTTAGTTAGAGATAGCAACATAGTAAGAAGATAGAAGAGACGACAAGATGACAACCGCCAAAGAAGTAAAGGAAACAGCCATTGGACGATCGTATCCGAAAGGAAGAAGATAGAAAGAAGAAATGGAAGAAATCTAACTCTCTCTCTTGATGTCTCTCTCCCTATCACACAAGAACTCTCTTGTTTATATACTCGCAATGGGCTATATAACAAAACATTTACAAAAAGAATATACAAGGTGAACAGAGTAATTAGCAATTTCTTGGCTGGATTAATAAGTCCCGTGAGATCTCGTGTTTTACTCTTCCGAGTTTCGTCAGAAATTATTCCTAGGAAGAACAGACGATTCCATTCTCATTATTCAGGTATATATATGACACAGTGTAAGTTAGGGACAATACTCTTTTTTAAGAAAAAGTTTTGAAAATATAAAAAAAGTTTAATTATATAATTCGCGTGTATGAATTTACCCAACCCTCCGGCATGATCGGAATTCTACACTTGTGTCAATTTATAAGCGAAGTACACTATCATGATAACCGTTACACACGAGGTGTGTGGTTGTATATTTTACAAATTTCGTTCTCTGTAATTTTTGTTACACTTGATGGGTGAATTCTAATTAAAGGGTCACTTTTTGTGTTTGGGGTCAACATGCAACAGTTTCTGTTGTAACATTTTCACAATGAGCACACCGAGTGATGAATATTCGACACTCTGGTGGTACAAGCGCCTTAGCCTACTCGTCCAGTGTGCTTGGCCACTGGACCGGTGTGTTTAATTAATAGATCGATCCCAGGGGCCTATCCCCAGGCATACTTACCCCTTCGATTTAAAGGGGCAGGCTGGGTTTAATGCCCAGCGTCTGAGGCGCCCCTTGAGAGGGAATGCCGACGGGAACGACACAATTTTTTTTTTACCTAACCACCGCATAAGTCCCAGCTTCGTGGTGGGCCCAACGTAAAAGGCTTTGAATTTAAATAACTCGATCCCAGGGCCTATTCCCNTGAGAAAATTTAAAAAAAAACAAAAAAAAAACGTTAAAACAGCCTGAATTTTTTTCTTTTTTCTTTCTTTCTTTTTTCTTCTTTATTTCTTCTGTTTCATTCTTCATTCTTTCTTTTTCTTCTTTTCATTCATTCATTCTTTCTTCTTCTGTTTCATTCATCATTTCTTCTTTATTTTTGATTTGATTGATTCATTCTTTCTTTCTTCTATTTCATTCTTTCTTTCATTCTTTTCTTTCTTTCTTTCTTCTATTTCATTCTTTCTTTCTTTCTTTTTTCTTCTATTTCATTCTTTCTTTTCTTTCTTCTTTCTTTGTTTCTTCTGTTTCATTCATTCATTCTTTCTTTCTTTTCTTCTCTTCTGTTTCATTCATTCATTCTTTCTTTCTTTCTTCTGTTTCATTCATTCATTCTTTCTTTCTTTCTTTCTTCTGTTTCATTTCATTCATTCATTCTTCTCTTTCTTTCTTTCTTTTCTTCTGTTTCATTCATTCATTCATTCTTTCTTTCTTCTGTTTCATTCATTCATTCTTTCTTTCTTTTGATTGATTGATTGATTCTTTCTTTCTTTCTTTCGTTTCTTCTATTTCATTCTTTCTTCATTATTTCTTTCTTTCTTTCTTTTCTATTTCATCTTTCTTTCTTTCTTTCTTTCTTTCTTTCTTCTTTCTTCTGTTTAATTCATTCATTCTTCTTTCTTTCTCTCTTCTGTTTCATTCATTCATTCTTCTTCTTTCTTCTGTTTTCATTCTTCTTTCTTTCTTTCTTTTTTCTTCTGTTTCATTCATTCATTCTTTCTTTCTTTCTTTCTTCTGTTTCATTCATTCATTCTTTCTTTCTTTCTTTCCTTTCTTCTGTTTCATTCATTCATTCATTCTTTCTTTCTTCTGTTTCATTCATTCATTCTTTCTTTCTTTTGATTTGATTGATTGATTCTTTCTTTCTTTCTTTCTTTCTTCTAATTTCATTCTTTTCTTTCATTATTTCTTTCTTTCTTTCTTTCTTCTATTTTCATTCTTTCATTTCTTTCTTCTGTTCATTCATTCATTCTTTCTATTCTTTCTCTCTTTCTGTTTCATTCATTCATTTCTTTCTTTCTTTATTCTTTCTGTTTCATTCTTTCTTTCTTTTCTTTCTTTCTTTTTTCTTCTGTTTCATTCATTCATTCTTTCTTTCTTTCTTTCTTCTGTTTCATTCATTCATTCTTTCTTTCTTTTCTTCTGTTTCATTCATTCATTCTTTCTTTCTTTCTTTCTTCTGTTTCATTCATTCTTCTTTCTTTCTTTCTTTCTTCTGTTTCTTCATTCATTCTTTCTTTCTTTCTTTCTTCTGTTTCATTCATTCATTCTTCTTTCTTTCTTTCTTCTGTTTCAATCATTCATTCTTTCTTTTCTTTCTTCTGTTTCATTCAATTTCATTCTTTCTTTCTCTTTTCTTCTGTTTCATTCATTCATTCTTTCTTTCTTTCTCTCTTCTGTTTCATTCATTCATTCTTTCTTTCTTTCTCTCTTCTGTCTTCAATTCATTCATTCTTTTCTTTCGTTTTTCTGTTTCATTCTTTCTTTCTTTCTTTCTTTCTTTCTTCTTTTCATTCATTCATTCTTTCTTTCTTTCTTTCTTCTGTTTCATTTGCATATCATTCTCTTTCTTTCTTTCTTCTGTTTCATTTCATTCATTCTTATCTTTCTTTCTTTCTTCTGTTTTCATTCATTCATTCTTTCTTTCTTTCTTTCTTCTGTTTCATTCATCTTCATTCTTTCTTTCTTTTGATTGATTGATTGATTCTTTCTTTCTTTCTTCTTTCTTCTATTTCATTCTTTCTTCATTATTTTCTTTCTTTCTTTCTTTCTTTAATTTCATTCTTTCTTTCTTTCTTTCTTTCTTTTTCTTTCTTCTGTCATTCATTCATTCTTTCTTTCTTTCTCTCTTCTGTTTCATTCATTCATTCTTTTCTTTCTTTCTTCTGTTTTTCATTCATCTTTCTTTCTTTCTTTCTTTCTTTTCTTACTTCTGTTTCATTCATTCATTCTTTCTTTCTTCTTTCTTCTGTTTCATTCATTCATTCTTTCTTTCTTTCTTCTGTTTCATTCATTCATTGTTTCTTTTCTTTTCTTTCTTCGTTTCATTCATTCATTCTTTCTTCTTTCTTTCTCTTTCTGTTTCATTCATTCATTCTTTCTTTCTTTCTTTCTTCTGTTTCATTCATTTCATTCTTTCTTTTCTTTCTTTCTTCTGTTTCATTCATTCATTCTTTCTTCTTTCTTCTTCTGTTTCATTCATTCATTCCTTTCTTTGCTTTTGATGATTGAATTGATTCATTCTTCTTTCTCTTTCTCTCTTCTGTTTCATTATCTCGCGTCCCAGGCAATACTTACCCCTTCGATTTAAAGGGGCAGGCTGGGTTTAATGCCCAGCGTCTGAGGCGCCCCTTGAGAGGAATGCCGACGGAACGACACAATTTTTTTTACCTACCACCCATAAGTCCCAGCTTGTGGTGGGCCAACGTAAAAAGGCTTTGAATTAATAGCATCGATCCCAGGGGCCTATCCCCCAGGCAATACTTACCCCTTCGATTTAAAGGGGCAGGGCTGGGTTTAATGCCCAGCGTCTGAGGCGCCCCTTGAGAGGGAATGCCGACGGGAACGACACAATTTTTTTTTACCTACCACCCATAAGTCCAGCTTGTGGGTGGCCCAACGTAAAAAGGCTTTGAATTAATAGCATCGATCCCAGGGGCCTATCCCCCCAGGCAATACTTACCCCTTCGATTTAAAGGGGCAGGGCTGGGTTTAATGCCCAGCGTCTGAGGCGCCCCCTTGAGAGGGAATGCCGACGGGAACGACACAATTTTTTTTACCTACCACCCATAAGTCCCAGCTTGTGGGTGGGCTAACGTAAAAAGGCTTTGAATTAATAGCATCGATCCCAGGGGCCTATCCCCCCAGGCAATAAATACCCCTTCGATTTAAAGGGGCAGGGCTGGGTTTAATGCCCAGCGTCTGGGGCGCCCCCTTGAGAGGGAATGCCGACGGGAACGACACAATTTTTTTTACCTACCACCCATAAGTCCCAGCTTGTGGGTGGGCCAACGTAAAAAGGCTTTGAATTAATAGCATCGATCCCGGGGCCTATTCCCCAGGCAATACTTACCCTTCGATTTAAAGGGGCAGGGCTGGGTTTAATGCCAGCGTCTGAGGCGCCCCCTTGAGAGGGAATGCCGACGGGAACGACACAATTTTTTTTACCTACCACCCATAAGTCCCAGCTTGTGGGTGGGCCAACGTAAAAAGGCTTTGAATTAATAGCATCGATCCCAGGGGCCTATCCCCCCAGGCAATACTTACCCCTTCGATTTAAAGGGGCAGGGCTGGGTTTAATGCCCAGCGTCTGAGGCGCCCCCTTGAGAGGGAATGCCGACGGGAACGACACAATTTTTTTTACCTACCCCCATAAGTCCCAGCTTGTGGTGGGCCAACGTAAAAAGGCTTTGAATTAATAGCATCGATCCCAGGGGCCTATTCCCCCAGGCAATACTTACCCCTTCGATTTAAAGGGGCAGGGCTGGGTTTAATGCCCAGCGTCTGAGGCGCCCCCTTGAGAGGGAATGCCGACGGGAACGACACAATTTTTTTTACCTACCACCCATAAGTCCCGCTTGTGGGTGGGCCAACGTAAAAAGGCTTTGAATTAATAGCATCGATCCCAGGGGCCTATCCCCCAGGCAATACTTACCCCTTCGATTTAAAGGGGCAGGGCTGGGTTTAATGCCCAGCGTCTGAGGCGCCCCTTGAGGGGGAATGCCGACGGGAACGACACAATTTTTTTTTACCTACCACCCATGAGTCCCAGCTTGTGGGTGGCCAACGTAAAAAGGCTTTGTGCCGTATCGTGTACAAGTGGGGTACATGTAAATATCCCTAAGCCTACTAGTCTAAGCTTACTCGCCAACCAGTCAGAATACCACCACGACTGCTCGGAAGACGTAATGCTATTCAACGCACCAGCTACTACTGCGATAATATACTAAATACCAACTTCATAATATATCCCTTAACCCGGATATATCAGTGGGGGTGTACCAAGGTATTGACATATTCATTACATCAAATATTATCTTAAATATCTACAGTTTAGGGATTGTCTAGGATATTACTAAAATTTCTCATTATGTTTGTATTTGTGTATGTGACCATAACTTAGAAAAACAGAAAAATAGTCGCCTTATCTCGTTCGAGAGTAAATAAACCGTTGTTAGAAAAGGAACTGACAGGATTTAGAAAAAATGTATAGATTAATTGCAAGAAGTTATTATTCCCAAAATTCATTCCAAGCTTTTAAAATCTCAAATATTATACGTTCTTGCCCTTTTTGGCAAGAAAACAGCACATCGTAGCATGAATTTGATTAGAGCAATGCCCTCAATATTCTCTGAGCTAGAGTATAAAGCAATTTCCTGTCTAATTTATAGCTGAATAATATTTTTTGTTGGTGGGGGAGGGGGGGGGCTTCATTCTATCCAAATTCTCGATATAACGTTTGAATTACTAATTAGAACCCATTAATCTTTCCTAAATAGATACACTGCTATTGGAACGGGAATTCAGTGTGTTTCAAGGGAAAAACCGAATAGAAGAAGAAAAAAGCGAAAGAAGAAGAAGAAGAAGAAGAAGAAGAAGAAGAAGAAGAAGAAGAGAGAAAGAAGAAGAAGAAAAATAATGAAGAAAGAAGAAGAATGAAAGAAAGAAGAAGAAAAAGAATGAAAGAAGAAGAAGATGAATGAAGAAGAAGAGAAAAAGAAAAAAGAATGAAAGAAGAAAAGAAGAAGAAAGAGAGAAGAAGAAGAGAAGAAGAAAAAAAGAATGAAGAAAGAAGAAAAAGAAAAATAAGAGAAAAAAAATGAAAGAAAAGAATGAAAGAAGAAGAAGAAAAGAAGAAGAAGAAAAATAAGAAGAAAAAAATGAAAGAAGAAGAATGAAAGAAAGAATGAAAGAAGAAGAAAAGATTCAAAGAAGAAGAAGAAGAAGAAGAGAGAAATCGAAAGATTCAAAGAAGAAGAAGAAGAAGAAGAAGAAGAAGAAGAAGCTTTTCCAAGTTTTTAAGATCTGAAATATTCGTTACACTTTCTCGTAGACTTTTTTGGCAAGTGAATCGCTCATGTGCAACGAATTAAATCGTTGATGAAGCAAATCTTGTTAACAGGAAAGAAAGAAAAAGAGATGAATGAGAAACGATGCCAATTCTAAAAATATCCTCCATTTTAATCTCATGTGAAACGAAAACAGAAAAAAGTTATTATTGGTGATTTATAGGGCTGGTTTAGCTCAATTGGTAGAGCATCAGCCTCGGAATCACAAGGTCCTTCGCCAACTCAGCGAATGAATAGCACTGGGATCTGTGCGGTAAAGTAAGGAGTTGACGGTAGGTGTGACGCTCAGAAAAATATCCGGTTTAGCTCAATCGGTAGAGCGTCCGCCTAGGAATCGCAAGGTTCCTGGTTCGATATATTTGTGCGGTAAAGTGAGGAGGTGGTGGTAGGTGTGGCGCCCCACCTCAGAGGCTAAAAAATCAATCTCCTTGGTCTAGCGCTAGTAAAAAGGGGTTAGACCTCCTAGCTGTCTGGCTGATACCAACTTTAGGCCACCCGACGACTGTACTTTTTTACTTTACTGGTATGCCCGCCTAATTAATTAATTATTAATTAATTAATTTTCAAAATTAGGTACCACTTCAATTAAGCACACATTCTCCCAAATATTGTCAGCTAAAAAAAGCCATATCAAACACATTGTTTGTTTGTTTACTTCTCGTATATATATATATATATATATATATATATATATATATATATATATATATGAGAAGTAAACAAACAAGCAATGTGTTTTTGATATGGCTTTTTTTAGCCGACATTTTTTGGGAGAATGTGTGCTTAATTGAAGTCGTACCTAATTTTGAAAATTAATTAATTAATAATTGATAAATTAGGTGGGCATACCTATTCAAATGTAAGGTTAAACAAATCGAGAAAAATCAATCTCTGTATGTACATTTCGGCCTATTGGGCCTCATCAGCAGAGCTATAGATACGAAGACCGCCTAGTGCGTGATTCGAACCCTGACAGGCGAGGACCGTAACCCCTACACCATATATATATATTATATATATATATATATATATATATATATTATGGTCCTCGCCTGTCAGCTTGACAGTCAGGGTTCGAATCACGCACTAGGCGGTCTTCGTATCTATAGCTCTGCTGATGAGGCCTAATAGGCCGAAATGTACATACAGAGATTGATTTTTCTCGATTTGTTTAGCCTTACATTTGAATAGGTATGCCCGCCTAATTAATTAATTATTAATTAACTAATTTTCAAAATTAGGTAATAATCGTCAGCTTACATGTTTTAAGATGTGTATCATCTGACCCTCAACCACCGCCGCCTTCCGATGAGCGTGTTCAGATGGGTAAACTTTTAAGCAACAACAGGTATTGTAAGAAATCCAATATAAAAATGACTTGATTCGGTATTAAAAGGCACGAAAAGGGTTGATATGTCGTAAAACAAATCAATCAACCAAACGAACCAAACCACCATCTTCAAGCAACTGTATGATTAAAAGGGTTAAGTGTTTGGCATATGAACAATTTGAAGAGTATCCTGACCACCAAGTTCCATTATATATACTAGCAAATATATGCACCCTCCGGGTGCAAGTATTTAAGTTTTAATGTAATAAAATATTGTATTAAATTAGAAAGGCTAATGAAACTAAATAAGAATACAGATAAAAAGATTTGAAAGAGGGAGTATAATAAAAGATTTGAAACAGAGGGAGTATAATAAAAATGGAACAACTGAAACTTACTCTTCCATCACTCTCGTCTTTCATTGTTATTTTTTCTAATTTAAGTATTTAGTTATAAGAGGAAGTAAAGAATAAAATGACAGTTATTTTATCTTGTTAATGGATTTCATCTAAGATTTATTGAAGAGATTTTTGCTCATATTCATTAAAATAAAACCAAACAATTAGAAATCAATAATACTAAGCACATATTTATTAAATTCGATTTTTTAATATTAATATGCAAATTAGCCTTCCCGTTCACATTGTAAACCGCTATTTTGTTGTATATATAAATATAATTGCATGTTGTCAGTATGTAGACATGGTTAACAGTATTAATAAAGTAAGACAATTTTATTAATAATTGAGGTTTAAATAAAATCATTGAGAATGTGATGTCAATAACTAAGAGAATTGTGACTTGAGTAGGAATATAGTTTCGGTTACAGACAGTAAAACACACAATCTCCATTATAATAAGATATATATATATGTAGGTATATGTAAAAACAATTTTTTTTTTGTGATGAAACAAAGAAAATACAGTGCTCAATCACAAATTGTAAGAGCTAATATCTATTTATTTTACAAAGTTTTAACAGATCAATGTTCATTATAAACAGCGACCCAGGTTTCATGCCAAGGGGCAATCATCAGGTTGTTGAGCAAGATCCCATGGTGTTTGTTGAAGTTCTTCACTCAATGTCACATTTTGGATTGCAAATAACGTCGGTTAGTTCCGCGGACGCTATTATAGTTCGGATTTACTAAAAATAAATTTTTTCAAAATCTGCATTTTTTTGTAGTAATGCCAACAAAGGATTAACTATTTATATATATTATATATATATATTAGTTAATCCTTTATTAGTATTGGAGAAATGAGAATAAAGTGCTCGATTACTTCTGTAAGAGCTGTATTTATTCATTATAGTGTACAATACATTTAAAGTGCGATTACTACCACAGGTTTCTGAGCAGCATTTTACTGCGGCTCTTAAATGTAATTTTGTTGAACCAGTCTATCGCTGCTGTTGTGTTTTTCCACTGGGGTATTCGGTGTTGTTCTTAATTAGCGTGTTTATTTTCCTTAATATATTTTTGCTTGCTAGTCCTAATTCTGTTTTTGCTGGGTTTATTAACCTGCATCCGGGTCTGTTGTTGGAGTCCGGCTTGTGGTCTTTTAACGTAATGAAGGCTTCTCTTTTTGCTAGTTGTTCTATTCTATCATCTATGTTTAGTTTATTGGCTAAGTTTTTGGCCTCGTCATTAATGTTGCTGTATGTTTTTTGTGCTGGCTAATTTGTATTTATTCGTAATGCTGTTCTGTATTAATTGTTTGTGTTTGTTCCTGTCTAGTTCGTTGAGGTTTTTTGTTTTGTCGGAGAATACGAAAAATGCTGCCCAGAAACCAATGGTAGTAATCGCACTTTAAATGTATTGTACACTATATATATATATATATATATATATATATATATATATATATATATATATATATATAATTTAATATACCAAGCGTGTTGGTAAATCCTCACGGTGAGAAAAAACCCAGCAAATAGTTTGATTGTAAAAATATACTACCAAACATCAACCGGAGAGAAAAAACTTTGGAAAAAAGAAAAGACCAAGATAATCGTACCAACAAAAAGTAATCTATTGGTACAATATTTTGGCCAAAAGAAAAAAACAATTCATATGTATATATATGTATATAAGATATATATATATATATATTCATATAACCGCTAGGAGAATAAGCTGATAAGTAAAAAGTGCTCAATACCTAAGTAGAGCAAATAATAAAGATAAATCTAATGAGTCAGACAAACCTACTATTAGTTTCGCTTAATGCTCTTCAGGGCTAAGATCTGACTCAGATCTTAGCCCTGAAGAGCATTAAGCGAAACTAATAGTAGGTTCGTCTGACTCATTATTTATCTTTATATATATATATATATATATATATATATATATATTTGAAAGGCAAAATAGATAAAGGAAAGAAAATGATGAATGTATAAAATAGATTTACTAACACGTGTTTCGGCCAGGAGTTTATTCATGTACACATGTCTTCCATTTATTTTTTTTTAAAATATAAAATAAAATAATAATAATAGAAAATTATAAAATCTTTAAACATAAAAAGAAATACGGCCTTCATCAGAGTAAGATGTTTGACATTTGAAGTTAAAACGGTCAAAATACAGAGAATTTTGAAGTGTTCGAAAAAATAATTTTTTTGAAATTATTTGAGAGATGCTGTGGAAGCAATAGAAAATAGAGGTGTTTGTATGCGGTTACCTTTATAGAATATTTTTGGAGTAATGTTAGGTGAAATTCAAATTTTTAATGTTCAATGGTAATTTAAAGATTTTAAATAAAATTTGTTATTTAATTTATGAGTATGTGTATTGTGTTTCATTTCCATTTTCAACTTACTTACACACACACACACACACACACACACACACATATATATATATTTACCAACCCCTCCACACGAGCAGGATGCAACACAAGGTCAATTTTTTAAAAGGAGTATGACACGTTTGAATTCAGAGTTTTCTTTCTCCTAAACTGATTGCCTAACTAAAGGTAAAGAGCCCATTCAGACCAACTATTTACCCATAGCTGGAGGGAGAGTAGTTGGATTCATACCTTTCCCAAGGGTATTACCGGTATGTTAAATGCAAACAGCATCATCCACGATTTGAATTCGTCTCGTCGTGTCCATTGCATACGACGATAACCATTACAACATGCGCCTCTATCTACATACATATTTACCCAACCCCACCGTCGTGAACAGGAAGCGACACAAAGTCAATATCTAAGTGGAGCACAACTGGTTTCAATTCAAATGTTTTCTTCTCCTAGAGTGGTTGCCTAACCAAGGCCAAAGAACCCAGTCTACCTTACTATTTATCCATAGTCGATGAAATATGATATGGAATGATGCCTTTGCAAAATGGATGAGCGTGAAGTGAAACGCCAACAGTCTCGTCCAGGATTTGAACTCCAGTCACCATTTCCGTTTCCCACATCGATAACCGTTACGCTAAGTGCCCTCTGTGTTCCATTATGTAATGGCAACAAAATAAGAACAATTTTAAGTGTAGAAATTCGGACTAATTGTATCAATAACTAGCAGGGCTACCCAGCGTTGCCCGCATTTGAAAAGCTAAATATAAATCTATATTCCTATATAGATTAATTATCATACACAGGACCTGTGTATGATAATCTAATTATCACAACGTTTGATATGTTTACTTAAGAGCTATTGCTAAATAGTTCAATATATAAAAAAGTATAATAATCTTGATTTCATTCTCTCTTACTCTTTATTTTTTCTTTCATTCTTTTCAACTTTTCATTATGTTCAGTTGAAACAGATAAGCGTTATCGCTTCCTATCTATATTTCCCCAACTCTCTTTCTTTCAATCTTTCTTTCTTATCATATTTTCTGTATAGCATATCCTTTTTCTTCCCTTTCTTTCTTTATAATAAAAACGGAACCAACCATTATTTAGATGAGGTGATGACACTCAGAAGAAATAAGAATTCGGTGGATAAGCTATACCCGATAATCAGTATTTATATTTTTGCATTTGATCTTGGACGATTTGGACAGTCTCATTTTTAACCAGAGAGTGTTGCAAGATGATAACGGTCGTACAATTAAGGAACACGAGTATTAATATATAAATTTTTCCTGAAAAAGAATGAACGGTTGTTGCTGTCTTTTATTTACCACTTGTTGCTACGACGACTGTAAGAGAGAAAGATTTGATTAAAAAAAATTAATCCTGAAATACTTCGTGACACAGAAAGATACAAAACAGCTATTTAACGGACACTTACCTCCCATCTCACAATTTTTTTTATTTACCACTTGTTGCTACAATGACTTTAAGAGAAAAACGTTTGATTTAAAAAAAAATTGATCCTGAACCACTTCGTGACACAGAAACATACAAAACAGCTATTTTACGGACACTTACCTCCCATCTCACAATTTTTTTATTTACCACTTGTTGCTACAACGACTGTAAGAGAGAAAGGTTTGATTTTTAAAAAAATTGATCCTTAAATATTTCGTGACACAGAAACAGCGATTTTACGGACACTTACCTCCCATCTCACAAACCATTACAGAATGACTTAAATCAGTTAAAGAGTTAAATCAAAAACATTTGTGTTGTCCTCTCGTAAAATACATCTATAAGATGATTGAGGGAGGAGTCATCAGCGTTGTTATATCCTTGGGATCATTGGAAATTTCTGGTCTTTCAACAACAATTTTATTGTGGTATGTATAATGATGACCTTAACTATATTCTGGTCTTTCAACAACGGATTTCCTCGCCCAGGGGACCAATCGGGGTTGATCAAATCCCGACCCTTCCCCCCCCCCCAGCAAATGACCTAGCCTCCTGATGACCATAGGTCATTTTTATTGTGGTATGTATAACCACAACGTTCATGTTGCTATAACCTCAAGTCATGTCTAAGTGTTTGTTATTTACCTTAGAATAAAGTCGTCATTATCAGATGATAACCTTGAGTTCAAACGTGGTTTCAGTGCTACCATTACCACTAATTCCAGGTGCTCCAAGGAGCATAGATGCCACCAGACTTATTAACAGAAATGTGATTAGGTATAGAAAAAAATAAAATGGAAGAAAAATTCCATAATCTAAAATAGAAGTTTCAAAATATGTGTTCTAGGTGACTCACCTATGATACGAACATAGACTTACCCAAAGGGTATATTTAACAGAGAAAAGCTACTCAAGTGAGAAGTGGCAGATACAAGTTCTTCGTGTACGCTGTAACAAGGAAATCCTTTTCATTGTACGTTGATATATTGCTGAATACATCTGTTCTCTACATTTTATCTCCGTGTTGAGTTATTATTTATTGACCCTTTAACAGGTCATAACAATATGTCGTAAAGACTGCTATTATTTACCTACCTTGAGAGATAGGCGTGCAAGACATGCTGGAAAACATATACGGACTCATAAGTGGCATTATCTTATGGGGACGCCGGTGTTGGTCAACTAGAAAATAACTTACATTCATCAGATCTGTGCGGACACTGGATGTCGTCTAGAAGGCTTATTAATAGGGATGGGTGATAGGGACGGATATCGAGAGAATGAGTAGCACAGGGATCTGTGCAGTAAAGTAAGGAGCTGATGGTAGGTGTGGCGCTCCACCTCAGATGCCAAAAAAAACAATCTCCTTGGTCTAGCGCTATTGAAAAGGGGATAGACTCCCTCGCTGACTGGCTGATACCGACTTTAGGCCGTCCCGTCGACTTTACTTTACTGACTATATATATATATATATATATATATATATATATATATATTCGTTTTCTTTCATTTTCATTCTGTGATCCGCCGGGACAGTAAAATCCATGAGATGACTACTTCTCTTTTTCTTATCGATTAACACTAGATCTAATCTCCTCGCTTGGATTAAGTGATGCGCCCAAGTGATCTAAAGACGGAGTAAAGGATGAGCTATAGGTTTTAATCTGGGATTCTGGGAAACACCGTCTCTTCTATCTTAGTAAAAACAGCTGTTTCGGCGCGAGTCTCACCGGAAGCTTATCTTTTCGAGTTCTGCTGTTTTTCGCTGTCATTGAAAGAGGACCAGAATTTGTTGCGGAATCTTGTTATAATGGAGATTGTGTTCTGTCTGTAACCAAAACTACGTCACCACTAACTGCATAATCTTATTATAATGGAGATTGTGTGTTTTTCTGTCTGTAACCGAAACTATATTACTACAATTCACAATTCCCTTAGTTATTTACGTCACATTCTCCATGATTCTATTTCTATTTAAACCTCAATTAAAACTGTTTGACATTATTAATACTGTTGGCCTTACCTAAATACTAATAACATGCAATTGTATTTATATATACAACAAAATACCAGTTTTCAGTGTAAACGTTAAGCTAATTTGCATATTGATATTAAAAAAACTGATTTTAATAAAAATGTGCTTGGTATTATTGATTTCTAATTGTTTGGTTTTATCTTAATGAATATGAGTAAAAATCTCTTCAATAAATCCTAAAAGAAATTCCTTAACAAGAAGAAATAACTGTAATTTTATTCTTTACTTCCTATTTTAACTAAATAGTTAAATTAGGAAAATTTAGCATTGAAAAACGGAAGTGATGAAAGAGTAAGTTTCAGTTGTTCTATTTTCCGATTATACCCCCTCCGTTTCAAATCTTTTTATTTGAATTCTTAATTTGTTTCATTAGCCTTTCTGATTTAATCTAATATTTTATTACATTTAAACTTAAATACTTGCACCCGGAGGGTGCATATATTTGCTAGTTCCCTTAATTATTTAAGTTATATTCTCAATGCTTATTAAATAATCATTATTTAATCTTAACATCTTATTTATTAACAATGTCTCTATTAGGGTCTAGCTGAGATAGATTTGCCTCAAAACAGCCCATATTGTTAAGGTATTTGCCTCTCACCCCACTTATGAGGGCGGTACACAAGGACATTTTTATGTGGGCCCATCCATAAGCCGAATCTCATGGATGGTAGACACAAAAATGCGTCGATCCCGTCAGCATTCCCCCTCGAGGGGGCACCTCAGGCACTGGGCAATAAACCCAGCCCTGCCCCTTTAAATCGAGGGGACAGGTATTGCCGGGGTGGATGGCCCCCCAGGGATCAACGCTGTTAATTTCATTAATAGACACAGGCCCCGAAAGGCCCATGTTATTAATGTGGTTAAAATCCTGCGATGTGTGTTATATATCATTAAGAAATAAATGTTTATATAATATATGGTGTGAATAATTTGAATAACAGTTTTAACAATACCGTGTTTGATAAATAATTACTTGGTGTTATTGATTTCTAAGTTTTAATTTAATTAGTCTTTCTAATTCAATATGATATTTAATTATATTAAAACTTAAATACTTGTGTCCGGGTTGGAGCTCATCTTTTTGCTAGTAAAAATGAAGAAAGGAAATATTCAAAGAAAGAAAAAGAAAGAAAGAAAATATTCAAAATAAACAGCAAAAGAAAACAAATTCAAGTCAAAATGAATGATTCACAATATTTCATCTAAAAATAAAATAAATAAAAATTTATACATATTTTTTTTGTATATCGTATACAATCTTTATCATTCTATATATATATAATCTCAGTACATGATGAGTTCACGCAATTTTGCGAGTAGTGAGTGTCTGATTGTGTAAAGGATTTGTGCTTTTCACTCCTGAGTAAGATTTTCCAATGTCTTCTTAATTGGGTCAACCATCTTATCCTCAGTGTAAGACTTTCTCATGTCTACTTTATTGAGCCAGCCATCTTATTCTCAGTGTAAGACTTTTCCATGTCTGTTTAATTGAGCCAGTCATCTTATCCTCAGTGTAATACTTTTCAATGTCTGTTTAATTGAGCCATCCATATTATCCTCAATGTAAGACTTTCCCATGTCGAGTTAATTGGGCCAGTCATCTTATCCTCAGTGTAAGACTTTTCCATGTCGACTTAATTGGGCCAGCCGTCTTATTCTCAGTGTAAGACTTTTCCATGTCTACTTAATCGGGTCAGCCATCTTATCCTCAGTGTAAAACTTTTCCATGTCTGCTTAATTGGGACAACCATCTTATCCTCAGTGTAAGACTTTCGCATGTCTGCTTAATCGGGCCAGCCATATCATCCTCAGTGTAATACTTTCCCATGTTTACTTTATTGGGCCAGCCATCTTATTCTCAGTGTAAGATTTTCTCATGTCTGTTTAATTGGGCCAGTCATCTTATCCTTAGTATAAGACTTTTCCATGTCTGTTTAATTGGGCCAACTATTTTATCCTCAGTGTAAGACTTTCACATGTCTACTTAATTGGGCCAGCCATATTATTTTCAGTTTAAGACTTTTCCATGTCTGCTTAATTGGGCCAGCCATCTTATCCTCAGTATAAGACTTTTCCAATGTCTTCTTAATTGGGCCAGCCATCTTATCCTCAGTGTAAGACTTTTCCATGTCTGTTTAATTGGGCCAACTATTTTATCCTCAGTGTAAGACTTTCACATGTCTACTTAATTGGGCCAGCCATATTATTTTCAGTGTAAGACTTTTCCATGTCTGCTTAATTGGCCAGCCATCTTATCCTCAGTATAAGACTTTTCCAATGTCTTCTTAATTGGGCCAGCCATCTTATCCTCAGTGTAAGACTTTTCCATGTCTGTTTAATTGGGCCAACTATTTTATCCTCAATTTATGGAGAATCACAAAATGTATTGAACAGAAAAAAGTATTGTTGACAACAGTGAGCTGATTAATGTCACCAGATTTTTTTTTCTTTTATTTGTATAAATTCTTTTTAGATGAGGCTTAGGGTGTATCATTTTGATTTTCTGAACTGCTGTCCTCATCTTTATTGTGGTATAGTAAAACACGATATCTCGGCCGCTGTATGCTCCGGCCTTCAATGACGTCATTATTTGATTGAGATCTTCAAAAGTTCTTCGACGCCTTGTTTGATCAACAGTCAAATTATTCAAAATTATTTAATGTTTAGTTGTTTGTCTCATATACTAGTGTCTATTATATATCTAAGATATATATATATATATTATATATATATATATATATATATATATATATATAATTATACATTGTGCTGTTTAATGACAACTAAGGAACAACTAAAAATTAAAAGGTTTGCTCATTGCTTTGTTCAAATAGACAGGGAACACCTGAAGAAGGCCGGAGGATATAGCGTTCAAAACGTTGTTTAAATTTGTTTTTTGTTTTGTTTTGTATTTTTGTTTTGTTTATGATTTATATTTTTTTATTTTTTGTAGTTCAAGGGAAAATGAAATTTGTAAAGGATATTCGATATTGAGTCAAAATTATAGTATATAAAAAAAAGTCGTCGGGGCGGCCTAAAGTCGGTATCAGCCAGTCAGTGAGGGAGTCTATCGCCTTTTCAATAGCACTAGACCAAGGACATTGCCTTAGCATCTGAGGTGGAGCGCCACACCTACCATCAGCTCCTTACTTTACCGCACAGATCCCTGTGCTACTCATACGCTGAGTTGGCGAGGACCGGTATCGAACTAGGAACCTTGTGGTTTCTAGCCGAATGCTCTACCGACTGAGCTAACCCGGCCCCTCAGATAGCGTATAATCTAATCAAATTCAATCGATTGTTGAGCATTTAGTGAGATTCGAACTCACGAACACTAACTTTAGATTAGTAAATATTTCTTCTTGTTGTTAATTAACTTATGTCTGGTCTTTTGGTGATCCCTCTGCATCTCAGAGAAGTCTTTGAGTTTGAGTTTGAGTTTTGTTTAACGGCATATCAACCCCTGTGGGTCATTTAATGCCAAAAAGGTTATTTTGGATTTCAGACTTTAAGGTAGTGGTTCTATGGAGATAATTGGTTATGTTCTGTTATATTTTGTTGAAAAGGTTGCTTTTTTTTAATAAAATTTAAAATGTTTTCAGGGTTTGTATTCTTAAAGATGTCTCTCAGGTTTCTTGCTTGATAGTAATTTGCGCGGATATGTTTAAGTCTGTTACAATTTAGAAGGATATGCTTGGTTGTAAGTTGTACTTTGCATGTTGGGCACACTGGGGCAACCTCCCCTTTGCCTCTCATTCTCTAGGACGGATTCTGGTTTGTGCATATACCATTTGCTAGTAATGTCAAAACATGGTTTCTTGCATAATTCCCAGATCATCTCCGTTCCCACCCAGTCGTGCCTATATATATATATGTATATATATTCGCTTATTAGGTGATCCTCCGTTTCGACGTTGTCTCCACACATTAAACACTTGCTATTCTGTTGTGTCTTATCTATTTTCACTTTGATTTAGTTTGTCTTATGACATTGTCTTGTGCTGCAATCATGAGATATTCAGTTTCTCTCTTGAGGTTTCCCAATACGAGCTTAGGATATATTTCATCTTCGTTCGTCAAGATCGCGCAATGTGGAAACTTCTTTTAAAAAACAACGTAAAATGTGATCTCAATGGATTCCTTAAAAAGAGAAGTAAGTGTAAATATCTTTTCTATGGCTTCCTTAAAAACGGTCGCCATCTTTGATTATTTCTTCGTTCTCCATTATTAATCTTCGACGAAAAAAACTCCAAAAAAACGCGGGTATTTTCGTTCTTTTCTTT
The DNA here is from genome assembly GCA_023376005.1 of Doryteuthis pealeii. Classification (NCBI taxonomy): domain Eukaryota; kingdom Metazoa; phylum Mollusca; class Cephalopoda; order Myopsida; family Loliginidae; genus Doryteuthis; species Doryteuthis pealeii. The sequence goes on from CM042160.1 coordinate 88,631,010, forward strand.
TTACCTTAATGCAAACACGTGAAGTAGTGACTTGTATCTCCAGTAGGTGTATTTTTATATGTTGTATCAGAACATTTGATATCATTTGAGTTGTACACGGTGTT
>CM042160.1:88636113-88651113 GCA_023376005.1 Doryteuthis pealeii
TCACGATTTATCCCCGGAAGGCAAGGTGAGAGTGAAGTCAAGCGCCGTCACTCACTCTCAAGACCATCAGCTGCCCTAATCACCATTATGATTTCTACACTATTGCCATAAATATTAGGTCTCTAATAATTATGTAACAGTATATTGAAAACACACACTTTGTAGACACCAATCGTTGTTTAATGAGATCAGATAATTATTATTATAATCAAAGTTCTTTTCCTCCAGAATGACAGTGAGCAAAGATATTCAAGAATCTTCGGAAGGAATTTCTTATGAGATCGAAATTAGTGCTACTGTTTATGAATAAGTGTTCATTCAAAGGTTTCACCGGGGGTGTGACATTTCTAAGATTTTGATTGGTTGGTTATTTGACCAATTAACAGTTCAAATCTATTAGGAAGATAAATAATCTTGTTCCGTATTGATGTTATTTCAACGTTTTTGAGTGACGGCATTGTATGCTATGTTTTTTTAACCCCGGGAGATTAAGGAGAGACTCAGTGTGAGGCTTGAGTGCGTCTGCGCTCGTAAGTAGAGAGAGAGAGAGAGAGAGAGAGAGAGAGAGAGAGAGAGAGAGAGAGAGAGGAGAGAGAGAATGTGTGTGTGTGTTATTGGTTTGCAATATTTCTTAGGGACAAACATGTATATTTAGATGTGCACTTAATATCCCATTTAATATATATATATATATATATATATATATATATATATATATATATATATATATATATATATATATGTGTGTGTGTGTGTCTGTCTGTCTGTCTGTCTGTCTGACTGTCTGTCTCTCTTTACATACAGATAATCTCCATTATAATAATAATCATTCACAATATAACATAAATAGCAAAGGGAATTGTGACATTAGTGGTGACGAAGTTTCTGTTGCAGACAGACATACAGATAATCTCCATTATAATAATAATCATGCAGAATATAACGTAAATAACAAAAGGAACTGTGACATTAGTGGTGACGTAGTTTAATAATTATTTTGAATGTAACGTAAATAACTAAGGGAATTGTGACATTAGTGGTGGCGTAGTTTCGGTTACAGACAGACATACAGATAATCGTTATAATAATAATCATGCCGAATATAATGTAAATAACAAAGGGAATTGTGACTTGAGTGGTGACGTAGTTTAATAATCATTTTGAATGTAACGTAAATAACAAAGGAAATTGTGACATTAGTAGTGGCGTAGGTTACAGACAGACATACAGATAATCTCCGTTATAATAAAGTATTTCATCATCTTTTTGCACGAAGTCTACCCCGACGTATCCAGAGTGTGACGATATTGAACGAAAATGTTATCGCAATTAACTAGACACACACAACCCCCTTTTTTTCTTTTCTACTTCCGTATTCCACATTTGGATTCTTTGAAAAAATAATCATCTTGTTTGGACCGGAAGTGAGAATCTTGAAAGTATTTTTGGCGCGAATATCCTCATTCAATAACCATTGACCACAGTGACGTAAGATACCAGGAAAAAAAACATACACTGAGGGATTTGCTGTGAGAAGAGGACACAGAATTTTTTCCTCTGTCAGGGGTGGGGCTTAAATAGTCAGGCAAAAGACGAGGCAGAGGTGGGGTGGGGTCAAAAAGGCAAATATCATGAAGCGCAAAGTTCAAAATATGTTTTTTTTTATTAATTGTGATATTTAATGGATAATCATGGGGAAGGATACAGTACAAAACGCGCAATCATTCGGATTTAGGTTCGGTGAGGGACATGGCCGTACTCAAACCTAATAAAATTCTTTATTCATTGCGATATCTAAGGGATAATCATGGGGAAGGATACAGTACAAAACGCGCTATCATTCGGATTTAGGTTCGGTGAGGCACATGACCGTACTCAAACCTAATAAAATTTCTTTATACATTGCGATATTTAACGAATGATCATGGGGAAGGATACAGTTCAACACGCGCCATTATTCGGATTTAGGTTGGCGAGGCACGTGACCGTACTCAAACCTAATCGAATTGGAAATAAAAACAGATAATATTGATTAATTGATTTTAACGGCAGGTAAACCCATCTAGGGTTACTTTATGCCTTCCCTTTTCTTCCCTTTTTTCTTTATAATAAAAAAAGAAATGGTCTATTATTTAGTTGAGGTGACGACACTCATAAGAAATGAAAATTCGGCGGATAAACGACACCATGTAATCAAGATTTACATTTTTTAATTCCCCCTTGTTTTCAAATTCAAAACGTGGGGCAATAATTTTACATTTTAGTTATTAAACCTGCCAGGGTAATTACATGTCAAATCCTCCAGGCCATGTCACCCATCCTCTTCAATTTTTCTGAAATTTTGTCCGGGTGTGGATTGTGTTAAAGTTAGACAATCCCCAAAATTTGAGCTTCCAATTCCAAAAACTATCTTTTTGGTAGAAATAATGTTCAATGTATGTGAAATAATAATAGAAAAAAAATTGTCATAGATGCAGTGACACATCGGGATATTGATCTTGCTATGAAAAAATCAGAAATCATCAATAACTTAGAATTGGTTGATTTTAAGATTTTTCTGATAGCATTTTTTAATTACTTGGGCGAAAATCATTTTATAAAACAATTTATAGGAGTAGGGAAGCTCTAGAACTCATTTTACAGACAAAACAGATTACAGAAAGTCGCCATTTTTCGCGATCCCCCTCAAATGTTGAGAGCTAAAAATCAACGTAACTCCGCCAATTTTTGGAATTGGAAACTCAAATTTTGGGGATTGTCTAACGTTAATAATCCACACCTGGAAAAAATTACAAAATATTTGAAGGGGGTGGATGACAATTTTACTTTTTTCTTGATGATTTTGTCTATCATATTTTCGCTTCCAAATGTCGGAAAAGAAAAAAAAAGTTCCTGTTTGTATTTTAAGGTGTGTGCTAATTAAATGTTAAATTTCAAGAATATTGATAAAGATTAGCCACTTTGATTGTGCGAAATGAATTACCGTATAAATTTTATTCTGAGAAAAAAATCTTATTTCGTGTTTACGGCTGTTCTAAGAAAAATACCGTTTTAACTCGCCGTAAAAAAATAATGCAATGGATAAAAACATATAAAAATTACACATTTAGAAAGAATATTTTCTTCTTTTTTTTTTCAACCATATGAATATTTTTAGGATTGGGTAAGAAATACCCGAAAAATTGCAATTTACAGCGATTTAGGTCCGAAATTTAACGCGTGCTGGGGATTTGTTTACGTATTTTAATACGTAAACAAATCCCCAGCACGCGTTAAATTTTTGGTATTTTTTTTCAAAATTTGAACCTTTAAGATAAAACCCTGACGGTTAAGCAGCATCTAAATAACACATGTTATATATAAAAATAATTCTGAGACTATCTAGTATTAGTGACATTTAACTAGATCTAGCCTAACATCTTCGCCTCTTGCAGAGGCCAGTCGTTTTGATTTATAGATTAAACTAAAATTTGCCTCATTTCTCTTTCTTAATTATTCCGTATAATTTGGCGTCACATCGTGGCGTAATAGTTATCAAGCTAGTCTCGCTGATCCATTACTATCGAATAGTGAGTACGATCCTCTCTAGATGCTCCAAAGACCTTGTGTTAATCCGACCTGGTGGGGGACAGCAAAATAATTATTCTGTACTAGCTAAATAAAAAAAAATACCCTCCAGGCTATGTAAAAATACATTTTTGAAAGATATTGCTTGAGGAGGTGGAAGTTAAAAATTAGATGTCGGAGAATTTGAACCATAAATCATTAAATCATCAAATTTATTAAAGGAGTAAAAAAAAATAAAACAATACAGGCTTTTTTGCTTATCTTATACTTTTTGAAGAAATCTCTGTTAACTTTTGCCTATCATAGTTTCGCTTCCAAATGTCGGAAAAGAAAAAAACAAAAACAAACAAAGTACCTACTTGTATTTTAAGGTGTGTGCTAATTAAATGTCACATTTCAAGAATATTGATAAAGATTAGCCACTTTGATTTTACGAAATAAATTACCGTGAAATTTTTTATTCTGAGAAAAGAATCTATTAAGCAACACCCCAATGTTACATGCTATATAATGTTGACATGACCAAAAATCTAACCAACCAAATATTCAACCATTTCATTGTCTTTATCTAAAAGGAGTTTCCATGTTTTGTTTATTCGTAGACTTTTATAGTTATCTATTAATAATGGAGATTCGCTTCCGGTTTTTGTCTGTAACAAAAACTACATCACTGCTTACGTCACTATACCCGAAATCAGCATAACATAGAATAAATACACTCAAAATTTAAGCATGCGACATTAGACAGTCCTCATTGTTTTTTAAAACAAGTTTCAATAGATACATCCCCAGTATCATATATTTATATATAGTTTGTTTTATTTTAATAGATATTCAAAGTTAATAGAACTTAGTTTCGATTTCAAATTGTTTTTTTTTTTACTCCTTTAATAAATTTGATGATTTCCTGATTTATGGTTCAAACTCTCCGACATTTAATTTTTAACTTCCACCTCCTCAAGCAATATCTTTCAAAAATTTATTTTTACATCGCCTGGAGGGTATTTTTTTTATTTAGCTAGTACAGAATAATTATTTTGCTGTCCCCCACCAGGTCGGATTAACACAAGGTCTTTGGATCATCTAGAGAGGATCGTACTCGCTATTCAATAGTAATGGATCAGCGAGACTAGCTTCATAACCATTACACCACGATGTGACGCCAAATTATACGGAATAATTAAGAAAGAGAAATGAGGCAAATTTTAGTTTAATCTATAAATCAAATGACTGGCCTCTGCAGGAGGCTAAGATGTTAGGCAAGATCTAGTTAAATTTTAATCGTAGAAACATTCCGCGCGGTAACTTTAGCTGCTTGTTCAAAACTGTGGGCGTAGATGTTTATGTGGTATAGTGAATTTTATAAGCATTTTCATAGACGTTAAGATTAGTTCAGGGTTAAGGATTTACGGTGGAAATCACAAGACTCTCGGTCACCAGACCTTCCCTCTGTCATTTGCACTCAAACACTTTAACGGAAATGATGTAATCAAACAAGACAAAAAGGAAGTTCTTGCAGATCAATTACTACTGAGTAGTGAGTTCGATCCTCACTGGGTGGCCTATACTTACAGCCTTGTGCCAAAGATATGTTAAGCAGACGCCTCGGATGGTGAAATGGATGGTGAAATGGTATATCAAACAAGACAGAGATGAAGCTCTTGCAGATCAATTACTATTGAGTAGTGAGTTCGATCCTCACTGGGTGGCCTATACTTACAGTCTTGTGCCAAATATAAGTTAAGCAGACGCCTCGGATGGTGTAATGGATGGTGAAATGGTATAATCAAACAAGACAGAGATGAAACTCTTGCAGATCAATTATTACTGAGTAGTGAGTTCGATCCTCACTGGGTGGCCTATACTTACAGTCTTGTGCCAAAGATATGTTAAGCAGACGATTCGGGTGGGGTAATGATTGATTAGATGGTATAATCAAACAAGACAAAAAAGGAAGTTCTTGCAGATCAATTACTACTGAGTAGTGAGTTCGATCCTCACTGGGTGGCCTATACTTACAGTCTTGTGCCAAAGATAAGTTTTAGTGTTTAAGAGCAATTCGTAGTGGTGTCTAATGGTCAGATAGCTAGTATCACAGACCGATTATGAGTAGAGAGTTCGATCCTCACTGTGTGGCCTTGTGCTGAATCTGAGCCAAGCAGGCACCTCGGATAGAGTAATGATTGGTGAGATGGGCTAGGAGCTCATTATTGATGAATTTGGTTCTCACTAGGTGCCCTATACTTCTGTTCTTACGATAAACTGGGAAAATTAATTCGTACGTACGAGGTCTATCGAGAAAGTGTTACATATTAATTGGATCCCTATTACTTTTTAAGGTAGTATAGAAATCCTTATGGCAATCAATACAGCTGATGGCCTTGAGAGTGAGTGACAATGCTTGACCTCACTCTCACCAATCGTGAGAACGGAACCCCGATAGAAAGCCCCCTTCCGGTTTAAGGTGTAAGCAACTCAGTTAGTTGCAGTGACAGTTGCAGTTAGTCAGTTGCAGAGTTAGAAGCTAGCAAGATGTGACTCTCCGCGCGCATTTGTCTGGTCTGGGGTTCTGGAATAAAGTAACATCAAAAGTAAATCGAAGTCTTGTTGTTATTACTAAAAGCTAACAATGACACAAGGCTTCTGATAAGAAATGGTCCCCAGCAGAACCATACACGGAACCCAGATAAGAAAGACCAGACCAAGATAGAAGACAGAAGACTAGACGATCAGAAGACGGCCGGAAGAATAGACCAGAGTAAGACGTAAGAAGTATACAACGTATATCTATTTGGTACCGTGACGACGCCGCTACGTTACAAAAGCATCTGGGCATTTTGTATATCAGACGGGACTTACAGTAACTAATCAGGGCCAACTGTGTTCTCTAGTTTTGCTTAGACAACCAATCGAGGTTGCTCTAATAAAGTCTCGGTATAGTGTGCCATTTTCTGATATCAAATCCCATGTATATATGGGGAGGGAGACTACATGGCCTAGTGGCTAACGTACTGACCTGTGACATCGTAGAAAGCGGGTTTGAGCTCCAGTCGCACTGTTACGTTCGCTTTCGAACGAATATCCTTCGGAAAGGTATGACCCCCACCCTCATACATCCAGCTATGGATTGGATAGTATCACTATTGTTCTTCTACAAGAATGGATTTGGCCTTAAATAACCCACAAAGATTGATATGCCGTTAAGAAAAACAAAGAAAGTCTACAGTCGAGATTTAAATCTCTGAATTCAAACCAGCTTTACCCCGCTTAAAAATTGACTTTGTATCTTTTGAACTGCTACACATTCATATTTATTATTGTTTCTGACTTTCAATGATGTAGAGTGTGGTAATTAAGAATATCCAATAATATCCGTTTTGACTGTAAGGTATTCCACAAGAAATAATAAAATCCTGGAATCTTTGGTCAAGAAGAAAACTTTATACAGAAAATTGGAAGGGATGTATTTATTTATGTTCTAAGCTTAGTCAACTAGTCTTAGGATATGGAATTTGCAACCCGAGTTCAAATCCTAAACGAGGCTATTTGCGTTCCACTTCGGGCTAAAGTCCCTCAGAATGTAAGGGATACATTTGTTCTCTCCCCAGCTATGGGTAAATAGTTTTGGTTTGGTTTGTTTTGTGGCATATCAACCTTAATGGGTCATTTAATGCTGATAAAGTTTTGAAATAAATCAATTCTTAATGGATAATACATTTTTTTATAAATACATTTTTCTATTTAACCCATAGATGGGACCCTAACAGGTACTACCACTCCGGGTCAGAGTGGACCAGGGAGCAATGGTGATGAAGGGGTGCTCCACATTCCCAAAACCTCCAAAACTGGAACCTCACCATCAGATAGTTTAATGTCATTCCCAGGACATGTAGACCCGCAGCCACCGCCTTCTAGCACCCATATGATAAAAAGGGGTTGGGGCTTGCCATAAGGGCAATAGGGTTGGGAAAATCATTATGGGTAAATAGTCGGATAGATGATTTTTTTAGTTGTTTTCTTTTTTCTTTTCTTTTCTTTTTTTTAAAATTTAGTTTTTTAGCCTTGGTTAAGCAAAAGAAGAGTTACATCTGAATTTAAACCCGCTTTACACCGCTTAAAAATTGACCTTGTACCAATCCTGCTTGTGTCAAAGGGAATGGGAAAATTATGTATCCTACCAGTAGTATTTGACACAAGGTCACAAATATTGCCCATCCAACGAGGATCGAACTCGCTATTCAATGATAACAGACCTACAAGACTAGTTTGCAAACCGTTACACAGCGACATGTTGGTTGAATAAATACTATAACTAATCAGAGGGGACCGTATTACGCATGCGTGAACAGACAATCTCCCGAGGTAATCTTTAACCTCCCACCTTCCCTCCCTCCTTCCCTCCCTTAGACAACATACCGCAAATATTACATAGTGATGCCAAATAGTTGATAAATATCTTCTAGCAATGAAAACCAAATAGCTCGAGGAGGCACAGCATACAATTTTTGGAAATTTTTCAAGACGAAATGAATGTATTGCGCCCAATAATAATTCCTAGAATTCATCCCTTAATATATATATATATATATATATATATATATATATATATATATATATATATTCACACACACAAACACACACACACATATATATATATATATATATATATTCACACACACACACACACACACACACACATATATATATATATATATATATATATATATATATATATATATATATATATATATCGTTAAAAAACGTATTAAAACGCAAGCAATAAAATTGCCACGAAAGGTTAGATCGTCGGGCGTGTTTTTAATTGTTTTTACTTTACAAATAGTTTTATCAGTGAATTATAAGCATTGTTGTGATAAAAGTTTCTGACCTACGATATAACTGGTTGTTAATATATATATATATATATATATATATATATATATATATATATATATATATATATATATATATATTGAGCATAATTGCTTAATTGAAGTCATACCTAATTCTGAAAGTTAATTAGTTAATAATTAATGAATTTAGGCGGGCATATATGTTCAAATGTAAGACTAAACAAATCGAGAAAATGTCAATCCCTGAATGTACATTTCGACCTATTATGTCTCATCAGCAAGGTTATAGACATGATGAGACCTAATAGGTCGAAATGTACATTCAGGGATTGACATTTTCTCGATTTGTTTAGCCTTACATTTGAACATATATGCCCGCCTAAATTCATTAATTATTAACTAATTAACTTTCAGAATTGGGTATGACTTCAATTAAGCACATATCCTCCAAAAATTGTCGGCTTAAAGCCATATAAAAAATAAACACATTTGTTTGTTTACCTAACCTCATATATATTATATATATATATATATATATATATATATATATATATATATATAAAAGGGTTTTGTAATTTACTTGAAGCATTGTATTTATATTGGTTTGCTGGTTGGTTTTGAAGGCTATCACAATCTGTCTGTGTGTGTGTGTCTAAATATATGAAAACCTTAATCTACCAGTACAGGAGGATTGTTTTGGGGTCTCCCACTTTATCGCACAGATTCAAGCTGTGCTACTCATGAGCTGAGTTGGCGAGAGCCTGTATCGAACCCAGAACCATGTTTTTCCTAGGCGGATGTTCTACCGACTGAGTTATACACGTTGTTACTTGAAACTATATAATTATTTGTAAACTATTTGTCGTGTGAATAGATTCTTTAAACTATATAATTGTGAGCATATTATTAATATTCGGAATAGTTACTTAAAAATATATAATTGAGTTCAAACTATTTGTAATAAAAATAGTCACTTGAAACTATATAATTGTGTGTGAATTATTTTTATTTAGAATAATTACTTAAAACTATATAATTGTGTGCATATTATTAGTATTTAGAATAGTTACTTGAAACTATATAATTGTGTTCAAATTATTTTTATTTAGAATAGTCACTTGAAACTATATAATAGCGTGCAAATTATTTGAATTAGTTAAAACTTTATAATTGTTTGTATATCAATGGTTTTCACGACAACTTCATGCATGGTATTTTAACTTAATACACAATGGTCCTAAATTCAACGAGTGCCATGTTCTACAGATCCAGGGCACAACCATGGGGACAACAATAGCTCCCAGCTATGCTAAAATCTTTATAGATACACTTAAACAAAATTACTATTTAATCATCTCCTGGGACCCCTTCCTTACAATACATACATAAATATGTTTTAATATGACATATAGTGAAGACTTCGACCGTGATTTTAACCAGCTGTTCAACAATTCTCATTATAATATTAAATTTACGCTAGACTATTCGACTATATCTATTCCCTTTTTTTTGGTCGTGGTGACACGAATTATATTTCTATATCACTCTACACCAATCCCAAAGACGGTCATTGTCTCTTAACTTTAATAGCTGACACCGTATTAAACTCAAAAAGTTTAAAAGTTACACTCAATACTTACCCATTAGACCCTAATTATTACGATATATATATATATATATATATATATATATATATATATGCAGTCCAGCTAACCACTTCCTCAAAAGAAACTATCCCTCCCGCAAAATAATTAAATTATCCATGAAGAAATCTTCCTTATACATTAGACGCAATCAGGATTTACAGTTACCGTATAGGAGAACTGGTGTTCAGAATTAAATATGGAGGACTTGGTGTTCAAAAATAAGTATGGATGACCTAGTATTAAGAACTTGATATGGATGACCTGGTGTACAGAAGTAGATATGACAGACCTAGTGTTCAAAAATATGTATGGTGGACTTGGTGTTCAGAACTAGATATGAAGCACTAAGTGTTCAGAATTAAATATTAAAGACCTGATGTTCAAAAATAAGTATGTTGGATCTGGTGTTTAGAACTAGATAGAGAGGACATTGTGTTCAGAATTAAATATGAGATACCTGGTGTTAAAAAATAAACACGATGGACTTGGTGTTTAGAACTAGATATGAAGAACCTGGTGTTCAGAATTACATATTAAAGACCTGTTGCTCAAAAATAAGTATACTGGATCTGGTGTTTAGAACTAAATATAGGGGACCTGGTGTTCAGAATTAAACATGAGATACCTGGTGTTCAAAAATAAACACGATGGACCTGGTGTTTAGAACTAGATATGAAGGACCTAGTGTTTAGAATTACATATTAAAGACCTGATGCTAAAAAATAAGTATGCTGGATCTGGTGTGTAGAACTAAATATAGGGGAACCTGGTTTTCAGAATTAAACATGAGATACCTGGTGTTCAAAAATAAACATGATGGACCTGGTGTTCTGAGCTAAACATGATGGACATGGTGTTCTGAACTGAAATATTAAGGACCTGGAGTTCAGATCTAAATATGGTGACTAGTATAAAATACTGACCATTAAGGGAGCCCAGCAGACTGCAAATATAACGACAATGCCGAAGAGCAGCAAAAGCATCTGCATGGATTGCTCCTTTCTTTTCCGGTTGCTGCTGTGGGTGGAACACATCCTCGTCAGGTAATTGTTCTGCACGTGAAACGTACCCGTCGAGTAGATCAGACTGATCATGGCCAACAGGTTGCAGACGATCGTGAACAGGACCATAGCCAGTCCAATGATGGCGTAGAAATAGGCGAAGATCTGGTCGACGAGCCGAGGGCTGTGCGTGTCGAAAAAGCACCAGTTGCCCGGGTGCTGTATGGTGTTGCGGCCGAAGCCGAACAGCGGGAACGTGGCGATGACGAACGAGATCATCCAGATGGTGAGCAGGATCCACAGAGCCAGCATCGGGTAGGCCCTCGTGCTGTAGAAGTACGGATGACAGATGGCCAGGTAACGTTCCAACGCCATGGCGCTGACGATGAACACAGTCGCGAACCCTGAAAATATCATCAAAAACGAGAAGTAGTCACACAGGGGCTGTCCACCTTCCCATTGCAAGTTGTTGAAATAAGTAGAAATAGCCACAGGTGACGTGGCCAAAATTCCTACAATATCCGTGCCAGCGAGACCGCCAACCAAACGGTAAAATATAGAACGTTGATGCTCTTTTCTTGCCCGGGCCAAAACAATAAGGGCGAGTATATTTCCTAAAGCACCGGCAATGAATAGGCCAATGGGGAACGCTATTTTATAGTTCGACGGTTTAATGCTGCTGCTACTCAATGTAGTAGTAGTGTCATTGTTTTGTTGTTCGTTGTCGCCGACGGTGATATTGGGAATTTGTACCTGATCATAGTAATTCTGCATTTCCTGAATCACCAGTCGCTTCATGTAGTCTTGTTACATTGAAGCCTCAAACGGAAAATTTCCCTCAGTCAATGTTTCAGTCTGGAATAAAGAAAAAAAAAACTGTTAAACATTGAAACTGGAAAGCATAAAACGAGTTCAGATATTTAAAAAAAATGTATATAGTACAGTATTTTTGCAGGATACGTGCTTAATTGAAGTCGTACCTAATTTTTAAAATTAATTTGTTAATAATTAATGAATTTGTAGGCGGGCATATATGTTCAAATGTAAGGCTAAAAATTCATTAATTATTAACTAATTAATTTTCTAAATTAGGTACGACTTCAATTAAGCCATATCCTCCAAAAAATTGTCGGCTTAAAGCCATATAAAAATAAACACATTTGTTTGTTTACTTAACCTCATAGTACAGTATGTATGAATACAATAGAGTGATCTGCCCCTGTGTCTAGGCTGAACAGAGTGATCTGCCCCTGACCAGAGAAAAGTATAAATAAAACAATAGAAGCGGCCATTTGCAATTTGACTCTTGATGTCTGAACACCACAGACCACACCTTTCGTACTTTATTACCGTGGTACTTTGACTTACGAGCATTTTCGTTCGTATATCAAATCAATTTTCCCCTATTAGAATAAACTGAAATGATATTAATCCGTTCCAACCCCCTCCCCCAAAAAACTATTTTTGTTACGTATTTTTCAATGAGAAAAATAGCTCTGTATTATATAAAAAAAATCTATAATAAAATAGAATGTAATGAATTATACGCTGTAATACATTTTTAATGATAATTTTTTTATGATTAATATTTTCTTTGGTATAATAAATTTGAAAACTTGAGTGTTTTAGCGAACTTATTAACATAAACGTATCTGAAGCTCGCTCGCACCTCAAATGTTAACTCTTCAACACAAAGCAAAAATTCGTAAGTCTGAAAACTCGTAAATTGAGACACTCGTAAGTCAAAGTACCACTGTATACTGATTCGTATTCAAATTTACTTCGCCCTAATACTCTTGGGAAAGGCATGAATCCATTTATCCTCCCTCCATCTATGGGTAAATAGTATGAGCGATTGAGTTCTTTAGCTTTGGTATTTCAACCGGTCTATGAGTAGGAAAACTCTGAATTCAAACCATCAATAAAAAAAAGTAAAGTCATCGGAGAAGTGAGGACGAACCCATAAGTGATGTTCTCCTAGGAAATCCTAGACATGGACACATCAGTGTTGGCCGACCAGCAAAAAACTTATATTCATTAGCTCTGTGTGGACATTGGACGTCGTGTTGAGGACCGACCAGGAGCGATGACTGAGAGAGAGAGAGAGAAGAGAGAGAGAGAGGGAGGGAGAGAGAGAGAGAGAGAGAGAGAGAGAGAGAGAAGAAGAAGAAGAAGAAGAAGTGGGATAATTAGTCGCTAATTTTAACACAGTCTTCAAGAGCCAAGTGCCAGCAAAAACTTATATTCTTTAGCTCTGTATGGACATTGGACGTCGTGTTGAGGACTGGCCAGGAGCGATGACTGAGAGAGAGAGAGTGATATATATATATATATATATATATATATATATATATAGAGAGAGAGAGAGAGAGAGAGAGAGAAGGGGGGATATTTAGTAACTATTTGTAACACAGTCTTCAAGAGCGAAGAGCTGGCCGAACAGCAAAAACTTATATTCATTAGCTCTGTGTGGAAATTGGACGTCGTGTTGAGGACCGGCCAGGAGCGATGACTGAGAAAGAGAGAGAGAGAGAGAGAGAGAGAGAGAGAGAGAGAGAGAGAGAGAGAGAGAGAGAGAGAGGGGGATAATTAGTCGCTATTTTTAACACAGTCTTCAAGAGCGAAGCTTTTCTAACATGTTTTTTTTCAAAACTCTCGTTTTTCCTTGTGCGATAAAATCCAAATCACATTATTTATTTATTTTCTCGCAGAAGAAATTCTTGAAATCTAAACTTTATTCGACCAACCTACCTCTGTTCTGAACTGTGTGTCATGTCTCCTGTGATGCGTCGGTGGTTGCTGGCCTCTAGAGAATACCCACCCCCTTAAAAAAATAAACACCATGACGTCATAACCTCTTCCTTGCCACTGGACGATCCCGTGGAGTTTTTAATCTGTTTAGACTCACAAGCCACAAATCTCAAATATAAAGTTTCATTATGAGGCTGATGCTGAAACATCAACTTTAGGCACCTTCGCGCACTTGACAACAAGGAAACATAAAAACGGTCAAAAATGTTTATTTTATCATAACAATTATATATATATATCGAATTTTATGCGATACATGCATTATAATTGCCTTCAAGCAAAAATATAAATAATAATTTATTCAACAATGCTTCTAAAAAATCAAACATCCAAAAATCTTATTCACTTCGCCGAAGAGCTTACGGCCTGGTTTGTTTACTACTCAATCAACGTCCCCTTACCTACTATGGTAGAGGCGTGTAAGTATCATTGACAAGGTTAATTTCGCAGGGATTGTTTGCTATGTACCGGCGGCCGAAGCGATATGGTCTTTGACTATGCCTGCTGAGGTCTCGGTTTCGATTCCTGTCGGAGGGGAGTCGTTAGTATACATCGCTGATGAGACTTAATAAAGTCGAAACAGTCTGTACGGTGTTCTGCATAGCGAGCCATCCTTTGCCGGGATTCACTTGTCAAGATTATTTTCTATAATTATCGAATTTTATGCGATACATGCATTATAATTGCGATGACTGAGAGAGAGAGAGAGAGAGAGAGAGAGAGAGAGAGAGAGAGAGAGAGAGAGAGAGAGAGAGAGAGAAGAGAGAGAGAGGGGGGGATAATTAGTCGCTATTTGTAACACAGTCTTCAAGAGCGAAGTGTTTGTTGAAGATCTTTTCATAATGAAAAGATCTTCAACAAACACCATGGGATCTAACTCAACGACCTGAAGATTGCCCCGTAGCATAATACCGAGGTAGCTGTTTATAATAAACATTGATCTATAAAAACTCAGCAAATTAAATAAATATTAGCTCTCACAATTTGTGATTGAGCACTGTATTTTCTTTGTTTCATCACAAAAAAAATTTGTTTATATATATATATATATATATATATATATATATATATATATATATATATGAGTATAGATAAAAGGATATGAAAACAACACAATAGGCT
>CM042160.1:88656113-88674499 GCA_023376005.1 Doryteuthis pealeii
GGAGGGCTTGACGAAAAACTGCATGTGTAACATTTTATAAGGAAGCCCATATCTGGGAGAAACCAGAAAGTCAGACACCAGGAAGACTAGACGTCTATAACCGACGCTGAGATGTAGACATCTGGTTTAGTGGGCCACATCTGACGGTTGAAAGGTATTCACTACCCAATCTGCTATAGGTTCCAGTCAATTTAAAACAAGCATACTACACCTATCTACCTGTAGCTTAAATGGGGCGATAGTTTGGTTTGGTTGTTTTATCTTCCAGCATATTAACCCTCTTCGGCCATTTAATGCTGAATGAAGCTAAACAAAGAACTCACATTGCTTACCTGTTGTTGTTTAAGGGTCACCCAATTAAGCATTGAACAGACTCATTGCTGCTTAACTTCGGTGAACTGGTGCTTTCAGCGTAATTTGGTTGATTTTTTACGGCATATCAACCCTATCCGGTCCATTTAATGTCGAATGAAGTCATTTTGATAAATAAAGGACCCGGGTTGCATACAGTAACTGCTGTTGTTAAAGGGATCTTCCAATTAAGTATTGAACAGGCTTATCATTGCTTAACTTCGGTGATCTAGTAGGGACCGGCGCTTTTAGTGAAACTTTGGTTGTTGTTTTTTTATACGGGAAATATGAAAGATCAGTTGGAACGAAACAGTTGTACGGTGAAGGGAGGAGACGCAATGAATTACTAACGGTTAATTGTTGAATTTAAATCTAATCACACCTCGTTAGAAAATGATAAAATAGGCCAATTCATTATGTTACACAGGGGGTCCATTCCTTATCTTAGACTGGTTGCCACACGAAGGCAAAAGAGCCCAATCTGCCCTACTATTTACCCATAGCTGGAGGGATAGTTGTATTTATAGCTTTCCCAAGGTGCTATGTGAAATGCAAACTGCTTCGTCGTGTGCAACCGACACCATTTTCTACGAGGCTGGTTGGTTGGTTGGTTGTTTTGATTTTAAGCGTGTCAACCCTTATTGGGTTATTTTTTTCATTCTTAATGGGTATTACATTTTTTTTATTGAAACTCAATTTCTGTAAACACAATTTTTCAAAACTCATTTTTTAAATTTACAATTTCATAATAATGCAAAACTTAAAAACACGCCATGCAAGCTTATAAATATTTATTTCCTAAAAGTCTCAATACTGAACAACAAAATGAATATTCATATTAGGCGAAGATGTTAGGTTCTTACGTTTTCCTAATTATATGATTTTATATATATATATATATATATATATATATATACATATATATATATGTAAAAATGGAAAAGGAATTGAATCCGACACTATGAGGAAAAATGAGCAAAGAAAAAAAAGGAAATGGATAAAATGAATTTAATCGATATCACATTAATCGATATCACTTACACATGTGTTTCGGTCAGTTTATGTGTGTGAAAATATTTCGCACACATACAAGAATCGACCTTCATCAGAGTGAACATTTATTTTCACACACATAAACTGACCGAAACACATGTGTAAGTGATATCGATTAATGTGATATCGATTAAATTCATTTTATCCATTTACTTTTCTTTTCTTTACTCATTTTTCCTCATATATATATTGGTAATTTGCTTGAAGCATTGTTAAGTATGTTATAATATATTAGTAATTTGAAGGCAGATACAATGCATATGAAAAATAAAAATAAAAAGATGTTATTTTTGTCTTATCGATTTCGAAGCATACACTTCATCATCAGAGATTGTATTTTTCTGATACGAATCTCTGATGATGAAGTTCATGCTTCGAAATCGATAAGACAAAAATAACATCTTTTTGTTTTTATTTTTCATACGCATTGTATTTGCCTTCAAATCACTAATATATATATACGATGTTTTAAAAAGAGAATAGTTGTATTTTGACAACTTGTATTTAACTATTAAGTTGTTGTTTTTTTTAAAGTTCAATTTTGCATTTAGATATTTAATAAAATCGGCCATTATTTTCAAAACAATCTAGCATTTTAAATCTAAAGACTGTTAAAGTTCTGCACTGCAACATCGTAGCAAGAGAGTTCGAACTGCAGTCGCGCTATTACGTTCATTTTCGGACCAATACTCTTGGGAAAGGTACGAACCTCATCATCCCCCAGCAATGAGTTAAATAGTACCCTAATATATATATATATATATATATATATATATATATATGTATTCTTGACATATTTCAACAATACTGCGTGACTGGAATGGGTTTCGTGTTATCTGTCGTGATCTTGGCACTGAGTAAAGCGGAAATTGCAAACATCGTTTGTTTATCTTTTGATAAATAATTTTTGTACTTTTCGTAAATTCTGCTTTGGGAATTTCTAAACTTCAGTGTGTGATATTCATTACAATTGCGTATCTCCTAAGACAGGTATTTTCATTGTGCCAGAAATATAACCAAATAAAAAAAGAAATACAGCTAAGAAAGATATATAATATATATATATATATATATATATATATATATGTCTCTGTTGTGTCTGTGTGTGTGTATCTGACTGTCTGTCAGTCTGTCTGAGTGTGTGTGCGTGTGTGTGTGAGTGTGTAGTTTTTTATAGTATTTTGTAAAAATCCATCTGAAAGAAACTAGACCCGTTTTTGAGTTTCTGTATATATATATATATTATATATATATATTATATATATATATATATGTGTTGTGTGTGGTGTGTGTGTTTTCTGTGTGTGTTCTGACTGTCTGTCAGTCTGTCTGAGTGTGTGTGTGTGTGTGTGTGTGTGTGTGTGTGTGTGTGTATAGTATTTTATAGTATTTTGTAAAAATCTATCTGAAAAAACTAGACTTGTTTTCAGTCTCCGATCAAAATTAATTTATTATAGTCAAATGACACTTTATTAAGTTTTTCTTTATTTGAAAGTTAAATATTGCTCTGCATATAATTAATTTATTACTTATTATACATTGAGCTCACTCATGGATTTATAAAAATCCTTGTATGAGTTTATAAGTTTGTACCTACATAAGTATACAGTATGGATGTAGAGTGAGATTTCGATGATCCCAAATAGAATCACCCCTTACTTACCAGTCAATGGATTATCTTGCATATATATATATATATATATATATATATATATATATATATAATATATGTGTGTGTGTGTGTGTGTGTTGTGGTGTAAAAATATATTTATTTATATATACTATGTATATATATTATGTAAGACTAGCAAATATATGCACCCTCCGGGTGCAAGTATTAAGTTTTTAATGTAATAAAATATTGTATTAAATTAGAAAAAGGCTAATGAAACTAAATAAGAATACAGATAAAAAGATTTGAAACAGGGGAGGGTATAATAAAATATTTAAAACAAAGGGAGTATATAAAAAATGGAACAACTGAAAATCACTTTTATCTTTCATTGTTATTTTTTCTAATTTAAGTATTTAGTTAAAAGAGGAAGTAAAGAATAAAATGACAGTTATTTTTCTTTGTTAATGGATTTCATTTAAGATTCATTGAAGAGATTTTTGCTTATATTCATTAAAATAAAACCAAACAGTTAGAAATATCAATAATACTAAGCACATATTTATTAAATTCGAATTTTTTTAATATTAATATGCAAATTAGCCTTCTCGTTCACACTGTAAAACTGCTATTTGTTGTATATATAAATATAATTGCATGTTGTTCAGTATGTTAGACATAGTTAACAGTATTAATAATGTAAGACAATTTTATTATTAATTGAGGTTAAAATAAAAATAAAATCATGGAGAATGTGATGTCAATAACTAAGAGAATTGTGACTTGAGCAAGGAATATAGTTTCGGTTACAGACAGAAAAAACACAATCTCCATTATAATAAGATAATAATAGTGCTAATATTTATAAGTAAACAGTGCTCAATATCATTGATAAGAGCATTTGGAATCAAGTTAAGGTAACATGGGGTCAATGGCGCCTGTTACTGACAGCTTGCCTACCGATCTGCATACCAATACAGTTTTTATTAATATATACTAGCAAATATATGCACCCTCCGGGTGCAAAGTATTTAAGTTTTAATGTAATAAAAATGATTGTATTGGTATGCAGACGGATAGGCAAGCTGTCCAGTAAACAGGGGCCATTGACCCCATGGTTACCTTAACTTGATTCCAAATGCTCTAATCAATGTATTGAGGCACTGTTTACTTTAAATATAGCCACCTTTTATCTTTTATATGGAGATTGTGTGTTTTTGCTGTCTGTAACCGAAACTATATTCCTGCTCAGTCACAATTCTCTTAGTTTTATTGACATCACATTCTCCATGATTTTATTTTTATTTAACCTCAATTAATAATAAAAATTGTCTTACATTTAATACTGTTAACTATGTCTACATACTGACAACATGCATTATATTTATATACAACAAAAATAGCAGTTACAGTGTGAACGAGAAGGCTAATTGCATAATTAATATTAAAAAATCGAATTTAATATATGTGCTTAGTATTATTGATTTCTACTGTTTTGGTTTATTTTAATGAAATATAAGCAAAAATCTCTTCAATGAAATCTAAAATGAAATCATAAAACAAGAAAAATAACTGTCATTTTATATTCTTTACTTCCTCTTTTTAACTAAAATACTTAAATTAGAAAAAATAACAATGAAAAGATAAAAGTGATGTTTCAGTTGTTCCATTTTTTTATTATACTCCTTTGTTTTAAATATTTAATTATAACCCTCTCCCTGTTTTTCAATCTTTTTTATCTGTATTCTTATTTAGTTTCATTAGCCTTTCTAATTTAATACAATATTTATTACATTAAACTTAAATTACTTGCACCCGGAGGGTGCATATATTTGCCTAAGTCTACAATAATATATTACATAGTATATAAATAATAATATTTTACAACACACACACACACACACCACACGACACAATATAAATATAATATATATATATATATATATATATATATAATGAGCAAGATAATCCATTGACTGGTAAGTAAGGGGTGATTCTATTTGGGATCATCGAATCTCACTCTACATCCATACTGTTATACTTTGTAGGTACAAACTTATAAACTCAACAAGGATTTTATAAATCATGAGTTGGCTCAATGTATAATAAGTAATAAAATTAATTATATGCAGAGCAATATTTAACTTTCAAATAAAGAACTTAATAAAAGTGTCATTTGACTATAAATAAAATTAATTTTGATCGGAGACTGAAACCAAGTCTAGGTTTTTCAGAATAGATTTACAAATACTATAAAATACTATACAACACACACCACACACACACACACACACACACACACACACTCAGACAGACTGGACAGACAGTCAGCACACAACAACAGAAAAACACACACAACACACACACACAACACATATATATATATATATTATATATATATTATATATATATATATCAAGAAACTCAAAAACGGGTCTAGTTTCTTCAGATGGATTTTACAAAATACTATTAAAAACTAACACACTCACAACACCAACGCATCACAACACTCAGACAGACTACAGACAGTCAGATACACACACACAGACACCACACAGGGACATAATATATATATATATATATATTATACTATAATATATCTTTTCTTAGCTGTATTTCTTTTTTTATTTGGTTATATTT
This sequence comes from Doryteuthis pealeii, assembly GCA_023376005.1. Taxonomy (NCBI): domain Eukaryota; kingdom Metazoa; phylum Mollusca; class Cephalopoda; order Myopsida; family Loliginidae; genus Doryteuthis; species Doryteuthis pealeii. The sequence continues at coordinate 88,661,770 of CM042160.1, forward strand.
TCTGGCACAATGAAAATTACCTGCTTAGGAAATACCGCAATTGTAATGAATATCCACTGAAGTTTAGAAATTCCCAAAGCAGAATTCGAAAAGTACTAAAAATTTTTATCAAAAGAATAAACAAACCGATGTTTGCAATTTCCGCTTTACTCAGTGCAAGATCACGACAGATAACACGAAAACCCATTCCAGTCACAGCCAGTATTGTTGGAAATATGTGCAGAATAACATATATATATATATAAATATATATATATATATATATATATTAGGGTACTATTTAACTCATTGCTGGGGATGATGAGGTTGCGTACCTTTCCCAAGAGTTATTGGTCCGAAAATGAACGTAATAGCGCGACTTGCAGTTCAACTCCTTGCTACGATGTTGCAGTGCAGAAACTTTAACATCTTTAGATTATAAAATGCTAGATTGTTTTGAAAATAATGGCCGATTTTATTAAATATCTAAATGCCAAAATTGAACTTTAAAAAAAACAACACTAAAATAGTTAAATAGCAAGTTGTCAAAATACAACTATTCTCTTTTTAAACATCGTATATATATTATTAGTGATTTGAAAGCAATACAAATGCGTATGAAAAATAAAAACAAAAAAAGATGTTAATTTTTGTCTTATCGATTTCGAAGCATGAAACTTCATCATCAGGATTTCCGTAATCAGAAAAAATACAATCTCTGAATGATGAAGTGTAGGCTTCGAAATCGATAAGACAAAAATAAAACATCTTTTATTTTTATTTTTCATATGTCATTGTATCTGCCTTCAATTACTAATATATTATAACATACTTAACAATGCTTCAAAGCAAATTACCAATAAATATATGAGGATGAGTAAAGGAAAGAAAAGTAAATGGATAAAATGAAATTTAATTCGATATCACATTAATCGATATCACTTACACATGTGTTTCGGTCAGTTTATTGTGTGTGAAAATAAATGTTCACTCTGATGAAGGTCGATTCTTGTATGTGTGCGAAAATATTTCACACACATAAACTGAACGCGAAAACATGTGTAAAAGTGATATCGATTAATGTGATATCGATTAAAATTATTTGTATCCATTTTCCCTTTTTTTTTCTTTGCTCATTTTCCTGCATAGTGTCTGGAAAGAATGGGTGATAGGGTGGAAAAAAGAGGAAAGGATTCAATCTTTCCATTTTTACATATATATAATGTATATATATATATATATTATATATATATATAAATCATATAATTAGGAAAAGTAAAGAACCTAACATCTTCGCCTAAATATGAATATTCATTTGTTGTTCAGTATTGAGACTTTAGGAAATAAATATTAATAAGCTTGCATGGCGTGGTTTTAAGTTTTGCATATTATGAATTGTAAATTTTAAAAAATGAAAGTTTTGAAAAATTGTGTTTACAGAAATTGAGTTTCCAATAAAAAAAAAATGTATACCCATTTAGAATGAAAAAAATAACCCTAAAGGGTTGACACGCTTAAAAATCAACAACAACCAACCAACCAGCCCTCGTAGAAAAATGGTGTCGGTTGCACACGACGAAAGCCAGTTTGCATTTCACATAGCAACCTTGGGAAGCTATAAATACAAAATCCCTCCAGCTATGGGGTAAAATAAGTAGGGCAGATTGGCTCTTTTGCTTCGTGTGGCAAACAGTCTAAGAATAAGGAAATGGACCCCCTGTGTAACATAATGAATTGGCCTATTTTATCAATTTCTAACGAGGTGTGATTAGATTTAAATTCAACAAATTAACCGTTAGTAATTCATTGCGGTCTCCTCCCTTCACCGTACAAACTGTTTTCGTTCCAAACTGATCTTTCATATTTCCCGTATAAAAACACAACCAAAGTTTCCAAACTAAAAAAGCGCCGGTCCCTACTAGATCACCGAAGTTAAGATGATAAGCCTGTCATACTTAATTGGAGGATTCGCTTTAACAACAGCAGTTACTGTATGCAACCCGGGTCTTTATTTATCAAAATGACTTCATTCGACATTAAAGGACCGATAGGGTTGATATGCGTAAAAAATCAACCAAAAATTACGCTGAAAAAGCACCAGTTCACCGAAGTTAAAGCGCAATGAGCTGTTCAAAGCTTAATTGGGTGACCCGTTTAAAACAACAAAGTAAGCAATGTGCAGTGTTCTTTTGTTTAGCTCATTCAGGCATTAAATGGCCCGAAAGAGGTTAATATGGCTGAAGATAAAACAACCCAAACCAAACTATCGCCCAGTTTAAGCTACAGGTAGATAGGGTGTAGTATGCTTTTTAATTGACTGGAACCATAGCAGATTGAGTAGTGAATACCTTTAACCGTCAGATGTGGCCCACTAAACCAGATGTCTACATCTCAGCGTCGGTTATAGACGTTCTAGTCTCCTTGGTGGTCTGAGTTTCTGGTTTCTCCAGATATGAGGCTTCCTTATAAAATGTTACACATCAGTTTTTCGTCAAGCCCTCCTTCCTCACGAGGAGAAAAAAAAACTCTAATAGTGTATGTTAAAAATATGTGTTGGCTAAACTTGCAAATCGTTGAAAAATTAGGCACGGTGAGCCAGAAAAAAAAATAGAACCCACATTATTTATTTTTATGTTCCATTAGACTAACCCTTGGTGGCAATGCTTTTAAGCCACCCCAGATATACACTTCTACCAGGTCAGAACACATAACCCACCTCTTAATAGATTGAATTGAAACCCGGATACCATCACAGGGATCACGAGAAAATATATAAAAGAAACCTTTTAGAATTTATTCTGTATACCTTCCAATAAAGATAGCGGTATGATGAGGCTCATGGGATATTCAGAACCTTTGTGGAATGAAATGGCTACCAAGTAAACGCAATAATAGTCGATTTGTAAGCTGTTTTCTTTACTAATAAATAATACACACACACACACACACACACACACACACACACACCACATATATATGATATATATACTAGTATTATATATATTATATATATAGTATATAAATTGTGTATTTTTGAGCAGGCAAGTTATTTAAGTCGGTTTTTGTTAAAAACCACGGAATATTTCTTCTTAATGATCTTTAAGTATAGACTTAAAGATTTTTTTGTGTTTGTCATTTAAAGACGACACTATATATTATATATATATATTATTATATATATATATCTATATATATAAAACTAATTTTTTTGTGATTGAAACAAAGAAGATACAGTGCTCATCACAAACTTGTGAGAGCTAATAGTTTATTTAATTTCTGATTTTTATAGATCAATGTTTATTATAATATAAGATTAAGAAAAAGATCTTCAATAAAACACCATGGGATCTAGTCACACCTGATGATTGCCCGCTTAGCCATGAAACCTGGTAGCTGTTTATAAAAACATTGATCTATGAAAAAACTCAGCAATTAAATAAATAAATATTATATTGTATATAATATATATATTGAAAGATAAAAGGAAAACATTAAAGTATATGGAAGAAATATAATTTGATACGTGCTGACATGAGTGTTTCGACGATAAATGTTAATATGCAATTTAAAAAGTGTAATATATATATATATATATATATATATAATATATATATATATATTATATAACCTATAATTTTCCTTTTTATCTTTCTCACATTTGTCGGATTGAATTCCATTTTTTACTCACACACACACACTTCACACACACACACCACACACACACACACACATATTATGTGTGTGTGTGTGTGTATGTGTGTGTGGGTTGTGCGTGTGTGTGGATGGTTTCCAAAGCATAATTGGTGTGTGGGTGTAAGCTGTTACATTAAGGATGCAGTCAATGAAAGCAATACAGAATTCTAAAATTACGGCCATTCGTTTCTTATGGAACCGTGCCACTTTTCAAAGACATCAAACATTAAATCCTCTCGTACCAATTCCAAAGGAAACTATTTAGGTCATTTTCGAATAAAGTCAACTATTCCACGACAGAAAAAAGTTCGCGCCCCTCGCAGCAATAAAGTTTCTGAATGTCGCAATGTTTTAACAAATGCCTGCACAATTTTTCGTCAGTTGCCAAACTATTTAGAAGTTCGATTCTCACTAGGCCCCATTTTCTTCGTCACACTAGTTAGATGATGGGTTCACAGTTGACGCTTACAAATTAACGAGAAATAACTGGCTCAGTCGATGGAATAACCACTCTGTGAAAATACAGGATTGTTCATCATGAACAGCCATCTATTTCATTCAGGGCAATCCGGTGAAGACGGCAGCCCGCAGTAAAATGCTGCTCAGGAAACCTGTGGTAGTAATCGCACTTTAATATATGTACACTAGAATAAATAAATAAATAAATAAATACAGCTCGACAGAAGTAATCCGAGCACTTGATTCTCCTTTCGTTCAATACTAACAAATGATCAACTCGTCTCTCTCTCTCTACTCTCTCTCTCTCTCTCTCGCATATATATATATATAGTATTAGTACTATATAATATTATATATATATTATAAATGATAAGTTTGTAAAACGGTTTGTTTTGGATGGCTTTTTGCCGATAATTTTTGGGAGAATAGTGCTGTATTGGAGTCGCTTACCTAATTTGAAAAATTGATTAATTAATAATTGAATTAGTCGGAATACCGATTAAATGTATGGCTAAACCCAAATCAAGAAAAAATCAAATCTCTGTATGTACATTTCGGTCTATTAGAGCCTCATCAGCAGAGCGTATAGATCGGAAGAGTGGGGGGGGGGGGGGGGGGGGGGTCCGCCCGGTTTTCAATCACGCACAGGGCCGGTTCCAATTAAGCACTTATTCTCCCAAAAATATATATTATATATATATATATATATATATATTATATAATATATATATATATAGGTAAAATAAACCAAGAAAGACTTAGTTTTTGGCATTATGTCTATTTCAAGGAAGCTGAGACAGAAGTGTCTAACTCTCAAACCAATGATTCAGATGGAATGATGAATTCTTTCCATACTTAAAGGCATTTGAAAACAGCTTTTTTTTAATTATTATGTCCTGTTCTAATAAAAAAAAATATTTTTAATTTAAAAATCTGTTTTCAAATGCCTTAAAAGTAAGTAAAGAATCATCCATTTGCATCTGTATGATTTGGGCAGCGGGCGAGGGGAGTTAGAGAACTTTGTTTAAGCTCCTCTGAAATAGCTAAAGCAAAATTTCAAGTCTTTTGTTATTTCTTTATTATAAATGTCTGACAGCTCTAAACATTAAGAGCACACATTGAGCTCTGAACTGCGACAGGTTTTTTTGTTTAAACTCCGTATATTCGTAAGGAGATTTCTTCTCTGGGACTTTTGGATTAATATTATATATATATATATATATATTATACATCGTATATAATTATATTTGTACGTGGATCTTAGAAATCACAGTATAGAATCATCCCTTACTACCAAGTTTTGGGATAAATCTCTTATATATATAATATATATATATATATATATATATATATATATATTATATATATGACATCGCTTCTGTAGATGGGATAGTTAATAATACATAATGTGAAACTGGTCTACTACTTTTAGATTACTTACCATCAGTGTGGAGATGTTTCCATTCTTGTTTAAAACACACAACTCGGTTTGTGGTCGATTAACACAGACAAGTTTAACTGAAGCCGTATAAAAGTTCAAAGATTTTCGGGGTTTCTGTAAACGAAATCGTTAAAAGACATGGCGTTGTTCAATCTTGCAAGTATTCAAAAAGGAAGCTTTGGTCGATGTAGCTGGACATTGGATGATCACTGTGATTAATGATATCGTTAAATTGAATGATATCATTAATAAAAGAATTACAATTATCAAATCGCATTTTTAACATCAGAAAATTTTCTGTTTACCACACAAGAATTTCAAGTGCCTTCTGATTTATCAAGCCGCCATCATCATCAATCTATCATCATTATCAAGTCCATACTGACAGCACGCGATTCCTTTACTCTCTTCTCTCTCTCTCTCTCTCTCTCTCTCTCTCCTCTCTCTCTCTCGTCACACACCCTCGATATCCGTCGTCTATCGGTCATTAGTTTGGAGCGTCTTCGATTTCGGCATCCAGTGTCCATACATAGCCCACACACTCACACACACTCACACACAAGTTCACACATACATACACACACGGACAACAAGCACACAACACACAGAATATATATATATATATATATATATATATATATATATATAAAAGAAACAAAAGAAAAAGTACACACTACAACCTACGATTCCCCCGATACGACCGGCGAAAAAGTCGAAAGTGCTACACTAAAACAGTAATGGGACAGTTTCCCTACCAACTGGATTCAATTTGCGAAAAACGACTAGAAGACTGAGAAACAATACAGATAAAAGGTAAAGAATATAATTCCGTAGTTTTCAATTATACACCACTTCGGGAAATGTTATATTATATATATATATATATTATATATATATAATTATATATAGATAGATAGATAGATAGATTAATTTTTATGATGAAATAAACATTTTCGATCGTTTTTTATTGCCTGTGTATTAAAGTACCATGAAGGTGCCTAAGTTGATATTTCAGCACATAGCATCACCATTCTACCCCTCCCCCCCCCCCCCCCCCCCCCCAAGCCTTTTCTACCAATTTATCAATACACATGATGCTAAAGAACAATTATTTTACCAGGTTTATTAACCAAACAAACAAAAAATATTACCCACAAACCAACCCATACCAAAAACAAGATCTTGACATTTAAATAAGCCCACAAGGGTTGAATATGCCGATTAAACAAACAATTAACCAAAGCTCGAATAACACCTAAAATATTATATATATATATATATATATATATTATATATATTTGGAATTAAAAGGCCTTAAATCCATGGTTATCTGGTTATGACCATTTCCACTCGTGGGTATTTGCCCCAGATACCCACTAGAAGAAATGTCATAACCACGATACCCATGGTCTTTAAGGCCTTTTTATTCACAATATAACTTGCCGTTTACAATAATTAAATTGAGCTCTTCTACGGAACTGACGTCTCAACAAACTACTGTATGAATTAGGACCAGCCCTAGAATCACCTTGACCAAGAAAATGGACACACAGTATATATATATATATATTATATATATATAATTATATATATAGATTGATTGATGTGATTGATATGATCAAAAGCCTAAGAAGATATCAGATGATCTGAGACCAGTGTCGCAAATGTAAAATAAAAATAAAACCAAATTTTCTAAAACATAATCCATTCTGCGGACCTTCTATTTATAATATATATATATATATATATATATATATATATTTATATATATATATATATACTATATAAATATATATAAAGAGAAAGGAAATGCAATCGACGGGTTATGAGTTTAAGATAAAATGATATGAAACAAACACAATTGCTGTTAAAGTGAAAACATTTTATTCAATATTAGCGTATGAACTATGATACAAAATCTTTATCACTTTAACAGATTGGTTGTTTTCATATCCTTTATCTATACTCATTATATATATATATATATATATATATTATATATATATATATATATAAACAAATTTTTTTTGTATGAAAACAAAGAAAATACAGTGCCTCATCACAAATTGTGAGAGCTAATATTTATTTAATTTTGCTAGTTTTTAGAATCAAGGTGTAGGAGAAACAGCGACCGCTGAGTAGGCGACGGGGCAATCGGCAGGGCGGGGAGGTAGAGCCAGGGGGTGGGGAAGAGCTGGGCATGAAAGAGCGGCAACAAACACGGCGGCGTGGAAGACGGGGGGGTACAAAAATAGCGACGAATTAGCCCCCCGGCTCGCGCTCTCGCGCGCGCGGCGCCGCGCTCGCGCGCGCGCGCTCGCGCGCGCGCGCGCGCGCGCGCTCGCGTGCGTGCAGTCATCGGCAAGGAGAAGGCAGGAGCGCATAAAGGCTGAGTGAGAGAGAAAAGAAGCGGACAAGGGAGCCCGGCAAAGGAGGTCGCTAGGCAGAACACCGGACAGGACGGGGTCGACGGGAGGTAAGGCGCAGCAAGCGAGGGGACGAACGAACGCCCCTCCGACAGGAAGCGAACCGAGACCGCAGCAGGCAGAGGCAAAGACCAGAGCGCGGCGGTCCGCCGGGACAGAGCAAACAAGCCCTGCCGAAAGGAACCGGGTCAAGGAGACGAGACACGCCGCGACCAGAGGATGTGAAGGGACGTGGAGGGAGGAGGAAACAAACCATGCCGGAAGCGCGGCGGCGAGGGAGGAGGGGGAGGGGAGGGGGAGAGCAGGGGTGAAGAAAGAGAGGGAGAGGGGGCTGGAAGGCAAGGAGAGCGCAGGGAGGCAGAAAAGGCGATAGAGAGAGAGGGGGTAGGAGAAAGAACAGGGGGGACCGGGGGGAGGGGGCCGGGGGCAAGGGCGCGAAGGGCGAAGGGAGGGGCAGCAGGCAGCCTCGGTTAAGGAAACGGGAGAGGGTAGAGGGGGGGCGGGGGAGGCCGAAACATGAGGAAAAACGCCACGGGGAGCGGCCAGGGAAGGAAGAGTGGGGAGGACGGCAGGGGGGAGTGGGGAAGGGGGGGGGGAGGCGCGAGAGCCAGCAACCATCCGACGGCAGCACAGGGACAGGACAACACGGGCAGAACAGAGGAGGGGGGCGAAGAAGGGGAGAGGGCAAGAAGGGCGGCGGCGAGAAAAGAAAGGAAAAGAAGGAGGTGAGGGGACGCACAAGGAAAAACGATAGGGAAAAAAACAGGGGAGAAAGCGGCGCGCTGGAAGACGGAGTGGGAAAAAGAAGCGACGAAGAGCCCGCTCGCGCTCGCTCGCGCGCGCGCGCGCGCGCGCGCGCGCGCGCGCGCTCCGTCGTGGCGCAGTCAGCTGCCGGGCCGTGCCGCAAACACGGACGGCAGGGCCACACAAGAGCGAAGGAGAGAAGGGGGGCGGGCGCCAGCGCGGCGCGCGGGAAAGACGGGGACAAGGGGAACGAAAGGCCCCGGCGCGCTCGCGCGCGCGCGCGCGCGAGAGATAGAGAGAGAGAGAGAGTGAGAGGAGAGAAGATCACGCGCGCGCGCGCAGGCAGCGCGCCGGGCCAGTCCGCAACACGACGGCCATAGGGCCAGACAGAGCTAAAGAAGATAAAGGGGTGGCGGGCACGGGGCGGGGGAAGACGGTGGGAAAAAGGAGCGACGAATGGAGCCACTGCGGCGGCGGCGGCGGCGGCGCGCGCGCGCGCGCGCGCGCTCGCGCGCTCGCCCGCCCGCGCGCTCGCCGCGCGCTCGCGCGCGCGCAGGCGCCGCCGGGCGGGCCGCAACACGACGGCCAAGGGCCACACAGAGCGAAGGAAGAGAAGGGGGCGGGCGGCCAACACTGAGGCCAGGGCGAGGAGGGCGAGGAGAACAGCACGGAGGGGGGCGGCCGCACGGCGCCGATGGACGACGGGGGGAGGGATGGGGAAGGCAGAGGGCCGAACGCAGAGACCGGGGAAGACCAAAGCGAAAGGAACGCAAGCGCGCAGGCAGGGACCAGAGAGGGAGGAGGAGAAGGGTAGCTATTGGTTTCTTCGTGCCAAGGAGGAGGAGGGCGAATGAAAGGGGAAGACGAAGCGGAGACAGGGCGGAGGGGACGGACGAGGGGCCAAAGGGACGAGGGGGCGACGGGACGAGGGGGACGGGGGGTGAAGATGGGACAGGGAGGCGAGCGAGGCGGCAAGACGGGGAGGGAAGAAGGCGCGAAAACACGCAAGGGGGCAAATGTGGAGGAGACCAAAGAAAAGAGGAAGCAGCAAAAAAAGGAGCAGGGAAAAGGGAGGACAGCTGGAGAAGGCAGGACAGGGCGAGGAGAGAGAGGAGAGAAGACAGAGCGAGGGGGTGCAGGAAAAGACGGAACAAAAAGAGGGGGGGGAGGGGGGGAACGAGGAAGAGCAGGCAGGGGAGGCGAAGAGGGGAAAAGGGAGGGGAGAGACGAACCGATAAAGGCGCGGAAGCAAATGACCACGGGAGAAAGGACGAAAGTGGGGGCGGGGGGCAGACGCAAGAGGCAAAGGGCCAAAGGGCCGCGGCGAGGGGAGGGAGACGGGGCGCGGGGCAGGGGCAGAGCACGCGGGGCAGCCGAGACACAGGGCAGAGCACGCGAGGGGAGGCAGACAGGACGGACGAGGAGGGGAAGGAAAAAACAAAGGGAGGGAGAGGGCGGGAAGCCGAACAAGGGGGGAGGAGAGGGGCGGAAGGGAAGGCGACCGAAGGGAGAAAAGGAAGAGGAAGAAGGAAGGAAGGGAGCCGGACAAGGGAAAGAGAGGCCCGCCGACAAGCAGGAAGGAGGAACAAAGGAAGGGGAAAACAGGAGGACGACGGCAAGGAAGCCACGGAGCCGGCAAAAGGACGGGACGAGAGACAGGGAAGAGCGGCAACGCGGGGGGAGGCGGCCAGGGCAGGGGGAACAGGGGGGCGGGAGGGCCAGACGGAAACAGGACGGAGGGAAAGTGCCGGGGGAGGCGCAAGGGACAAGACGACAGAAGCGACGGGATGGAGGAGGAAAGGCAGAAGAGATGGAGCAGGGACAAAGGCCCAAGAGCACGGGCGACAACGAACACAAAACAAGGAACGACGACGACAGGAGGAGCAGCAGCAGGAAACCGGCGAACGAGAAAAGGAGCGGCCCCAGGGGGCCTGAGCAGGGCCGGGGCTGGAGGAAAGAGACGCGCCCGGAGGGGGGGGCCCGGGCAAGAAAAGAGCAGCAACGGGCGAGAGGGACCGGGGGGGGGCGGGCGCGGGCACGAGGGGAGGAAGGGGGCCACGGACCGGGGGCGAGGGGCGACGATGGCAACAACGGGCAAGGGGAAGAGGGGACAGCCCCGGGGGACGACGTCGGGTGTTTGGCGGGGGGAGGAGAGGGGCAGGGGGCGCGACGGTGTGCAGCGGCAGGCGCCAGGGGCGGGGGAACGGACCGGGCCAGCGGGCAGCCCGGACGCGACAGCACGAGGGCCGACCGAGGGCGGGCGGCGGGGGAGCCGGCGCACCAGCGAGAGCGCGGGCGGCAGCGCACGGGCCCGCGGGCGGCGCGGCCGCAAACCAACAGCACCGGGCAACGGGGGCGGGGGCGGACACGCACAGCCCGCGGCGCGGCGACCAGAGCGGCGCCGAGGGCGACGCCAGCAGGGGGACGGGCGAGGGGCGGGGCACGAGCGCGGCAAACCGGGGGGCCAGGAGCAGGGAGGCGCGACGGGGGGACGGGGCACGGCAGAACAAGGACCGGACGAGGGAGGGCCACCCACAGCAGCAACCGGAAAAGAAAGGAGCAAGCCAGCAGAGGCGGGGCGGCGCGGCGGCAGGCGGGAGGGGCAGGCGCGGGGCGCCCGGAAGGGGCAGGAGGGAAGAGGCACGCAGAGGGAGAGCGGAACGCCAGGGCCGGAAGAGGGCAGGGCAGAACACAGGGGCCAGCAGGGGGAGCGCAGAAACACCAGGCCAGCAGGGGAGGGGAACACCAGGGAAGCGCGGGGGAAGGCGGAAACCAGGGCCGAGAGGGAGGGCGACACACCAGAGCCGAGCAGACGGATGGGGAGCAGCAGGGCGGAAGAGGAAGGCGAAACACGAGGGCCGGCAGAGCGAGGGCGAAACACCCAGGGCCAGCGGGGAGGGAACACCAGGGAGCGCAGGGGGAAGGCGGAACACAGGGCCCCGGAGAGGGCGAAACACCGACCAGGAGAACGGAGGAGCAACAGGGCGGTAAGAGGAAGGCGGACACCAGGGGGCAGAGCGAGGCGAAACACCAAGCCAGCGGGGGAGGGGAACACCAGGGAGCGCAGAGGGAAGTCGGAACACAAGGGCCGCGCGAGCGAGGCGAAACACCAGATGTCAAACCAGACGGAGGGGGGGAACAGCAGGGCGGGAAGAGGGAAGGCGAAACACGGAGGGCGGCAGAGCGAGGGCGGAACACCAAGGCCACCAGACAGTGAGGGGGAACACGAGGGCGGGCAGAGCGACGGCGGGACACCAGGGGAGCCAGAGCAAGGGCGGGAAGACGAGGGCAGCCAGTATCTGCGTATGTGTGTGTGTAACACCAAGGCCGCCAGAGGGAAGGCGTAGAAACCAGGGCGCCGAGACGGGAACGGAAAGCCGGAGGGCGGCGAAGGAGAAGGAGAGCAGGAGCAAGGGAAGGAGGGGGCGGGAGGGAGGGGGCGGGGGAGGTAAGGGGGAGCTGGACGCCAGAGAGTGTATGAGATGTATGTATTGTATGAGGAGAGGAGAGAGAGCGGAAAAGAGGGCGAAGGGAGGAGGAGTGTGATCGTGGGAAACGGGGGAGGGAAGACGTGTGGGTGGGCAGCGAGGAAGAGGAAGAGACAAGACCGGCGGGGGGAAGGGGGGGGAGAGGAGAGAGAAAGAGAGGGGGGCACCACGACCAAAACTAAAAGGGAAGAGAGAGAGGCGAAGAGGCGAGCGGAAAGGGAAGATGGAGAAGGAGAAGGGGGAACAGTCGGGTGGAAAAGCACGGCGAAGGCGGCACGAGAGGGCAGAGGAAAACAGGGGAGGGAGGAGGGATAGGAAGGGGGCCCTAGGAGAGAGAAAGAGTGAAGGGGGGGTAAGGGAGCGAGAAAGAGGGGAGCAGAGCGGGGGAGCGAGGGGGTGCCCAGGGGTGTGGGCCGGGAGCGGAGAGAACAGGCGCACGCGTGTATATGTGTAGGTACCAGGGAGGAAGGGAAAAGACCAGGCAGTGAAGGGGCGGGAAA
>CM042160.1:88674599-88714599 GCA_023376005.1 Doryteuthis pealeii
CCAAGGGATACTACAGAGGATTTGGATAGAACTATAGTAGCAAAAACTAAGATCTTACTGTTATATTTTTACTATATAGTATATATATAATTATATAGTATATATATATCGCTATATATATATATATCACTAATAATAAAATTTGGGAGAATACAGTGCTAATGGAGACCGACCTGTGCGTGATTTGAAACCGGGCGGTCTCGATCTATAGCTCTGGCTGATGAGGCCTAATAGACCCGAAACATGTACATACAGAGATTGATTTTTCTTTGATCTTGTTTAGCCAGCATACCATTACAATAGTTTCCCGCCTCACACTCTCATTATTCATTTTATCAATTTTCAAAATTCAGTACGACTCCCAATTAAGCACTTATTCTCCACCCAAAATATGGCCAAAAGCCATTCCAAAACAAACCGTGTTTACAACTTATATATATATATAGTATATATATATATATATAATATATATATTATATATATGGATATATCTAGAGAGAGAGAGAGGAGAGAGAAAGAGAGAGAGGAGTTGATCATTTGTTAGTATTGAAAAGAATAGAATAAAGTGCCGATACTTCTGTCAGACGCTGTATTATTTATTTATCTTAATTTATTATAGGTGTTATATATAAAATTATAAAAGTGCGATTAACTACCAAGTTTCGAGCAGCATTTTACTGCGGCTGCCCGTCTTAACACGGCATTGCCCCTGCATGAAAATAGATGGGCTTTCATGATGAAAACAATCCATGTATTTTCACAAGTGGTTATTCCATCGACTGAGCAGTTATTTTCGTTAATTTGTAAGCGTCACTGTGAACCCCATCATCTACTAGCTGTGACGCAAGAAATGGGGCCTAGTGAGAATCGGAACTTATAAATCAGTTGCAAACTGTGACGAAAATGTTGTGCAGCATTGGTTAAACGCAAACATTTGCGACATTACATTGCAACTATTATTGCTGCGAGCGCAGAAAACTTTTTTCTGTCGTGGAATCAGTTGACTTTATTCGAAAAATGAACCTAAATCAGTTTCCTTTTGAATTGTACTCCGAGAGATTTAATGTTTGATGTCTGAAAAGTTGGCACGGTTCCATAAAAAGAAAGATGGCCGAAATTTTAGAATTCTTGTATTTGCTTCACATATGACTGCATCCATTAATGTAACAGTTTACACACAACACAAACACGAATCACCCATTATGGCATTTGGAAACACCACACACACAGCACACACACACACACACACATAACACACACACACACATATATGTGTGTGTGTGTGTGTGTGGTGTGTGTGTAGTGTGTGTGTGGAGATAACAAAAATGGAATTAAATCCGACAAATGTGGAAAGTAAAGAAAAACATTATAGTTTCAAATATATATACTATATATATAGTATATATATATATATATATTACTATATATATAATTTTTAATATGATATTATTATCGTCGAAACACTCAATGTCAGCACGTATCAAATTATATTTCTTCCATAACCTTTTAATGTATTACTTTTATCTTTTTTCATGTATAGTATAGTAATTCTATTACATATATTAATTTATATTATTTAATATGCTGAGTTTTTTATGACAACTGTTTATTATAAACACTACCCAGGTTTCATGCTAAGGGGCAATCATCAGGGTTGTTGAGCTTAGATCCCATGGGGGTGTATATAATTGACAGATCTTTCTTAATCTATAATAATAATAAACATTGATCACTATAAAAATCAGCAAATTAAATAAATATAGCTCTCACATCTTGTTGATTGAGCACTGTATTATATATATGTATATATACAAAAAAAATTAGTTTTTAATATATATATAAATATATACTATAGTATACGTATAAGATGAATATAACACTATAAATCTAAGTACTAATATTATGTATTGTGTCGTATGCTCAGCTTATTCTTATATTAAAATGACAAACATAACATAAATAATAATCTTAAAAGTCTTATACTTAAGATCATTATATTAAAGAATAATATTCTACGTGTTTTTAAAGCTAAAACTATACTTAAATAACTTGCTGACTAAAATACACAATTTAATATAATAATTACAAAATAACAGGGAAAAATATTATTTACTATCATTACGAATACTAAGATTATTATATTTTAATAAATACTCACCTCATGTCCCATGGATTATGGATAGGATGCTGTCAAGTGTGGGTGGTTGGTGTTGTGTGTATGTGTGATAGATGTGGTTAACTTTAACTTAAAATATTCAAGTGATAAGAAAACATATAATCAAATCGACGAATTTAGCGTTTATAGATACCAAAATTTTCCTATCCTAGGAGGTAGAGATTATCTGAAATAATAGAACTCTACATAGAGTCTCATTCATACACCGGACTATCTTATTATTAGGAATTGGATATTACTAACTCCTGAAATAATATACGCTAGATATTTAATTCTAACAAATTGGTTTGTTTTTTATTTTATTTATATTTCACTGATGATATACACTATGATGATGGTATCGGGTTCATAATTCATCTTATTAAGTAAGGTGGTTGTTATTGGATATCTGGAACCATGGTAGATGATTGTATGTTATAGCTGGGTTGGAGACATTTAAAGTCATATATCTATTTTCCAGAGAGTCAGGTCCTAATGGATAAATAAATAATGTGGTTCTATTTTTTTTTATATAGGCTTCACTTCTTAAATTATTACAACTCGATTTTGCAAGTATAACTCGAGGTCACAACACATGCATATTTACACATACATATTAGACAGCTGTTTTTTTTCATCACCTGTAGTGAGGAAGAAGTACGGGCTTGACGAACTAATACACTGCATGTGTACATTTAATAAGCGGAAAGCCCTATTAGCTTTTTTCTTATTCTAGGAATATACCAGAATAGATCAGACACTCAGGAAAGTACTAGCGTCTATAACCGATAGCTGAGATGTAAGTAACATCTATGGATTTAATAGATGAGGCCACATCTGACGGTTGACAAGGTATCCACCTGAACTATTCTACGGGCATATTAAATACTGTCTTCAATACCTGGTCATATATAGTATTACCTACAGTCTAATTATAATAATCAAAGTCAATACTACAACCTTATCTTACTGTAGTCTATATAATGGTGATAAGCGATAGTTTGGTTTGGTTGATTTTCCAATCCATCTTCCAGCACTATTTTAACCCTCTCACTCGGCGCCAATTATTAATGTCTGATAGTGTGCTAAAGCAAAGACATTTTCTCTACTAATATGTTCTTCTATCACTTGCATACTCGTATTTGTGGTAAACGACGAGATGGGCAACCGCGACTTATTACAGCATGTAGCAACGACTTCTATTCGAGTCTTAGCCTCTCATAGAGCTCAGTGAATGTTCTACTGGTGCTTTCAAAACAACGTAATTTGGTTGATTTATCATATGCACGCCGCCATCGCTATTAACCTATTGTATACTAAGTGTCCTATTATTAATGTTACGAATGAAGCAATATATATATGATAAATAAAATGGACGTCACGGGATTGCATTAACAAGATAACTGCTGTTGTATAGAATATGAGAATTCGATTACCAATTAGTGATTTGTGGATGAGGTCGATGTGGCTGTTATGTGCGTCAGGTGGTTTGCTGTTGTTAAACTATTCTAGGTGATATATCGTATTGTTGATGGGTTGTGTAGAATCCTTATATATATATAGCGTCATTTTTTAGAATGAAACTTATTATGGTATGTGTTTTTTTTATAATTCAGGTGTAATAAATAGAAGAAGATCAGTTGAATACGAAAGCAGAGGGTGTGTGGAGAGAGACGAGAGAGAGAGAGAACAGGATAGACGGGCACAAAGAAATTACTAACGAGGATATATGTGAGTATGAAATTTAAGATCTGGAAAGGATAACAGAAACGCTAGTGTATTTAAAATGTATAAATCCCACAATAAGGTTAAAATATTCACTCTATTGTTCTCACACTTACACTATGGGGCGCTATCCATGTTGATCTCATATCGGTCTCAGACCTGCGTTGACGCACAATCACTCGAAAGGACAAATCAAGAACGTCTTCTGATATTCTGTGCTTTACTATCTCATTTCACTTTGACATTGAGTCACAGTCTTGCGATGGTGAATACTAGTTGTTAGTTTTATACGCTTTAATTCCCAAGGTGTAGAATCTTTAAATTTTGATATTACTGAGCAACTCGCTCTCCATCAGTCGATACGTAGTCAAAATCCTGACACCATATATAAAACTAAAACATAAATAAACTGAGAGACTGAGTTGGTGATGATATAAGGAGATATCGATTTAGGTGAATATATCTTTAAGACTGATGTAAACCACTATAATTCGGTTACTCTCTATATTAATTTACAATACTCTAATAGCGCGCGTGACTTTTTCTACCACCTCTTTTCTCATTTATTCTCGAAACATCTCACTAATTATTCTGTAAACACAATTTTTTCAAAACCTTTTTTTAAATTGTAACAATGTACATCTAAAATTAGGTGCTCGGGGACAAAACCTTCCTAAACCACGCTCGACATTGCATATCGCATTTATAACTATTTATCTTCCTCTAAAAACAGTCTCTTCAAGTTAACCTGAAATCACAATTATGAATCATTAGTGAATTCCAGTGCGAAAGATTTATTGTTAGGGTTTTAGGGTTTCTTTTTTACGTTTTCTCTGTAGATTTGATGTATTCTTTGTATATATTATTCTTATTTTTATTTTGGTAAGGGAGGGGGTGAGTAGTCTTATTTATTATATTTATTTACATAATCATTTCGTATATTCTGAGTGTGAGTATATTATGTGGAAGGGCGAATTGCCACATACGAACTAACTATGAGGAAAATATATGAAGCAAAGAAAAAAATCACTGGAAATGGGAGTGATATAATTAATTGATAGTTCTAATTTTCTCGCATACTTTATCATTAACTGGGCGATCATCATCTTACATATTGTGTTTCTGGTTTCTAGTATTTATGTGTGTGTTTAATTTATTTTATTTTTCGTCACACCGATATCACAGAATCTTTGTATTTCCTTAATTTTTACAGCACGCTGAACATTTATTTTCAGCACACATTATATATTCTAGCACCGAAAACATAATGTGTAATGTTGGTTATCGCATTATGTTGGGAAATCTGATTAAATTCATTTTTATTGCAACATTTTGAGTTTTCTTTCTTTATTATCTTACATATTTTCCTCATATATTTAAGATACAATTTGGTCAAATTTTGCTTGAAAGCATTGTTAAGTATGTTCATAATTCATGATATATTAGTAATTTGAAGGCGAGATAAATGCATATGAAATATAAAATATAAAAAGATGTTTATTTATTTGTCTTATCGATTTCGAAGCATCACTACACTTCATCATCAGAGATTGTAATTTTCTGATACGAATCTCTGATGATTGAGTTTCATGCTTCGAAAATCGATAAGACAAAAATAACATCTTTTTGTTTTTATTTTCAAGACGAATTGTATTTGCCTTCAAATCACTAATATATATATACGATGTTTTAAAAAGAGAATAGTTGTATTTTGACAACTTGTATTTAACTATTAAGTTGTTGTTTTTTTTAAAGTTCAATTTTGCATTTAGATATTTAATAAAATCGGCCATTATTTTCAAACAATCTAGCATTTTAAATCTAAAGAACTGTTAAAGTTCTGCACTGCAACATCGTAGCAGAGAGTTCGAACTGCGTCGCGCTATTACGTTCATTTTCGGACCAATCCTCTTGGAAAGGTACGAACCCATCATCCCCCAGCAAGATTAAAGTTAGTAGGAAAAGCACTCACTAATATATATATAATATATATATATATATATATATATGATATTCTTGACATATTTCAACAATACTGCGTGACGGGAATGGGTTTCGTGTTATCTGTCGTGATCTTGGCACTGAGTAAAGCGGAAATTGCAAACATCGTTTGTTTATCTTTTGATAAATAATTTTTGTACTTTCGTAAATTCGCTTTGGGAATTTCTAAACTTCAGTGTGTGATATTCATTACAATTGCGTATCTCCTAAGACAGGTATTTTCATTGTGCCAGAAATATAACCAAATAAAAAAGAAATACAGCTAAGAAAAGATATATATATAATATATATATATATATATATATATAATGTCTGTGTGTGTCGTGTGTGTGTTTTGACTGTCTGTCAGTCTGTCTGAGTGTGTGGTGCGTGGTGTGTGAGTGTGTAGTTTTTATAGTATTTTGTATAAAATCCATCTGAAAAACTAGACCCGTTTTTGAGTTTCTGGTATATTATATAATATATTATATATATAATATATATATATATATATATTGTGTGTGTGTGTGGTGTGTGTGGTGTTTTTCTGTGTGTGTGTTGACTGTCTGTCGTTCTGTCTGAGTGTGTGTGTGTGTGTGCGTGTGTGTGTGTGTGTGTGTGTATAGTAGTTTATAGTATTTTGTAAAATCTATCTGAAAAACTAGACTTGTTTTCCAGTCTCCGATCAAAATTAATTTTATTATAGTCAAATGACACTTTATTAAGTTTTCTTTATTTGAAAGTTAAATATTGCTCTGCATATAATTAATTTATTTACTTATTATAACATTGAGCTCACTCATGGATTTATAAAAATCCTTGTATGAGTTTATAAGTTTGTACCTACATAAGTATACAGTATGGATGTAGAGTGAGATTTCGATGATCCCAAATAGAATCACCCCTTTACTTTACCAGTCAATGGATTATCTTGCATATATATATATATATATATATATATTATATATATATATATATGTGGTGTGTGTGTGTGTGTGTGTGTGTGTAAAAATATATTTATTTATATATACTATGTATATATATTATGTAGACTAGCAAATATATGCACCCTCCGGGTGCAAGTATTTAAGTTTTAATGTAATAAAATATTGTATTAAATTAGAAAGGCTAATGAAACTAAATAAGAATACAGATAAAAAGATTTGAAACAGGGGAGGGTAATAATAAAATATTTAAAACAAAGGAGTATAATAAAAAATGGAACAACTGAAACATCACTTTTATCTTTCATTGTTATTTTTTCTAATTTAAGTATTTAGTTAAAAGAGGAAGTAAAGAATAAAATGACAGTTATTTTTTCTTGTTAATGGATTTCATTTAAGATTCATTGAAGAGATTTTTGCTTATATTCATTAAAATAAAACCAAACAGTTAGAAATCAATAATACTAAGCACATATTTATTAAATTCGATTTTTTAATATTAATATGCAAATTAGCCTTCTCGTTCACACTGTAAACTGCTATTTTGTTGTATATATAAATATAATTGCATGTTGTCAGTATGTAGACATAGTTAACAGTATTAATAATGTAAGACAATTTTATTATTAATTGAGGTTAAATAAAAATAAAATCATGGAGAATGTGATGTCAATAACTAAGAGAATTGTGACTTGAGCAGGAATATAGTTTCGGTTACAGACAGAAAAACACACAATCTCCATTATAATAAGATAATATAGGTGCTATATTTATAAGTAAACAGTGCTCAATATCATTGATAGAGCATTTGGAATCAAGTTAAGGTAACATGGGGTCAATGGCGCCCTGTTACTGACAGCTTGCCTATCCGATCTGCATACCAATACAGTTTTTATTATATATACTAGCAAATATATGCACCCTCCGGGTGCAAGTATTTAAGTTTTAATGTAATAAAATATTGTATTAAATTAGAAAGGCTAATGAAACTAAATAAGAATACAGATAAAAAGATTTGAAACAGAGAGAGTAATATAAAGATTTGAAACAGAGGGAGTATAACAAAAAATGGAACAACTGAAACTTACTCTTCCATCACTCGTCTTTCATTGTTATTTTTTCTAATTTAAGTATTTAGTTTAAAAGAGGAAGTAAAGGAATAAAATGACAGTTATTTTATCTTGTTTAATGGATTTCATTTAAGATTCATTGAAGAGATTTTTTGCTTATATTCATTAAAATAAAACCAAACAGTTAGAAATCAATAATACTAAGCACATATTTATTAAATTCGATTTTTTAATATTAATATGCAAATTAGCCTTCCCGTTCACACTGTAAACCGCTATTTTGTTGTATATATAAATATAATTGCATGTTGTCAGTATGTAGACATGGTTAACAGTATTAATAAAGTAAGACAATTTTATTAATAATTAAGGTTTAGATAAAAAATAAAATCCTGGAGAACGTGATGTCAATAACTAAGAGATTTGTGACTGAGTAGGAATATAGTTTCGGTTACAGATAGAAAAACACACAATCTCCATTATAATAAGATAAGATATATATATATATATATATAGTGAGATAAACATATTTTCCGATCGTGAAGGTTGAACGCTATGATAGTTCATATGTTTCCTTTTATGATTTTTATTATCGTGTTTGGCTTATTCTATTCGTTTATTCATTTCCCAGTTCTTTTTTTTTTTGTTTTAGTTCAATTCTAATTACAAATAATAGCAAGTGTAAACAGTTAAAAATAATAACTGGTGTAAACAGTTAAAATTTAAGAGTAGCTACACACGCACACACACACACACGCACACGTGCGCACCCCCCACACATATATATATATATATATATATACGTTGTAAACACGGTTTGTTTTGGAATGGCTTTTTGCCGATAATTTTTGGGAGAATAAGTGCTTAATTGGAGTCGTACCTAATTTTGAAAATTGATTAATTAATAATGAATTAGGCGGGAATACCTATTAAATGTATGGCTAAACAAATCGAGAAAAATCAATCTCTGTATGTACATTTCAGCCTATTAGGCCTCATCAGCAGAGCTATAGATCGGAAGACCGCCCTGTGCGTGATATGAAACCGGACTGCCAAGCTGACAGGCCGATCCCATAACCCCTACACTAAACGGACTTCTTAGATTTTTTACGATTTGTTTAGAGTAGGTTAATATTCCTCTTCTAGTGACTTTTATTGCACGACGATATGATAAGTTGTAAACACGGTTTGTTTTGGAATGGCTTTTTGCCGATAATTTTTGGGAGAATAAGTGCTTAATTGGAGTCGTACCTAATTTTGAAAATTAATATATATATATATATATATATATATATATATATATATAATACATGTATAATTATAGGAAAGAAGGCTCGCAAAATGGTTCGAATTAAAAAACAAAACATTTTTTTCACAACATACATACTTTTCTGATTCCAAATATATTATATAATATATATATATAATATATATATATATATATATGTGTGTGGGTAGGAGTAGTCACTTATAAGATATTCAATTTATATATATATATATATATTGTAATACAGGTACAAGTAATAACCTATTCGAGTTAAATTTGCTCTACTAACGTATTGAGCACTTTTTATTTGTTATATAGCTGTCTTACCATTCTGAATTTTGCATCAACTAATCATTGTGACCATATTCACCAGTAAGTCACCTTTTCCAAAATAACACACACACACACACACACATATATATACATAATATATATATATATATATATATATATATATATATATATAGTGAGTGTGTGTGTGTGTGTGCGTGTGCGCGCGCAAATACCGCTTTCACCGTTACAGTGGCATTAGTAATTTATCCACGATTGATTCAAAAAAGTTTTGGTTTATCACGGTTTCCGCCTATACGATATCTTCAAGGCCCTTACCTTAAATTTGACTCAATTGAAGTAAGTAAAGTCGAATAAGTAAAGGAGATTGTTTTAGCATCTGAGGTAGAACGCCACACCTACCATCAGCTCCTTTACTGCACAGATCCCTGTGCAAGTCATACGCTGAATTGGCGAGGGCCGGTATCGAACTAGGAACCTTGTGGTGTCTACCTGAACGCTCTACCGACTGAGCTAACCCGGCCCATTGAAGTAATTGCTCACTTAAAGTGAGACAAACGTATTTTCCGATCGTGAAGGTTGAACGTTATGATAGTCATATGTTTCCTTTTATCATTTTTATTGTCGCGCTTGGCTTATTCTATTCGTTTATTCATTTCCCAGTTCTTTTTATTGTTTTTGTTCAATTCTAATTACAAATAATAGCAAGTGGAAACCGTTAAAAATAATAACTGGTGTAAACAGTTAAAATTTAAGAGTAGCTACACACACACACAGACACAGACACACGCACACACACACACACACAAATATATATATGTATATATATACATATATATATATTCAAAACTTTCAATTGTACACCTAAAGACAGATAAAAAAAAACAACGTGCGACACACATATAAAGACAAACAGACATACGCAGGCGCACATAAGGACATAATTATATAGATAGATATGAACAGACTAAGATATATATATATATATATATATGTGAAGAAAGGAAGTATATATATATATATATATATATATATATATATATATATATATTTGTGTGTGTGTGTGTGTGCGTGGAGAGAGAGAGAGAGAGAGAGAGAGAGAGAGAGAGAGAGAGAGAGAGAGATGTGAACATATTGAGATAGATAGACAGATAGATAGATAAGAACAGACTCAGATAGATAGATAGATAGATAGATGTGAACAGATTGAGATAGATAGATAGATAATAACACACTCAGATAGATAGATAGATAGATAGATAGATTGAGATAGACAGATAATAACACACTCAGATAGATAGATAGATAGATAGATAGATAGATAGATGTGAACAGATTGAGATAGATAGATAGATAGATAGATAAGATCAAACTCATATATATATATATATATATATATATATATATATAGATAGATAGATAGATAGATATGAACCGAATAGTTGATACCCTTTCCCCGAGAGACTACGTTTGGCTTTTAAAGAACCAAGCCACGTGATGTCTGCCATATTTAAGTGAGTCTTTTTTTTTTTTTTTTTTTAAATCCTTTTTTTTTTTTTACTTTTTCTTTTTCCTTTTGTTCGAATTCACTAAACTTGCCACCCGAGATAATTTATGAAAAATAATAACAAAACATTTGATTGTCATCTTATTTAACAACGACCTAAATAACATTATTTCTTATTAGATGAAATCTTTCTCAACCCTTATGTTGGATAGACGTCTGTCAGATATATATTCGGAGGGGAGTGGATCTGTTTCTGGATCTTTATTCTTTTTATAAGAGTGTTACATAATTTATGTGGGAGGATAAATTATTGACAAACCCGGTAGAATAAGTGCCATTTGCTTTCAAATCAGGGAATGGGAAAATACCAGACTGTTGGTAACCCTATGTAAGAGCTGTATTTGTTATATAATTTATGTGGTAGCATAAATATTGACAAACCCGGTAGAATAAGGGGCCATTGGCTTTCAAATCAGGGAATAGAAAAATACCAGACTCTTGGTAACCCCATGTAAGAGCTGTATTTGTTACATAATTTATGTGGTAGCATAAATTATTGACAAATCCGGTAGAATAAGGGGCCATTAGTTTTTTTTAAATCAGAGCGTAGACGGGTAGATTTCCGTTGGAGACCCCAGAGGCGTGACTCTCGCGCGTCACGTGCTATAATTAGTTAGGAAATCAGTTTCAACCTAAAATGAAAGCAGAGTAGACGTGTTCTGCTGAGCTTGACTCTCCGCGCGAAAGAAGATGGGCAAAAATAGAAATAGAATCTTGTACAAGAAATCAAAGTCTGGTTAATTAATTGCATGACTTAAGATCTAGCCACTATAAGAAGCCGTTAGTTAAAGATGAAACAGCCAGACAAGAACTTATGACTGAATTGCATTTCTTGAAATTGAATATATGTGAAAAATAATTGGTTTCAATAAATTACCTACTACTTATATCTATGAATATACTCTTACTGAGGTAGGACACATTCAAACTGGGTAGGCCACATACTATAACAGAATCAAAAAATAGGCCACATACTGTTGTATAATTGTGTGGTGGCATGGGGTTTTTACAATACCCTGTAGCGAGAATTCAAGGGGCCCTAGAGGAAAAATACCAGACCGTTGGTTACATTGACCCCAAAGGCGGGAGTCTCGCACGTCACGTGTTTTAGTTAGTTAGGAAATCAGTTTTCACCCGACATGAACGCAGAGCAGACGTGCTAGTGGGAGGTTGCTAACTCCGCGCGATGAATGAAGATGAGAAAAATAGAAACAAATCTTTGTACAAGGAGTCAAAGTTTTGTAGTAATTATTTGCATGACTTAAAAAGAAGCCATTAGAAGAATCCATTAGTTAAAGATGAAACAACCAGACGAGAACTTAGAAGAAGTTAGAATACTAGACGACAGAACGATCGACCAAAGGAAATAGAAAGGAGAATGAAGCAAGTAAGTCACAACACGAACCATATCACCTTTAGGCACCCTTAACTGTATATCTCGGTTGATCAAAGTGACTGTAGTATTGAGGAATCTGAATTACGTGGTTTTCTAATATGTTCTCTCATGTTAAAGACTTCGATAAAGGATTTTAAAAAAAAAACGTAGCAGTAAACAAAACATAAAGAAAATAATCTTTTAAAAACGTTGCATTTCTTTAACGCAAATAAATCATCTCAATTGATTCATCACTTGTTGGTTTTTCTGTTATAGTTATTTACTAAGCTTAGCTTAGATACGGCACAAGGCCAGAAGTATGGGGCTCCCAATGAGAATCGAACTCACTAACAATGGTTTGCGAAGCGAGCTTGCCAACCATTACACCACGTGTTATAGTTATTTACTAAGCTTAGCTTAGATATGGCACAAGGCCAGAAGTATGGGGCTCCCAATGAGAATCGAACTCACTAACAATGGTTTGCGAAGCGAGCTTGCCAACCATTACACCACGTGTTATAAGGTGTGTACCAGATGGTCACTTCTACTTATAGAATCGCCGATAAGCACGTGACCTGGGAAGGCAACCTATTGTCCAATCACTGGCAGTGCTCTGCTGCTGCTGTTGTTGTTATTTATACTGGCTGATTTTAATCTTAGCTCACTATTACTTGGATCTTCTCGGACGACGGGACTTATTCACTTACCAAAGGATTCTATAACTCGGGACTTACTTACTTATTTACTTTAAGTTCTTTGCAACTGGCCAAGGATGGCAGCCAGATACTTAACACTTGTTTGCATGGTAAAAGAAATTTTAAAAGGTTTTAAAATGGAAAGAAAATAATTGAGCGTACAGCAATTAAGTAATGTTTCAATAATGTTTCTGTGGATGACTCTACATATGCTCCTCACTCCCTAGGATTGAGCACTCTGGAGGGAATTTCGCTGACGACCGCCAACTGAAGCGTAAACGCGACGCTCTCCTATATAAGGGATGGAGCACTCTACGATGGCCTTTACATATAAAGCGATGTATTAAAACAGTTAAAATCCCCTTCACATTCTGTGGGTGACTATATAGCCTAGCGGTTAAGGTGTCTGACTGACACTGAACCGTTCGGATTTCAATTCCGGCAGTAAGTAGCTTACAAATGTCTAGCCACACTGAAGAGACTTGATAAGTCAAAACACATGTCTGTGAATGACTCTCTCTCTCTCTCTCTCTCTCTCTCTCTCTCTATATATATATATATATATATATATATATATATATATATATATATTTATATTTATACATATATATATATTTATATACATATACATATATATATTATTTAGATAATATAGGTGCTATATATATATATATATATATATATATATATATAGTAAACAATGCTCAATATGATTGATAGAGCATTTGGATTCAAGTTAAGGTAGCGTGGACATGGGTTCAATGGCGCCTTATTACTGACAGCTTGCCTATGCGATTTTCAGACTAAAACAGTTTTAATTACATATACTAGCAAATATATGCACCCTCCGGGTGCAAGTATTTAAGTGTTAATGTATTAGAATAATATCCTAAATTAGAAAAGCTAATGAAACTAAATAAGAATGCAGATAAAAAGATTTAAAACAGAGGGGGGTATAATCGGAAAATAGAACAACGGAAACGTAATTTTCCATAACTCTCGTATTTCATTGATAAATTTTCCTCATTTAACTATTTAGTTAAAATAGGAAGTAAAGAATAAAATCACAGTTATTTCTTCTTGTTAATGAATTTCTTTTAAGATTTATACTCAAGAACTTTGATCATATTCATTAAGATAAAACTAAACAATTAAAAATCAATAATACTAAGCTCTTATTTATTAAAATCAAATTTGTAATATCAATACGCAAATTAGCCTTCCCATTCGCACTGTAAACCACTATTTTGTTGTATATATAAATATAATTGCATGTTATTAGCATGTAGCTCCGGCCCACGCCGGGGGTCCAGTGGCTTCGGCCCTGGATCTTTACGAGTTAATAGCGTCGATCCCAGGGGGCCATCCCCCCAGGCAACACCTGCCCCCTCGATTTAAAGGGGCAGGGCTGGGTTTATTGCCCAGTGCCTGAGGCGCCCCCCTTGAGGGGGAATGCCGACGGGATCGACGCAATTTTTGCACCTGCCATTCCATGAGCTTCGGCTTGTGGGTGGTCC
Source organism: Doryteuthis pealeii (assembly GCA_023376005.1). Classification (NCBI taxonomy): domain Eukaryota; kingdom Metazoa; phylum Mollusca; class Cephalopoda; order Myopsida; family Loliginidae; genus Doryteuthis; species Doryteuthis pealeii. The sequence continues at coordinate 88,689,186 of CM042160.1, forward strand.
CACGTTAATAGGGACTTTGTGCCTGACCCGTACAAGTGGGGTACGCGGTAAATACAATGTAGATATGGTCAACAGTGGCTTCGGCCTCTGGACAATTGATATAATTAACAGCGTCGATCCCAGGGGGCCATCCCCCCCCAGGCAACACCTGCCCCCTTGATTTAAAGGGGCAGGGCTGGGTTTATTGCCCAGCGCCTGAGGCGCCCCCTTGAGGGGGAATGCCGACGGGATCGACGCAATTTTTCACCCGCCACCCATGAGTCTCGGCTTGTGGGTGGTCCCACATAAATAGGGCCTTGTGCCTGACCCGTACAAGTGGGGTACGTGGAAAATATCATGTAGATATGGTCAACAGTATTAATAAAGCAAGTTTATCAATAATATATATAATTGAGGTTTAAATAAAATCATGGAGTATGTGAGGTGAAATAACTAAGGGAATTGTGACTTGAGTAGTAATGTAGTTTCGGTTACAGACAGAAAAACACACAATCTCAATTATAATAATATATATATATATATATATATATATATATATATATATATATATATATATATAGCATATAATATATATATGCATGAGTATTGTGTGTGTGTGTGTGTGTGTGTGGTGTGTGGTCTGAAAATCGCACAGGTAATAAACTGTCAGTAACTTGGTGCAGTAGACTTCATGCCCACGAAAGAAAATAATTGAGTGTACAGCAATTAAGTAAACATTACTTAATTGCAACAAAACATCAAATAATAAGCAAAGAAAATATATTTTATTAGAATAAACATCAACATTAAAGAAAAGGATGTTACTTAAGAAGTTCTAAACGTAAATCTATTTAACCCATCGATGGGTCCTAACCCCTTCTATCATTCTGTCATTCTGCCATTCTGTCATTCCGAGTCAGAGTGAGCCAGGGAGTAATTGTTGGAATATTTTGATATATAAAGTGTGCTAAAGTCCACCACTGAAACTTATAGACTCTGCGTGGGCACATTGATTAAAGCCAGCCAATCAAGACACTCGAATACGTGGTTAGTTAACTATTTAATTTCCGATCTTGAAAGCCTTAGAAGAAGTTAGAAGACTAGACGACAGTATGGCAAAAACGTTTGTATTTTTCTCGTTGGTTACACAATTTTTAACTCAGTTTTTTGAAACACATTAAAAAAAAACTTTTTGATCTATTTAACCCATAGATGGGATACCAACAGGTACTACCATTCCGGTTTAGAGTAGACCTGGGAGTAATGCTGATGAAGGGGTACTCAACACTACCAAAAGATCCAGAATCGGAACTTCACCATTAGATGCAGTTTAACCCATAGATGGGACCCTAACAGCTACCACCACTCAGTTAGAGTAGACCTGGGAGTAATGCTGATGAAGGGGTACTCCACACTCCCCAAAGCTCCAGAATTGGAACTTCACTATTAGATGTAGTTTAATGTCATTCCCAGGACACTAAGACCCTCAGTCACTGCCTTTTTGCACATCCATACGAGCAGGATGTAACATGAGGTCATTTTTAAAGGAGGGTTTAACAGTTTTGAATTCAGAATTTTCCTTCTCCTAAACGGGTTGTACAACCAAGGTTAAAAAGCCCAGTTTGTCCGAATATTTACCCATTGCTGGAGGCAGAATGATTATTTGGTTGGATGGCTGTTTTGTTTTATGGCATATCAACCCTTTTCAGGTCATCTAATGCCAAATAGTCATTTTGATAAACAAATGACTCAGATTCTTTACAGTACCTGATGTTGCTTGAATAATATTGAAGTATTTAAATATTGAACAGCCTCATCACTGATTAACTTCGGTGATCTATCAAAATAATTGGATTCATACTGTTGGGTCAGTAAAACGGTATTTCTAGGCGGACATAAATCCAAATAGTGTTTAGGCACCTGACGCCTCTAATCCTTAAGTGGGGGAGGGCTTTGCCCCCCAACCAGCTAACAGTAAGTGACATTCCTTACGACACAAGTCCGACAACTATTTCCTCTATAATACGTGTATGTATCTACTTTGTTTATATAGTTGTCTTGAAAGTATTTTCTCATGGGTTTTAGCGTTATGTGAAATTTAACTAGCCTCATCCAGGATTTGAACTCGGGTCACCGTGTTCAATTCATACGACGATAACTATTACCCAACCAGCGCCTGTGCAACTGTAGTAGTTTTTTTCTGGAAAATGCAGCACCGGAAGCAATAAAAAAGAATTCGAAATTGCGGCAACGAAAACGTTAAAATTAGCTCAGCACTACCGGAGACTGTAATCCAAAAGGAAATACACCCTAGCTGCAATCAACGTTGGATCAGAACGGATATAAATAAAATCTCACTTATAAATGATTAAGAAAAACATTACCCTATTTCATCCCAAGAAATGTGGCGAGATCTTTTAGAAATTACATAATTATAACCTTAGATTCTACAGGGACGACGGCAGTTAAATACGCCATTAGTAACATCTGCAGTGGGATAAGAGTCTGTTAACCGTAACGGTTATCGAAGCAAATATGGAATCGGCTAACCAAGTTCAAATTACAGCCAAATTTCCTAAAGAATCATGTTTTCGCAGGTGACCCACCTCCCCAATGTATGCTTAAGACTTAACATGTGAAAAGGGTAAAATTCCAATAATTTTTTTGTTGATGGAAATGCAAGAACTTATTTCTCCATTCAAACCAGTTTTGCAACAGATGATTCCAGTAAAATCACTAAATAACAGCTGTATATTTAAAAAAAAATAATAAAACATTGTGATAATTAATCATGGGGGGGGGGGCAGGTGGTGTTTAGTCATGTGACCAAATAAAAGCTATTGTTGACAAGATTTTGTTTACTTGTAGAATAATACTTCGTCCCGCTTCAAGAAAAAAAAAACAATGTAGAGATATTCGGTGTTTGTATATAGAATAGTTCAATAAAGTAAATTTTCTGCGGTAATGTACAAGAATGTAATACATTATTCATCTTTCGGATATAAATAAATATAAATATGAATATTTTTTGGCAGTTTAGGGTGGTGGTGAAATGGAGCAAATGATTGATATTTTATAATTCATAAAATGCCTTAGTTGTTTTGACCTATAGATGGTACTCTAACAGGTACTACCACTCCAGATCAGAGTGGCAATGAAGGAATATTCCACACTCCCAAAATCTCCAGAATTGGCTGTTTGGTCGGTAGGGTTTTACGGCATGTCAACCCATTACGGGGGTCATTTTATACTAAAGACGTCTTTGTTTTGTACAGGCTCAGGTTAAACTTGAACAATATATCATATCTATCAGCACGGCCGGTAGAGCGTTCGACTAGGAATCACAAGGTGCCTGACTCGATACCGGCCCTCGCCAACTCAGCGTATGAGTAGCACAGGGATATGTGTGGTAAAGTGAGAAGTTGATGGTAGGTGTGGCGCTCCACATCAGACGCAAAAATAATCTCCTTGGTCTAGCGCTAGTGAAAAGGGGATATACTCCCTCGCTGTCTGGCTGATACTGACATTAGGCCGCCCCGCCCACTTTACTTTATCAGCAATTTGGAGAATCTGAAGCCTGGTAAGCTAAAGAATATATATATATATATATATATATATATATATATATATATATATAATCAATGGTAATATTATGGATTTACACTCATAACTTAAAAACCAGTCGTGAAAATGATTTTCACGACTGGTCTTTAAGATCTCAACCATTGAACTCATCTGATGATTGGATTACCATGAAACTTTAAGTTATGAGTGTAAATCCATAATATTACCATTGATTATAAATCTGCTCTGCTTTATTAGCATTGAGCACCTTTCCATGCCAATACTTTTCTCATTTTTTCATTCTCTATTCATTATATATACTAGCAAATATATGCCCCCTCCGGGTGCAAGTATTTAAGTTTTGATATAATAAAATATCATATTAAATTAGAAAGGCTAATGAAACTGACTAAGAATACAGATAAAAAGATCTGCAACAGAGGGGGTATAATCGAAAAATAGAACAACTTTGAAACTAACTATTCCATCATTTTCCATTACTCCCCTCTTTCATTGGTAAATTTTCCTAATTTAACTATTTAGTTAAAATAGGAAGTAAAGGATAATATTACAGTTATTTCTTCTTGTAAATAAATTTCTTTTAAGATTTATCCACGAGATTTTTGTTTTATTTTCTTAAGATAAAACCAAACAATTAGAAATCAATAATACCAAGCACATATTTATTTAAATAAAATTTTAAATATCAATATGCAAATTAGCCTTCTCGTTCAAACTGTAAACCGCTATTTTGTTGTATATATAAATACAATTGCATGTTATTTAGTACGTAGATCCGGCCAACGCCGGGGTTCAGTGGCTTCGGCCCTGGATCTTTACGATTTAATAGCGTCGATCCCAGGGGGCCATCCCCCCAGGCAACACCTGCCCCCTCGATTTAAAGGGGCAGGGCTGGGTTTATTGCCCAGCGCCTGAGGCGCCCCCCTTGAGGGGAATGCCAACGGGATCGACGCAATTTTTTCACCTGCCACTCCATGAGCTTCGGCTCGTGGGTGGTCCCACGTTAATAGGGACTTTGTGCCTGACCCGTACAAGTGGGGTACGCGGTAAATATCACGTAGATATGGTCAACAGTATTAATAATGTAAAACAATTTTTATTAATAACTGAAGGTTTAAAAGAATGAAATCATGGAGAATTTGACGTAAATAATTAAGGAAATTGTGACTTGAGTAGTAATATAGTTTCGGTTACAGACAGAAAAACACACAATCTCCATTATAATAATAATATATATATATATATATATATATATATTTATTTATTTATTTGTATTTTCTTTATCTCCTCAATTTAGGTTGCTTGTTTATTTTCATTTTTATTTGTTAATTGTGACTCACTCAGGTTGTTATCCGTCCAACAGAACAGAACAGTATGTATTCCGAACAACAATCAATATACTAATACTCGTGTTCCTTAAAGGAGAAAGAAAACTTTGAATAAAAACCAAAGGCTCTCTCTTCTCGTTAGTCAAAACTAAACTGTTTGCATTTCACATAGCACTAATACTCTTGGTAAAAGTATGAATCTAACTATTCCCCTCCAGCTATAGGTAAACAGTAATGCAGACTAAGGTCTTTAATGTTGGTATGGCAACCAAACTAGGAGAAGAAAAACTGTGATTACAGATCCATTAAACTTCATTCAAAAAATTGACCTTGTGTAGCATCCTGCTCGTGTAGAGAGGTTGGTTAAATACATTGAGATGAGGCTTGATAATTCGTATCATTTGGATTATTCGGACTATTTCCCTCATCTTCATTGTTATTTGTACAACGTTTCGGCCGATATGCCTTCTTCAGGTATTGCTTATCGGACTCAGAAACCTCCTCGGACTCGGGAACCTTCTTGTTGTAATCGGGAGCCATCACGGAACTTTGAACCTAACTCTTTATTCAGTCTATGGGGGTATCCTGTTCTCATTCCGCTAACCATAGCTGGGGTACAGGCGTTAAGCTATGTCAATTATTATTCTATGTTAGCAGGATTGAACCAGCAGCCTAGATAACTGTCACTTAGAACTGTCTTAACCTAACTCCTTTATCCACTAGGCTATGTGTCCAGTTGGACAATCCAGTGTGAATTTTGGAAACTTATCAAATAGTAGAATAAAGGTGGCAACCCTATTATCTAATATCTTATTATAATGGAGATTGTGTGTTTTTCTGTGTGTAACCGAAACTATATTACTACTCAAGTCACAATTCCCTTAGTTATTTACGTCACATTCTCCATGATTCTATTTCTATTTAAACAGCAATTAATAATAAAACTGTTTGACATTATTAATACTGTTGGCCTTACCTAAATACTTATAGCATGCAATTGTATTTATATATACAACAAAATACCAGTTTTCAGTGTAAACGTAAAGCTAATTTGCATATTGATATTAAAAAAACTGATTTTAATAAAAATGTGTTTGGTATTATTGATTTCTAATTGTTTGGTTTTATCTTAATGAATATGAGTAAAAATCTCTTCAATAAATCCTAAAAGAAATTCATTAACAAGAAGAAATAACTGTAATTTTATTCTTTACTTCCTATTTTAACTAAATAGTTAAATTAGTAAAATTTAGCATTGAAAAACGGAAGTGATGAAAGAGTAAGTTTCAGTTGTTCTATTTTCCGATTATACCCCCTCCGTTTCAAATCTTTTTATCTGAATTCTTAATTAGTTTCATTAGCCTGTCTGATTTAATCTAATATTTTATTACATTTAAACTTAAATACTTGCGCCCGGAGGGTGCATATATTTGCTAGTTACAATAAAGTTAGCATACCTATTATCACATTGTAGAATATAGGTGGGAACCCTAAAATTGAATAGTAGAATAAAGGTGGGAACTTATAAACCTAATATCTTGTTTTTGCCTAGAATATCTACCTATTCACTTATTGGATGATATTTAGTTGCGCCTCCACTCATCAAATTCCAATATTAGCATTATTCATTGATACACTAACAATGTTATCTGTGGTGATTTAAATTAAATCAAAATTAAAATTAGATAAAAAAAAAGTTCTGAAATAAAAAGTTCTGAGCGTCTGGACTCTAGCGTTCAGACTTAACGGTCTTATCAATAAAGCCTCCATCTATACGGCTAACCAGTTGTGTTTGTTATTCTCTCTTCATTTCATTTCATACCGTAACACCAAGCCCTATATATCATCTTGCAAAAAAAAAAACCTTTTCCAGATTTCCGAGGCAATTTGTATTCACTTCGCACGAATACTCTTGGAAAAGGCGCACTTACTTTTATCAGGGGCCCTTTGTAACTGCCGCTAAACTGACCAGTTAATTATATCTTATTTTTATATAGTTAATTTTTGTTTATAAAATTAACTACAACCACAATATCCAATTTAGAGTAGTTTAGTAGGGTGTATTAATCCCATTTTATGCCAACGATTAGTTTCTGTGCTCTATAAATCCCTAACCGGAAAGTGATAAGAGGAATTCACATACGAAACCCTTTTGAGTTTTCGCCATTACTTCTGTTGGATTATTCTGGTATATAGGGTGTGCTGAATATTTATAAACTTCCAAACAACGTTGACTGAATAAACCAATCAAAACGTTCAAACATGTATTTGATTTACTATGTAAAGTCGCTGATAAATTGTCGCTCAATTGCTCGCCGGATGTACAGACGAATTATTGAGGATTATACAATTCTTTAACACGGATCAGCTGACAAGGATCAAAACTGATACTGCATCTTTCTACTTCAAGAAAGGATCAAACTTTATGCCACAAGATGTATCCACTGTAAAAATGCTTTCAACTACTGGATCAGCGGACAAGGATTAAAACTGATTCTACATCTTTCTACTTCAAGAAAGGATCAAACTTTATGCCACAAGAGATCCCCACTGTAAAAAATGCTTTTCAACTACTGGATCAGCGGACAAGGATTAAAACTGATTCTACATCTTTCTACTTCAAGAAAGGATCAAACTTTATGCCACAAGAGATCCCCCACTGTAAAAAATGCTTTCAACTACTGGATCAGCGGACAAGGATTAAAACTGATTCTACATCTTTTCTACTTCAAGAAAGGATCAAATTTTATGCCATAAGAGATCCCCACTGTAAAAAATGCTTTCAACTACTGGATCAGCGGACAAGGATTAAAACTGATTCTACATCTTTCTACTTCAAGAAAGGATCAAACCTTATGCCACAAGATATCTCAACTGGAAAACTGATTTCACCTACAACCCTAAATTGGCTACATGAATCGTAAAAACTTCCATCAACAAATTGCCTTAAATCACAATCTAAAATCACTTCTAAAGTAAGAAGATCCAGAATTCTCTCCATCGGCACCACCATTCTTAAATGCCTGAACGCTGTTTTCTGGGCGCTACCCAAGTCACATTTATCAGCGGAAGTCGAGAATATCGACATCTTGCGGAAATATGTTGAACTAGATTTTGTTAGCAAGGTAGAGCCAATTAGATTACACTATTATATATTTTATAATTAATCACCTGACCTGCCAGTACCTATTAGTGTGTGACGTCATATTGACGAAATATAATAATCTATCACGAGATATCTCGTCAGACACTTAAAAGTGGCCAAGTGTCAATAATGATGAGATATTATGGAAAAGAAAATACTGTTATGCAGCAAATTACAGATATGTCATGTCTGTTCGTGGTGTGATGACCCGAAAGTGACCTAGACGTTACCGGATACGGACTAAGTAAAATCCACCTGTTTAGAGATTTTTTTAAGTAAACAAAATGCCCGTATCCAGACGTTGAGCGTCATAAATACAGATCACGCGATAAGGGCTAAAATGGTTTAATTTGGTTGGTTGGTTTAATTTTACGGCATGTCAACCCTTGTTGGCTAATTTTATCTCGAATACAGTTTTGGTTGGTTAGTTGTTTGATTGGTTGGTTGGTTGGTTTTTACGGCATGTCAACTCTTGTTGGGTTATTTTATCTGGAAGACATTTTTAGTTGGTTGGTTGGTTGGTTGGTTGGTTGGTTGGTTGGATTTTACGGCATGTCAACTCTTGTTGGGTTATTTTATCTGGAAGACATTTTTAGTTGGTTGGTTGGTTGGTTGGTCGGTTGGTTGGTTGGTTGGATTTTACGGCATGTCAACTCTTGTTGGGTTATTTATCTGGAAACATTTTTAGGTTGGTGGTTGGTTGGTTGGTTGGTTGGTTTTACGGCATGTCAACTCTTGTTGGGTTATTTTATCTGGAAGACATTTTTAGTTGGTTGATTGGTTGGTTGGTTGGTTGGTTGGTTGGTTGGTTGGATTTTACGGCATGTCAACTCTTGTTGGGTTATTTTATCTGGAAGACATTTTTAGTTGGTTGATTGGTTGGTTGGTTGGTTGGTTGGTTGGATTTTACGGCATGTCAACTCTTTTGGGTTATTTTATCTCGAAGACATTTTTGGTTGGTTGATTGGTTGGTTGGTTGGTTGGTTGGATTTACGGCATGTCAACTCTTGTTGGGTTATTTTATCTGGAAGACATTTTAGTTGGTTGATTGGTTGGTTGGTTGGTTGGTTGGATTTTACGGCATGTCAACTCTTGTTGGGTTATTTTATCTGGAAGACATTTTTAGTTGTTTGGTTGGTTGGTTGGTTGGTTGGTTGGTTGGATTTTACGGCATGTCAACACTTGTTGGGTTATTTTATCAGGAAGAATTTTTAGTTGGTTGATTGGTTGGTGGTGGTTGGTTGGTTGGATTTTACGGCATGTCAACTCTTGTTGGGTTATTTTATCTGGAAGACATTTTTAGTTGGTTGATTGTTTGTTGGTTGGTTGGTTGGTTGGTTGGTTGGTTGGATTTACGGCATGTCAACTCTTGTTGGGTTATTTTATCTGGAAGACATTTTAGTTGGTTGATTGGTTGGTTGGTTGGTTGGTGGTGGATTTTACAGCATGTCAACTCTTGTTGGGTTATTTTATCCCGAAGACATTTTTGGTTGGTTGGTTGGATTTTACGGCATGTCAACTCTTGTTGGGTTATTTTATCTGGAAGACATTTTTAGTTGGTTGATTGGTTGGTTGGATTTTACGGCATGTCAACTCTTGTTGGGTTATTTTATCCCGAAGACGTTTTGTTTAATTTCTTCTTGTTAGGTGTTCATTTTTTTAAATTCAATTTTTTAATCACATTTTTTGTAAACTCATTTTTGATTTAGATGGAACACTTACAGGCACTGCCACTCCGGGTCAGGGTGGACCTGGGAGCAATGGCAGGGGTAATCCACACTCCCCAAAACTCCAAATTGGAACTTCACCATAAGATGCAGTTTAACGTCATACCCAGGACACTAAGACCCTCAGCCATTGTCTTCTAGCACATATATGATAAAAGCGATTGGGGGTGGTTGTCATAAGAGCAATGGGGTCGGAATAATCATATAGGTGTTAGGGCTTGGCATCTTGGGGGCAAAATCCTCGCGTATGCTCCTTTCAACTAATGGCCAAAATCTAACTAATTAAACTCAATTTCTATTCTCACGCTTTCTCATTTTTGGAAGCCGATGGGGGTGGTCAACTAAAAGCCATTACCTATCAATAATATTGTTGAATTTTTATTGATATAAGGCATCAGGTAAATGGTCACTCCTACTTATAGACTCGCCTATAAACACGTGACCTGAGAAGGATTCTTATTGTCCAATCACTAGCACTGCTGCTGCTGCTTCTGCTGTATAAATAGAGACCCCAATCTGAGCTTATTTCATTGACATTTGGATTCCCTTGGACGACGGACTTACAAGGAATACGTTAACACCGGATTCTTATTGGCTTGCTTACTTATTCATTACATCTGGAACGAAGGATGGCTGCTAGATACTTAACAAATATAACCCCTCCAATTTTGAATTTCAACGAATTTTAATTCAATGTCTAACTACACTTACAGGCATAATTCATAGGCGAGCCACGAATTATGTAACCAAGGCATTTAAAATTTAAACTTTTACTTGGATTTTGTTGATTTTAGAGTGAACTAAACTCGGCATATGAGTTGGGATAAAAAGAAAGTTGATTGCTTTAACTTCAGAGTTACAAATATATTATTATTTGTTGTTAAATTATTCTACTGATCATCATCATCATCATCATCATCATCATCATCATCATGTCGCACAAGTAGTATGGATATCTATGACAATCCCTCACCATCCGTCCCTATTATTCATTGTTCTTGGGAGGTCCTCTGTGCAGCATCCAGTATCCGTGCAAAGCTGGTCAATATAAGTATTTGATGGACGGCCCGCACTGGTATGCCCATGTGCTAGTTTCCAGTGGAGGACGTCGCTTATGAGATACAACTACCAAACTCCCGTTACTCAAAAAATATCCATCACAGTTCATCCAACAATTTTTCCATCTCAAAGTCCCGATGAAGGTTTATTAAAAAAAATATCATAACGTTATTTATTTCCATATTTAACTCCCATATTATTTGTTGTTATATTATTCTTTAGATACAACTACCCAATTCCTGTTGCTAAAAAAATATCACTCACTGTTTAGAAAACGATCTTTCCATCTCAAAGTCCCGATGAAGGTTTATTAAAAAATCAAAACGTTATAACGTTGAATTCACCATCAAGAATAAATTCATCTTGCTTGGTATATTTGAGTTTTTTTCTATTTTCTACATATTGTCGGATTTATTTTCATAGTTTACTCTCATATTATTTGTTGTTATATTATTCTACAGATACAACTACCTAATTCCCGGCGTTTAAAAGATATCCATCAGTGTTCAGAAAAAACAATATTTGCATCTCAAAGTCCTGATGAAGGTTTATTAAAAAAACCGAAACGTTATAACGTTATTTATTCCCATAGTTTACTCTCATTATATTTGTTGTTATATTATTCTAGATACAATTATCAAAAAAGTCGGTTGCATCCTCATTTTCTTTCTATACACAAAGAAAAAAAAAAACTCTCTACGCGCATCTGTTTAAAGAAACAAAAAAAAAAAAAACAGCAATAAGTAAACAAGTTCTCGTTTGCTTGGCCGAGTGCAGATATAATTTAAAAAACAAAGTTGATTTATTAATTTTTAAAAGTATAATTATGACTACCAGCTGTTTCCGAAAGAAAAGAAAAAAAAGAATCTGAAAATGTCCGGAAGTAAATTAGCGTGTGGTGGGTCGGATTAGGGGAAGTATACGAATAAGGCAAAGGAACAAAATGATAAAAAATAATTAATAGAAAAAAAAGAAAGCTTTCAATTATTTAAAAGAAAAAAATTTGTTAATGCCAAGATACGTCTATGGTGTTCGGTTTTCAAGTAAATTATTCTTTCATCTATTTTCATACCTTTGACTTCAGAAAAATATTTAATTTATCCCCGACACCACTCACACGCACAATCACACCAAAAGAACTTTATTCTTGGAGCCAATTTAATATATATATATATATATATATATATATATATATATATATATATATATGCGTATGTGTTTGTGCGTGATTTTATGCGTTAGTGTATTTGTGTTAGGTAAGTCGGGTTAGCGAAAACATATCAATTTCTCGCCTGTGTGATTTTCAAAGCAAGTTTGAAAATTACATAAGCGGGAACCTGACAGTTACCAAGCGCTGTTGACTTTATGTCTTCGCTACTATTAGATATATTTAGTCTATCACTCCTATGAATATAGCAAACTATATTATATATATATATATATATATATATATATATATATATATTGAAAAAACAAAAGATGTTTACAAATTCATGGGATCATCAGGAGAGAATGTGCAAACCGTTTCGGGGCCTTCCTCTCTACGTTTTAAAAAGCAACGTCGGCCCTCCCCTCACTGATGTGAGGTCCCTTGGAATATCTGTATCGACCGCATGTGGATCGGTCTTCAACAAAAATAACGTGTGTGTGTGTGTGTGTGTGTGTGTGTGTGTTGGGATTATTTTCTTACTTGCTATGGTTTTTCGTTGCGACCGATAATATAAAAGGCAAGATCACCAAAGTCAAATTCTCTTTTCTCTTAAACTCTCCAATAGTCAGAGGTAACACACCAGTTGTATATCCTGTCCATTAGAACTGGGAAGAGGGAATTCCGTGTATCTGATACATGAGGGCCTGTCGAAACCAATAATAGGACATTATTTCTATTCACATATAATCTTTGTATTCTTCTATCCTATTTTGTATTATTTCTGTTGATTTCGTTCATATAAAGTCTATTTGTTATCACTTTCATCGGGATTTATTCTGTCTGTCTCTCTCTTTATACACACACACACACACACACACACATATATATATATATATATATATATACTGTTTGAAGCGGTGTAGTTAGCGTAGTATAGACATAAAGTCAACGGAGCTTGCTACCATAATTCAGATATATAGCACTATCACTGATATATATATATATATATATATATATATATATATATATTCAAATATATAAAATAAAATCTTTCCCTTACCACAAAACTTACCCACCTACCTACTTTCCCCTTCTATAAAACACTTGTATGATCCGAATAATTCAATAAAATGTGTGCGTGTGCGTGCGCGTGCGTGCGTGTGTGAAGAGAACAATGGAAGTGAATCCGACGGTATGTAATATAATAAAAAAATTGAAAAAACCCAGGTTCAAATGAAATGAGTGAATATTTATTCAGCGAACGCTGCAGTTTTTCAATCTACTAAACAGATCAAAACACTGCAGCGTTGGCTGAATAAATATTCACTCATTTCATTTGAATCCGTGTTTTTTCAAATTTTTCTTCACTCTTTTACACACACACACACACACACACACACACACACACACACATATATATATATATATATATATATGTATATATATGCTCTATCAAGGATATTGAGTATTTTTACGAATAATTATACCAAACTATATGTGTGTGTGTACATGTGCGTGTATACTTTGAATATATATATATATATATATAATATATATATAATATATATATGAATAATATATATATATATATATATATATATATATATAATATATATATATATATATATTATATATATATATATATATATATACACGGTTTAGGATGTCTACTCACGAACCAGCAATTAAAATGGCTACTTTGGCTATTAGTCACGCTGGAGGCGAGATTTACGATTTTTGTGCGTGATTTGAATTACACAAACATGCAAAAACATTGCAATTTAAAATTTGTTGGTAATTACCGGGAGATCCAATTTCTAATCAGCATCAAATTAAATCACGTGATCATTTTTAATGTCTCGAATAGAATTTTACTTTAAACGATCTCGCCCGTTTTGTGTGGCAAATATTTTATGCAGTCAGATGGAAATCTGATCTTTCTGATAAGATAAAGCTTGAATTTTTCTAATCTTTATGGTAAGCCTATTATTATAAAACTAGCAGGACCTGTAGATATACCACAGTATGATAATCTAATTATTACAATGTTTGATATATTTATTTAAGAGCTATTGCCAAATAATTCAATATGTAAAAAGTATAATAATCTTAATTTAATTCTCTAGCAGGACCTGTGGATATATCACAGTATGATAATCAGTTATTTCATAGTTGAGTAACATGATATTACAGGGTGACCCAGAAAAAACTGAACCCAAATTATTTATTTTCCCATTAAACTAACCCTAACCCTAAACCCTAACCCTAACCCCCCTAGTTGAGTAACATTATATCATAGGGTTACCCAGAAAAAGCAGAACCCAAAAATTTTGTAATAAAACTGTTAATTTTAATCTTAATTTTTTAAAAGTTTAAGTCCAACAAGGGTTAGGGTTAGGGTTAGGGTTTAGGGTTAGGGTTTAGGGTTAGGATTAGGGTTTAGGGTTAGATTTGTGGGAAAATATATAATAAATAAATAATAAATGATTTGGGTTCTGTTTTTCTGGGTCACTCATGTTACTCAACTAGGAAATAACCTGCTAATCTAATTATTACAGTGTTTGAATATGTTTACTAAGAGCTTATGTGCCAAAATTAGCTTCATATGTAAATGTAAATAATCTTGCAATTTAATTCTCTATCGCTCTCTTTATATATATATAGTTAATAAGATTTTTGGATGTTTGTTTATTTAGAAGCATTGTTGAAAAAGTATATATTAAATTTTACTTGAAGGCAATTACAATGCATGTATGGCATAAAAATCGATACTTTTCTTATAGAAAATGAATTGAGAAGTGTAATCCCGGAAAGGATCGCTCGGTGTTTAGAATATCGTACAGACTGTTTCGACTTTATTAAGTCTCATCAGCGATATATACTAACGACTTCCCTCCGACAGAAATCGAAACCGGGACCTCAGCAGGTATAGTCAAACACTATACCGCCTTGCCACAGTACACAGCTAACAATCCCCGCGAAATTAACCTTGTCAAGTGATACTACACGCCTCTACCATAATAGGTAAGGGGGCTTTATATATATATATATATAGTTATTTACTAAGCTAAACTTAGATTTGGCACAAGGCCTGAGAATGGGCGCCCAATGAGACTCAAAACACATTAGTCTAGTAAATTAGCTTGTCTATAAATCATTACACCACGTGAGATGTAACCATAAAAAAGTATCCGTATATTTTGTTAACGTTCTGCGGTTCTAAACCTCTTAGCTTTATCGTTTGTGGTTCTTATATTAGTAAGCTCAAGGAACTAGTGTAATCATTTGTTGGCATATATATATATATATATATATATATATATATGTAAGCGGCGAAGTGCGTTTAGGATCGATCAATTATTTGCAAACAAGTCTTGGCAGTCATTACTAGTGAATTGATCCAACCACTAGTATGGATTCATGCCAGACTAAGCTAAACTTAGTAAGTAGGTTCGTTTGAAATTGTAATAAAATAGTCCTGCTTTAACTTTCAGCTGTAATAATATTCAGNCATATGTTTCTCTAAGTACGGAAAGGGTAAGGGAAAGAAATAAGTTATGTAATATCACAAAACTGACGCAAATGAAATATAAAAATAAAAATGGGAAAGAATATATATATATCTTATTATAATGGAGATTGTGGGTTTTTCTGTCTGTAACCGAAACTATATTACTATTCAAGTCACAATTCCCTTTGTTATTTACACACATTCTCCATGATTTTATTTTTTATTTAAACCTCAATTATTAATAAAATTGTTTTACATCATTAAGACTGTTGACCATATCTACATACTAATAACATGCAATTGTATTTATATACAAGAAAATAGCGGTTTACAGTGTGAATTGGAAGGCTAATTTGCATATTGATCTTAAAAATTGGATTTTAATAAATATATGCTTAGTATTATTGATTTCTAATTGTTTGGTTTTATATTAATGAATATGAGTAAAAATCTCAGGGATAAATCTTAAAAGAAATCCATTAACATGAAGCAATAACTAATATTATTCTTTACTTCCTATTTTAACTAAATAGTTAAATTAGGAAAATTTACCAATGAAAGACGGGAGTAAGGGAAAATGATGGAAGAGTTAGTTTCAAAGTTGTTATATTTTTCAATCATACTCCCTCTGTTCCAAATCTTTTTATCTGCATTCTTTTTCAGTTTCATTAGCCTTTCTAATTTAACATGATATTTTATTATATTAAAACTTAAATACTTGCACCCGGAGGGTGCATATATTTGCTAGTATATATAATAAAGATAATCTAATGAGTCAGACGAACCTACTATTAGTTTCGCATAAAGCTCTTCAGGGCTAAAATCTGACTCAGATTTTAGCCCTGAAGAGATTTATGCGAAACAAATAGTAGGTTCGTCTGACTCATTAGATTATCTTTATTATTGGCTCTACTTAGGTATCGAGCACTTTTTACATATTAGCTTTCTCCTAGCGGTTATATGAATATATATATATCTTATATACATATATATACATATAAATTGTTTTTTCTTTTGGCCAAATACTGTACCAATAGATTATTTTTTGTTGGTACGAATATCTTGGTCCTTTCTTTTTTTCAAAAATTTTTTTCTTCCTGGTTGATGTTTGGTAGTATATTTTTACAATCAAACTTTCTGCTGGGTTTTTTCTCTCCGCAAGGATCTACCAACACGCTTGGTATATTATATATATATATATAAATATATATATGAGTATATATAAAAAGATATGAAAACACCACAAAATGCTGTTAAAGTGAAAACATTTTATAACATATTCATAGCTGATATTGAACAATATTTCGATTTTATGAAAATCGTCATCAGAGCTTGTTTATAATCCGTGTTGTTAAGAGCGGAGACAACTCATACCGTCGGATTCATTTCCTTTCTTTTAATATATATATATATATATATATATATATATATATATGTGTGTGTGTGTGTGTGTGTGTTTGTGTGTGTGTGTGTGTGTGCGCACGCGTGTGCATGTTTGTGTGTGCGTGTGCGTGTGGAAGTAAACAAAATGCAGGTCTCCTGTTTAACGATTTTATTGGTGATCTTTTCAAGTTTTCTGGCTAACTTTTTAATATTTGGGTGGAATTCGTGGATTAGTCGACCAAAGTTCATGTCCCGAGTACTTTCGGCACTTCGAAGTGTCATCATCAGTGATGATGTGTTACAGTTTGTTTTTTTTTGTTTTTTTTGTTTTTTCAATTCTCCTCATTCCAGCCTCCACATCCATTAATATACTTTGAAAAAAAAAAACAAACTGGAACACATCACCCCTGATGATGGCACTTCGAAGTGCCGAAAGTACTCGGGACATGAACTTTGGTGGACTAATCCACGAATTCAAACCAAATACAAAAACGTTGGCCAGAAAACTCGAAAAGATCAAAAATAAAATTGTTAAACAGGAGACGTGCCTTTTGTTTAATTCTACCTGTATAAATGAAAGAATGCCCCACAGATATATATATATATATATATATATATAATATATATATATATATATATATAACTTTTGGGGGGGGTACAAAATTTTATTAATGCTTTAAAAAGACCTAAAAGATTCATTGTATGGAGAAAAAAATATCATGTTTTTTTTTTTTACAATAGAAGGGGGGAATAAAAATGAGTTGCATGCTGACTAGTTTCGATCCTCGCTCAACAGAGCTAAATATCGAGGATAATAGAATAACGGTAAATGGGACGAGTAAGAAAATAAAAAAAGAAGAAAAGAACAATTTAATTAACTGTAATTAATTGTATTTATGTAAACCACAACATTCTGAGCCCTCGTCAACTCAGCTTCAGTGCAGTAAAGTGGAAAGCTGATGGCAGGTGTGGCGCTCCACCCCAAACACAAAAACAATCTCCCTGGTCTAGCACTAGCAAAAAAGGGGATAGACTCCCTTGCTGTCCAGCGGATATGCCCCTCCACCAACTTTACTTTTTTTTATAAAATGTAATACAGTGTTTATATACAATGCAGAAATATTTTTCTTTAAAAAATTAACAAAAAAAAATTAGGGTGTTTTGAGATACACAGGAACACATTGAAGTATAATCAAACTAAGTTCCAATTACCGTCGAATTGGTAAGACACGGCAACAAGCGGTTGTAACTTAGTACAAACCCGTCTTGTAGCAATTCTACAGCAGACTGACAGGGTATTCATAAAACTCCACAATATTATAGAAACCAAGCAGCCAATCACAACCCAGGGAGTGGAATCACCCAAATGCATGAATGGATCATTCTTGATTTCTATAGATACCAACTGTCTTGGACACTGCTTCAGTTGTGCTTAGCTAGTTGCTGTTATTCAAACCAACAGCAGTGTCACCTCAACAAAACGCCCCCTTTTCATAACATTTCCAGGTATTCTAGATGCACGTGCGTGTATCTATGTAAATATAAGAGTCTATTTGCTCGTGGTGTTACATTATCAAAACTAGCAAATTTATGCACCCTCCGGGTGCAAGTTTTAAAGTTTTAATATAGTAAATATCATGTTAAATTTAGAAAGGCTAATAAAACTGAATAAGAATGCAGATAAAAAAAATTTGGACCAGAGGGAGTATAATCGAAAAATAGAACAACTTTGAAACTAACTCTTCCATCATTTTCCATTTCTCCCGTCTTTCATTGATAAATTTTCCTAACTTAACTATTTAGTTAAAATAGGAAGTAAAGAATAAAATTACAGTTATTTCTTCATGTTAATGGATTTCTTTTCAGATTTATCCCCGAGATTTTTGCTTATATTCATTAAGATAAAACCAAACAATTAGAAATCAATAATACTAAGCATATATTTATCAAAATCATTTTTTAAGATCAATATGCAAATTAGCCTTCCCATTCACACTGTAATCCGCTATTTTGTTGTATATATAAATACAATTGCGTGTTATTAGTATGTAGACCTGGTCAACACCGGGGGTCCAGTGGCTTCGGCCCTGGATCTTTACAAGTTAATAGCGTCGATCCCAGGGGGCCATCCCCCCAGGCAACACCTGCCCCCTTGATTTAAAGGGGCAGGGCTGGGTTTATTGCCCAGTGCCTGAGGCGCCCCCCTTGAGGGGAATGCCGACGGGATCGACGCAATTTTTCACCTGCCACTCCATGAGCTTCGGTTTGTGGGTGGTCCCACGTTAATAGGGACTTTGTGCCTGACCCGTACAAGTGGGGTACGCGGTAAATATCATGTAGACCTGGTCAACACCGGGGGTCCAGTGGCTTCGGCCCTGGATCTTTACAAGTTAATAGCGTCGATCCCAGGGGGCCATCCCCCCAGGCAACACCTGCCCCTCGATTTAAAGGGGCAGGGCTGGGTTTATTGCCCAGTGTCTGAGGCGCCCCCCTTGAGGGGGAATGCCGACGGGATCGACGCAATTTTTCACCTGCCTCTCCATGAGCTTCGGTTTGTGGGTGATCCCACGTTAATAGGGCCTTGTGCCTGACCCGTACAAGTGGGGTACGTGGAAAATATCATGTAGATATGGTAAACAGTATTGATAATGTAAAACAATTTTATTAATCATTGAGGTTTAAATAAAAATAAAATCATGGAGAATGTGATGTAAATAACAAAGGGAATTGTAACTTGTATACAAATATAGTTTCGGTTACAGACAGACAAACCCACAATCTCCATTATAATAAGATGTTCCCTTTCATAAGATTTCTAGCCTCTCTACTTGCCCCCTTCCCTCATGGGACCTGAAGACGTTTGGGTCGTGGTCATGTCTAAAGACGTTTTTAGTATCTGTACGATGTATCCTATATCTGTGGGGATAAGTTCCTAGGTGGTCGCGATGTTCTGGCGCAGTGACGTGATCTTTGGTTCGGTGGTGATTGATATTGGTCTTCCATCAACTTCCATCATTGTGGGAGACTATTTCTTTAGGGTTACCTAAATCCCATCCATCCCTATCTCCATGAGACTGACATGATTTAAGAAAGAAATGTTTTTATACCAATGTGTTTATCTTACCATACACACACACACACACACACACACAGCTACCATTGGTTTCTGAATAACACTTTTAAAAGTGTTATTCAGAAACCAATGGTAGGACCGACATTTCATTTGTATTATTAATTATAAATAAATAAAGCTCTTACATAAGTAATTGAGCCCTCCATAATCATTTCTCCAATAATAATAATACTTTAACCTATATATATATATATATATATATATATATATATATATATATTTGGAGAATATGTGCTTAATTGAAGTCTCTGTCTGTCTCTCTCTGTCTGTCTGTCTGTCTGTCTGTCTCTCTCTCTCTCTCTCTCTCTGACTGTCTGTTTGTCTGTATGTCTGTCTGTCTCTCTCTCTGTCTGTCTCTCGCTCTCTCTGTCTCTCTGTCTCTCTCTCTCTCTCTCTCTCTCTGTCTGTCTGTCTGTCTCTCTCTCTCTCTCTCTCTCTCTCTCTCTCTCTCTCTCTCTCTCTCTGTCTATCTGTCTGTCTCTCTCTGTTTCTGTCTCTCTGTCTCTCTCTCTTTGCCTCTCTCTGTCTCTGTCTCTGCCACACTCTCCCCCTCTGTCTGTCTGTCTGTCTGTCTCTCTCTCTCTCACTGTATAAGTATTTGGTATTGGAGAAAGGAAAAATAAAGAGCGCGATTACAGGTGCCATTTATTTGTACTATACAATTAAAGCCAATGGCACTTCCCGATTATAATTTCAAAATACCATATATGCGACGTATGCACAGGTATACGTGATTGTTCATGCGTATATATATATATATATATATATATATATATATATATATATATATCAAGGGTTCCATAAATGTTATAGCGTTGACATTACCATCAAGAATAAATAATTCTTCATTAGGAACACTTTGTGTTTTTCTATGTTTACACACACACACACACACACACACAACACACACTCTCTCTCTCTCTCTCTCGCACATTCACTCACACACACACACACACATACACACACACACACATATATAATTATACATATATATATATAATCAATAGTAATGATATCATTGATTATTTAAACTCATAACTTTAAGTTTCATGCTTACGCAATCTTCAGATGAGACAAACCAGTAGTTTTTTAGCGTTTATATAAACGTGAAGCGTTTTCACGCGATGGGATGTTATAATGCTAAAGTTAATATATATATATATATATATATATATATATATATATATATATATATATATATATATACAATAACATTACACTAATACCTTACCTCACTCAATACTCAACAGACAAAAAATATATTGTTATTGTTTTTGTTGATTAAAATTTCTTATCAATATTATTATATCAATACTCTTGTTCCTTAATTGTAAATATGCTCTGCTTTATTAGCATTGAACACCTTTTTATGCCAATACTTTTCTCTTTTATTCTCTATTCATTCTATATATCTTATTATAATGGAGATTGTGGGTTTGTCTGTCTCTAACCGAAACTATGTTACTATACAAGTCACAATTCCCTTTGTTATTTACATCCCATTCTCCATTATTTTATTTTTTATTTAAACCTCAATTATTAATAAAATTGTTTTGTATCATTAAGACTGTTGACCATATCTACATGCTAATAACATGCAATTGTATTTATATATACAAAAATAGCGGATTACAGTGTGAATGGGAAGGCTAATTTGCATATTGATCTTTAAAAAATTGATTTTAATAAATATATGCTAGGTATTATTGATTTCTAATTGTTTGGTTTTATCTTACTGAATATGAGCAAAAATCTTGGGGATAAATCTTAAAAGAAACCCATTAAGAAGAAGAAATAACTGTAATATTATTCTTTACTTCCTATTTTAACTAAATAGTTAAATTAGAAAAAATTACCAATGAAAGACGGGAGTAATGGAAAATTATGGAAGAGTTAGTTTCAAAGTTGTTCTATTTTTCAATCATACCCCCTTCCGTTCCAAATCTTTTTATTTGCATTCTTATTCAGTTTCATTAGCCTTTCTAATTTAATATGATATTTTATCATATTAAAACTTAAATACTTGCACCCGGAGGGTGCATATATTTGCTAGTATATATATATATATATATATATATATATATATATATATATATATAAACGTATTAAAAAACAGATTAATTCCAAGAATGTGGCTGCTTCTTGAACTCTATCATTCTCTGAAAATTTGTTATAATATTGGATAATTAAATTCCCACATCTGGTACGGCGTCTATTCTGTTGCATTTTTTATAGGCTTTTCTTTTCTTTTCTTTTTTTGTGCTAGCATATTTAAGAAAACCAGCAGATTCGCCCAAATATACCGTTGCAGACAGTAATAGCACTCGACTAACGAGGTGAGTGCCTCGCTGAGGTGCATGCATTCGATTGATGGCAACACTTCACGTGACATAATTTGCCGCCAGGATCCTCACCACATACACACACACACATACTACACCTGCCGATCCGGAGAACATCACACCCACTGATATTTAAACATTCAAACAAAAGCTGACAACTTCGCCCATTTTATGGTTTTCAAAGAGACAAATACCAAGGATCTGGGCACCCCGACGTCGTGTCGTGAATAGCAAATTCGATTAGCACCCCAGTGTTAGTGAGTTCGATTCTCGTTGGGGTTCAACAACTTGGCTAATATTAGTTAAATAAATATTTTAATTAATGCATAATTAATCAACAAGACTTATTGCTTTGATTAAGGGTTTTATTTTAGCCCATTTTCTAACACCGCGCGGGAGTCAACAGACAGGCGTCAACTGATTACTTAACTAGTTCGTGACTCGCGAGTTTCCCGCCTTTGGGGTCAAAGGCCCCAAACGGTCTGTATTTTTCCATTTGGCTCTTTGTATTCTCGCTACAGGTGTTGTCAATAATCTATGCTACTACATAGATTATGCAACACCATAAGTCCAACTGGAAGGCCGGGGTGCACATCGGCCGAAACGTTGAGTATATAACAATAAAGATGAGGATGACAGTCCGAAAATTCTAATTAATACTAAATATCAAGGCTTTAAAAAAATCAGATAGATGATGGTTGGTTTCGAGTTCTTTGTTTAATGGCATATTTAATGCCAAATGCATCCTTAGAGAAGAACAGTAGTAGTACTATTTAACCCATAGCTGGGCGGGGGGAGGATGAGAGTGTTTTAATCTAATGAAAATTTGTGTAATATAATTAGTCCGAAAGCGAACGTAATAGCGCGACTGGAGTTCGAACTGATTTACTACGATGTCGCAGTCCAGCACGCTAGCCACTACATCACAGGGACTCACCCAACCCGTAGAAGAACAGTATTGGTACTATGTAACCCATAGCTGGGGGATGTGGGGATTCATATCTTTCTTTAGATTATTAGTGTGAAATTGATTACAATAGCACAACTAGTTCAAATATTGGAAATCCCATAGTTAATTATCTCCCCCTGCCGCTAGGGGGAGAATCGCCAACATCGTATGTTGGCGCCAATACCAAAAACTCCACTTATCACGGAGCACCCACTGAGGGTAGTCGCGTAAATAGCGGTCCCTAAAAGTCACTCATCACTTAGCCCCAAAACAGGGCTTACTTCTAAGGACCGTTGACCTGGACTGAGGCATATTTTCACAGCACACTTTCGAAGGCATTGTGTCCGCAGACCACAGGCTGTCACAATAGCACACTACAGAAGGCACCAAGACCAAATAGTCTACTTGAAAAGGGCCCATTCACCGTCATTTAAAAGAACTGTTAACCCGGGCGAGAAGCTTCTAAAATAGCATCCCCCTTTACTTATCACTGAACCGGTTACGAGGAAGAAGAGAAACTACCGAGACGAAGCGTCATATCAACATTTCCTATCGACGAACAGAATACCCCTATTATCACCACTACTCCAAGAACATTACTTCACTCAGATAAGTCTGTAGCAAATACCAATAAAATTTGCAACAAGTTCTTGTATTATTTGTCAATACATGTATTAAATTTCCATTGTATGTTTGTCTTCTTTGTCCGACAATTTGCCTACAACTACGGAGAAATAAGAGCTCCTTCGAAACCCGTAAATACTCTTACGAATTCGCTTAATACGATGTCGCAGTCGAGTACGCCGTGTCTAGTTTGAGTTCAGTGGTTCTTTTTTTCTCCCCCTTTTTGACCGTTTGCCATACCAAGGTCAAAGAGTTCAGTCTGTCCGACTATTTACCCATAGCTGAAGGGAGTGTAGACGTATTCATATTCTTTCCAAGAGGCGTCAGCTTGAAAATGTGAAATGCAGCCAGCCTCGTTCAGGATTAGAACTCGTGTTGCCGTGTCTATTTTCTATGACGATAACCGACACGGTACGAGCGCCTCCTAATACAGAAAAAGTCTTTATTAAAAAAAACAAACAAGATTAAATATCTCACAATCGCAACAACTACGTAATAGATACGGTATCCCAATGGGTGCATTTGTAACATGATGAATATACAAAACAAATGCGCTTCCTACAACGCCTTCCAGGGCCAAGAAGATCCGCCCAACGTTGAAAAATAGCCCTCGAGAGCAAAACTCTCATACCAACGTGTATAATAATGATAATAATAATAATAATCTTATTATAATGGAGATTGTGTGTTTTTCTGTCTGTAACCGAAACTATATTACTACTCAAGTGACAATTCCCTTAGTTATTTACATCACATTCTCCATGATTCTATTTCTATTTAAACCGCAATTAATAATAAAACCGTTTGACATTATTAAGACTGTTGGTCTTACCTAAATACTATTAACATGCAATTGTATTTATATATACAACAAAATACCAGTTTTCAGTGTAAACGTAAAGCTAATTTGCATATTGATATTTAAAAAACTGATTTTAATAAAAAAATGTGCTTGGTATTATTGATTTCTAATTGTTTGGTTTTATCTTAATGAATATGAGTAAAAATCTCTTCAATAAATCCTAAAAGAAATTCATTAACAAGAAGAAATAACTGTAATTTTATTCTTTACTTCCTGTTTTAACTAAATAGTTAAATTAGGAAAATTTACCATTGAAAAACGGAAGTGATGAAAGAGTAAGTTTCAGTTGTTCTATTTTCCGATTATACCCCCTCCGTTTCAAATCTTTTTATTTGAATTCTTAATTAGTTTCATTAGCCTTTCTGATTTAATTTAATATTTTATTACATTTAAACTTGAATACTTGCACCCGGAGGGTGCATATATTTGCTAGTAATAATAATAATAATAATAGGGAATTATGCAAAAAAAATTAGATTTTGACCATACAACAAAATAGTATATGCATAAACCAGAATCTGTTCTTGAGAATGAAATGCATAAAATTCTCTGGGACTTTGAGATAAAAACGGATCACTTATCCTAGCAAGAAGACGAGACCTAGTGTTGATTAACAAAAAAGAAAGAACTTGTCAAC
>CM042160.1:88722099-88729525 GCA_023376005.1 Doryteuthis pealeii
AAAATGAATACCCAACAAGAAGAAATGAAACAAAACGTCTTCGGAATAAAATAACCCAACAAGAGTTGACATGCCGTAAAATCCAACCAACCAACCAACAAACCAACCAAAAATGTCTTCGGGATAAAATAACCCAACAAGAGTTGACATGCCGTAAAATCCAACCAACCAACCAAACCAACCAATCAACCAACTAAAAATGTCTTCCAGATAAAATAACCCAACAAAGATTGACATGCCGTAAAATCCAACCAACCAACCAATCAAACAACCAAACCAACCAAAAATGTCTTCGAGATAAAATAACCCAACAAGAGTTGACATGCCGTAAAATCCAACCAACCAATCAACCAACCAACCAATCCAACTAAAAATGTCTTCGGGATAAAATAACCCAACAAGAGTTGACATGCCGTAAAATCCAACCAACCAACCAACCAACCAACCAACTAAAAATGTCTTCCAGATAAAAATAACCCAAACAGGGTTGACATGCCGTAAAAATCCAACCAACCAACCAACCAATCAACCAACTAAAAATGTCTTCCAGATAAAATAACCCAACAAGAGTTGACATGCCGTAAAAACCAACCAACCAACCAATCAAACAACCAACCAACCAAAACTGTATTCGAGATAAAATTAGCCAACAAGGGTTGACATGCCGTAAAATTAAACCAACCAACCAACCAACCAACCAACCAAATTAAACCATTTTAGCCCTTATCGCGTGATCTGTATTCATGACGCTCAACGTCTGGATACGGGCATTTTGTTTAATTAAAAAAATCTCTAAACAGGTGGATTTTACTTAGTCTGTATCCGGTAACGTCTAGGTCACTCCCGGGTCATCACACCACGAACAGACATGACATATCTGCAATTTGCTGCATAACAGTATTTTCTTTTCCATAATATCTCATCATTATTGACACTTGGCCACTTTTAAGTGTCTGACGAGATATCTCGTGATAGATTATTATATTTCGTCAATATGACGTCACACACTGACAGGTACTGGCAGGTCAGGTGATTAATTATAAAATATATAATAGTGTAATCTAATTGGCTATACCTTGCTAACAAAATCTAGTTCAACATATTTCCGCAAAATGTCGATATTCTCGACTTCCGCTGATAAATGTGACTTGGGTAGCGCCCAGAAAACAGCGTTCAGGCATTTAAGAATGGTGGTGCCGATGGAGAGAATTCTGGATCTTCTTACTTTAGAAGTGATTTTAGATTGTGATTTAAGGCAATTTGTTGATGGAAGTTTTTACGATTCATGTAGCCAATTTAGGGTTGTAGGTGAAATCAGTTTTCCAGTTGAGATATCTTGTGGCATAAAGTTTGATCCTTTCTTGAAGTAGAAACATGTAGAATCAGTTTTAATCCTTGTCCGCTGATCCAGTAGTTGAAAGCATTTTTTACAGTGGGGATCTCTTGTGGCATAAAGTTTGATCCTTTCTTGAAGTAGAAAGATGTAGAATCAGTTTTAATCCTTGTCCGCTGATCCAGTAGTTTGAAAGCATTTTTACAGTGGATACATCTTGTGGCATAAAGTTTGATCCTTTCTGAAGTAGAAAGATGTAGAATCAGTTTTAATCCTTGTCCGCTGATCCAGTAGTTGAAAGCATTTTTTTACAGTGGGGATCTCTTGTGGCATAAAGTTTGATCCTTTCTTGAAGTAGAAAGATGTAGAATCAGTTTTAATCCTTGTCCGCTGATCCAGTAGTTGAAAGCATTTTTTACAGTGGGGATCTCTTGTGGCATAAAGTTTGATCCTTTCTTGAAGTAGAAAGATGTAGAATCAGTTTTAATCCTTGTCCGCTGATCCAGTAGTTGAAAGCATTTTTTACAGTGGATACATCTTGTGGCATAAAGTTTGATCCTTTCTTGAAGTAGAAAGATGTAGAATCAGTTTTAATCCTTGTCCGCTGATCCAGTAGTTGAAAGCATTTTTTACAGTGGGGATCTCTTGTGGCATAAAGTTTGATCCTTTCTTGAAGTAGAAAGATGTAGAATCAGTTTTAATCCTTGTCCGCTGATCCAGTAGTTGAAAGCATTTTTTACAGTGGGGATCTCTTTGTGGCATAAAGTTTGATCCTTTCTTGAAGTAGAAAGATGTAGAATCAGTTTTTAATCCTTGTCCGCTGATCCAGTAGTTGAAAGCATTTTTTACAGTGGGGATCTCTTGTGGCATAAAGTTTGATCCTTTCTTGAAGTAGAAAGATGTAGAATCAGTTTTAATCCTTGTCCGCTGATCCAGTAGTTGAAAGCATTTTTACAGTGGATACATCTTGTGGCATAAAGTTTGATCCTTTCTTGAAGTAGAAAGATGTAGAATCAGTTTTAATCCTTGTCCGCTGATCCAGTAGTTGAAAGCATTTTTTACAGTGGGGATCTCTTGTGGCATAAAGTTTGATCCTTTCTTGAAGTAGAAAGATGTAGAATCAGTTTTAATCCTTGTCCGCTGATCCAGTAGTTGAAAGCATTTTTACAGTGGATCATCTTGTGGCATAAAGTTTGATCCTTTCTTGAAGTAGAAAGATGTAGAATCAGTTTTAATCCTTGTCCGCTGATCCAGTAGTTGAAAGCATTTTTTACAGTGGGGATCTCTTGTGGCATAAAGTTTGATCCTTTCTTGAAGTAGAAAGATGTAGAATCAGTTTTAAATCCTTGTCCGCTGATCCAGTAGTTGAAAGCATTTTTTACAGTGGGGATCTCTTGTGGCATAAAGTTTGATCCTTTCTTGAAGTAGAAAAGATGTAGAATCAGTTTTAATCCTTGTCCGCTGATCCAGTAGTTGAAAGCATTTTTACAGTGGGATCTCTTGTGGCATAAAGTTTGATCCTTTCTTGAAGTAGAAAGATGTAGAATCAGTTTTAATCCTTGTCCGCTGATCCAGTAGTTGAAAGCATTTTTTACAGTGGGGATCTCTTGTGGCATAAAGTTTGATCCTTTCTTGAAGTAGAAAGATGTAGAATCAGTTTTAATCCTTGTCCGCTGATCCAGTAGTTGAAAGCATTTTTTACAGTGGGGATCTCTTGTGGCATAAAGTTTGATCCTTTCTTGAAGTAGAAAGATGTAGAATCAGTTTTAATCCTTGTCCGCTGATCCAGTAGTTGAAAGCATTTTTTTACAGTGGGGATCTCTTGTGGCATAAAGTTTGATCCTTTCTTGAAGTAGAAAGATGTAGAATCAGTTTTAATCCTTGTCCGCTGATCCAGTAGTTGAAAGCATTTTTACAGTGACTCTTGTGGCATAAAGTTTGATCCTTTCTTGAAGTAGAAAGATGTAGAATCGTTTTAATCCTTGTCGCTGATCATAGTTGAAAGCATTTTTTACAGTGGGGATCATCTTGTGGCATAAAGTTTGATCCTTTCTTGAAGTAGAAAGATGTAGAATCAGTTTTTAATCCTTGTCCGCTGATCCAGTAGTTGAAAGCATTTTTTACAGTGGGGATCTCTTGTGGCATAAAGTTTTGATCCTTTCTTGAAGTAGAAAGATGTAGAATCAGTTTTAATCCTTGTCCGCTGATCCAGTAGTTGAAAGCATTTTTACAGTGGGGATCTCTTGTGGCATAAAGTTTGATCCTTTCTTGAAGTAGAAAGATGTAGAATCAGTTTTAATCCTTGTCCGCTGATCCAGTAGTTGAAAGCATTTTTTACAGTGGGGATCTCTTGTGGCATAAAGTTTGATCCTTTCTTGAAGTAGAAAGATGTAGAATCAGTTTTAATCCTTGTCCGCTGATCCAGTAGTTGAAAGCATTTTTACAGTGGATACATCTTGTGGGCATAAAGTTTGATCCTTTCTTGAAGTAGAAAGATGTAGAATCAGTTTTTAATCCTTGTCCGCTGATCCAGTAGTTGAAAGCATTTTTTACAGTGGGGATCTCTGTGGCATAAAGTTTGATCCTTTCTTGAAGTAGAAAGATGTAAGAATCAGTTTTAAATCCTTGTCCGCTGATCCAGTAGTTGAAAGCATTTTTTACAGTGGGATCTCTTGTGGCATAAAGTTTGATCCTTTCTTGAAGTAGAAAGATGTAGAATCAGTTTTAATCCTTGTCCGCTGATCCAGTAGTTGAAAAGCATTTTTTACAGTGGGATCTCTTGTGGCATAAAGTTTGTGCCTTTCTGAAGGCTAGAAAGAGATGTAGAAATCAGTTTTTAATGCGCTTAGTCCGCTGATCGCAGTAGTGATGAAAGATTTTTTACGAAGTGGGTACGATCTCACGTTGTGGCATAAAAGTGTTGAAGTACCCTTTCTTGAAGTAGAAAAGATGTAGATCAGTTTTAAATCCTTCGTTCCGCTGATCCAGTAGTTGAAAGCATTTTTACAGTGGGATACATCGTTTGCATGGCATATACAAGTTGGAGGCCTTTCTTGGAAGTAGAAAGATGATAGAATCAGTTTTAATCTCTTAGTCCGGCTGATGCCGTAAGCTTGAAAGCGATTTTTTTTACAATAGATGGCGGTATCTCTTGTATGGCATAAAAAGTGTTGATCCTATTCTTGGAAGTAGAAAGATGTTTATTGTCGGTTTTAATCCTTGTCCGCTGATCCAGTAGTTGAAAGCCATTTTTTACAGTGGTACATCTTGTGGGCAAGTTTGAATCTTTCTTGTGAAGTAGAAAAGATTTATTGTCCGGGGGTTTTAATCCTTGTCCGCTGGATCCTAGTAAGTTGAAAGCATTTATTTACAGTGGGAGATCTCGTTGTGAGCATAAATTCGGTATACCTTTCTTGAGTACGGGAGGACTAAGATGTTGAGAGAAGTCGGAAGTTTCTTGAATCACCGCATGTCGATAGTACCCGGCTCACTATCAGAGGCTAATAGCGTTGAGTAGAGTGATTGAAATTAAGCCATTTCTTACAGTGATACACAGTCTTGTGGCATAAAGTTTTAAGATCCTTTCTTGAAGTAAAGATGAGAATCAGCAGTGGAAGATCCTATGTAGGAGGCTGATCCAGTAGAAACGGCTGGAATGGGAGATAAGGCAATTTTTTTACAGTCGGCGGAATCTGTCTCGCTATTGGTGAGCCATAAAGTTCTTAGATCCTTTATCTTAGAGGAGTGGAGGAAAGATAATTTGACTAGAGGACGAGGTTTAGTTAGAGAGACAGCTGTCGGCATCCCGAAAGCGGTCGATGCACTGTTCCCGATCACGTGCTAAGTATGAGAAAGGCCACAATTTTCTACAGTGGTATACTCTATAGTGGCATAAAGTTTGATCCTTTGTCTTGAAAGTATAAGAAGATTAGTATCAGTTTTGAATCCTTGTTCAGCTTGATCTTCGTATTAAGGAACTGAGAGTGTATATTAGGCCCCGGCATCCTACGTAGCCTTACATAACGAACGTCTGGTCACATACGCGATGGTCAGAACCGGGCGAAGCATGTGAGCCTGGCAAGCAGGATGAATATTATGATGCAGCGCTTTACCACGGTAGTGCAATAACAAAATAGCATGTTGATGTGACTGACACGCTTTTGGATTGGTTCTTATCGCTACAGGTCAACGTTGTCTTGGAGTGAAGATGCTGTATACAATATTCAGTCGCAACCTCTTATTGTAATAGAATTCCCCGAAGGGAATAGGTACCAGAACAGAAGCTATTAGGAGCGAAAACCCAAAAGGGTTCGCTATGATGTGAAGTTCCTCTTCGAATCATACTTCTGATTCATACGCGATAAACAGTATAGGCATTTATATGAGCATCGTTGAAGAGAAACCGTACACCGTGATGGCGCATAACGGCGGATTTGAGGGGATGATCGAAGGACTGGCGAGTTGAACAGCACGCTGCACCTAACAGGCTAAACTACTCTACTGATTGGACTTAACCTGCGTGGTTTGTAAGTTAAGTTTTACTACGAGAGGACGAAAAAAATTAACGTATAGGGTGACGGAAAATATAGACTTATATATTAGACGATGGTGGTCTCACGACAGGACCTTGTAACGCGGCTAAGTGTACAGGGCCCCTGAATAGGACTTGCGCCCTTTCTGATCCAATGAGTATAGTTAACGTGTTAGCGAGTCGGAATACAATTTGCCCTCGGAAATTCTGGAAAAGAGGTTGTTGTTTTTTTGTCAGAGATGATTATATAGGTACGCTTGGTGTTATCGCGTAGTGACTAAGATGAACATGATAGGAGGAGAATACCAACGACCATACCTGGTTAGCCGTGACTAGAATGGACGGGGCTTCTGAATGTCTAAGAGCAGGGCGGGGAGGTTAAAGTCTGAACGCAGAGAGTGGGGCAACGCCACAGTCTCTCTAGGAACGTTTTATCGTATCAGTGAAGAAGCATTTTATCGTTGATGTCTGTCATAGTTGTATTTTACATCTTTGAATTTATTAAACACCCCCCAGGAAGTGATCACGAATAAGACAGCTATGATGGTCAATACGAAAGACACCTTGAAGTGGTTATCATCTAAGAGTCGAATGAGGAAGTTGTCTAGAAGCGGCTAGGACCAACGGCGGAATGTTGTAAACATGTGCATGGAGGGTGAGGCCATCGGACCGAAACGTTGTAAGCAAAGTACAATGGAGAAAGAGTTGGTCAGGAAATGGCGCGCTGCGAGCCGAATAATCAGAACATGATATAGCGAAGATACATACATCAACAGCGCCTGCATGGCCAGCAATGGTGATTTGTCAGAGATGGAAAAAGTGTGTATAAAGGAGTATCCCCTAGTCCGGAACGCACAAACCTCTCGTGGACGATCTAACAGAGCAGGATGCCTACAGTGTAATACAAGTCAATTTTTTAATGAGTTTAGATGGATGCTGATAATCACAGTTTTTCTCCATTCTCCTATGTTAGGGTAGTGCTATAAGTACCAAACATTAAGCCATTAGTCTGCATTACCTGTTTACCTTAGCTGGAGGGAAAGTTAGATTCATACTTTTAACCAAGAAGTATTAGTGCTTATGTGAATGCAAAACAAGGATCAATTAGGTTTTGACTAACGAGAAAGAGAGCCTTTGGTTTTATTTTAATAAAGGTTTTCATTTCATCCTTTGAAGAGGACACGAGTATGTATGCTATCACAACCCGTTGATTGTTATTGGCGCGGATACAATACGAGTTCTGTCTGTTGGCGGATAACACTGAGTGAGTCACAATTAACAATAAAATGAAATAAAGCAACTAAATTGAGAAGATAAAGAAAGATACAAATAAATAAATATATATATATATATATAATACTTATTATAATGGAGATTGTGTGTTTTTCATGTCTTGTACCGAAACTATATTACTACTCAAGTCACAATCTTAATTATTTACGGTCAAATTCTCCATGATCATTCTTTTAAACTTCAGTTATTAATAAAAATTGTTTACAATTATTAATATGTTGACCATATCTACGTACTAATTAACATGCAAATTGGTATTTATATATACA
>CM042160.1:88729625-88772125 GCA_023376005.1 Doryteuthis pealeii
ACGACAGACACCAAATCTCGGTTCAAACACCATTTGCGACATCCGGAGCACTGGACAGCTGTTTCGACCTCCTTTGGTCTCATCAGCAGTGCATACCACAATCTAATATGATTCAAAATTATCAATTATATATATAATTCCTCTATCAAAAAAAAAAAAATCAAAAATTCAATATATACCCTTTGCCCATTAGGTTTCGTTCTGTGGATGCAGGCCCCGAATTGGGAAGTCGTTGTCCTAGAGGTACCCTTGCCCTCTGTAATCCTTCGTTAGGATACATGGCAATATACGTTAAGTGACTGCGCATTTGAATTAATGTTACCATTGACTAGATGATTTGGCATTCTCCGTTTGTGACATGGGCTGGTGGCCCAGTGTGTTAAGTCCCCGCTCTTCACGCTGTGGTCCACGAGTTCAATCTCTAGTGGCGGAGATTGTGGTATGCACTGCTGATGAGACCAAAGGAGGTCGAAACAGCTGTCCAGTGCTCCGGATGTCGCAAATGGTGTTTGCCGAGTTGTCTGGTCGTGGTAATATGATTCAAAATTATCAATTATATATATATATATATATATATATATATGTGTGTGTGTGTGTGTGAGCCCTTCAGACTACTAATTCCTACTGCTACTGCTTCTTTTAAAAACGAAAGTAAAGAAATAACAAAAGCCTTAGAGATTTAGCATATAGTCTATTTCAGGGAGCTAAGTCTTTTGTTATTTCTTAAATTATATATATTTGCAATGTGACTTTAACATTAAGAGCACACATTGAGCTCTCAAACTGCGACAGGTTTTTTAAAATAAAACCTTTGTGTCGTAAGGAAGATTTCTTCTCTGGACTTTTTGATTATATATATATATATATATATATATATATATATATATATATGTATGTATAGGTATATGTAAAAACAAAATTTTTTTTTGTGATGAAACAAAGAAAATACAGTGCTCAATCACAAATTGTAAGAGCTAATATTTATTTATTTTACAAAGTTTTCACAGATCAATGTTCATTATAAACAGCGACCCAGGTTTCATGCTAAGGGCAATCATCAGGCTGTTGACCAAGATCCCATGGTGTTTGTTGAAGTTCTTTACTCAATGTCACATTTTGGACCGCAAATAACGTCGGTTATCTTGCTCAACAGCCTGATGATTGCCCCTTGGCATGAAACCTGGGTCGCTGTTTATAATGAACATTGATCTGTGAAAACTTTGTAAAATATATATATATATATATATATATATATATATATATATTGTAGGTAACTCACTTTGACCAGAACAACAGACCTACCCAAAGGGTATATTTAGCAGAGCAAAGCTACTCAAGTGAGAAGTAGCAGATACATGTTCTTCGTGTACGCTGTAACAAGAAAACCCTTCTCATTTGTACATTGAGATATGCTGAATACGTCTGTTCTCTACATTTTATCTCCGTTGTTGAGTAATTATTTATTGACCCTTAAACAGGTCATAACAATATATATATATATATATATATATATATATATATATATATAGTGTAGGCAGGTGTTATTAAACAACACGAACATTTCTTTTTCATGATCTTGATTTGTATCTTTTCCAGTCTACTGGCTATCTTTCTAATGTCAGGATTCAGTTGAAATAGGATTCTTCCCATACTATCAGCCTGAGCGCTTTCGACTGTTTCTTCAGTCGTCATATATATATATATATATATATATATATATATATATATATATATGTGTGTGTGTGTGTGTGTGTGTGTGTGTGTGTGTGTGAGCCCCTCATACTACTAATTCCTACGGCTACTGCTTGTTTTAAAAACCAAAGTAAAGAAATAACAAAAGCCTTAGAGATTTAGCATATAGTCTATTTCAGGGAGCTAAGTCTTTTGTTATTTCTTTACTCATATATTTGCTTGTGACTCTAACATTAAGAGCACACATTGAGCTCTCAAACTGCGACAGGTTTTTAAAAATAAAACCTTTGTGTCGTAAGGAAGATTTCTTCTCTGGACTTTTGGATTATATATATATATATATATATATATATATATATATATATATTTGTTTGTGTGTGTATGTATATTTAATAACTAATTGTTGTTTCCTGATTAAGCCAGTAAAATCAGTTGGTGTAATTTTTTTGAAGTTAATTGATTTTTATTGGAAGATGGTTTGTATGTAGTAAATTATTTAGGAAATTATTTTCTAAGGAGGACTACTAAGTGATTTTGTAATATTTTAGCTAAAAAGAAATTGGACAATTCTTAAATTGTGACGAGTCGTAAGTTAATTGAATTTTTGTATTTTTTTGTATGTTCAGTATTGAGAGTGATTAGGAATTAGTGTAAAGTTACTTGTAGACGTTAGTGTGTGTAGTTTGGAGTATATGTTCGTATAATGTTACTTGTGTGGTCTTAACTTAAAGCCATTTAAGCGACAACAATTAGTATAAGAATCTCCTGAGTCCCGTATCATTTACATTATTAATTCGGACACGATTATTAAATAGTATTTCTTAAATATTATTAGTCTATTTGTACATTTACATCACCATCCATTCATGCTTAAAAAATGTTATTTTCATTCATTCTTATTTTTAGATATGCGAAGCATACGCGAAACCTTTACAAAATATACAAATCTTTAATATCACAGAGTAAGAAATAAGAATTTCATTACAGTGTAACATCTTACATCTTACACATCTATCTATCTATATATCTTATTATAATGGAGATTGTGGGTTTGTCTGTCTGTAACCGAAACTATATTACTATACAAGTCACAATTCCCTTAATTATTTACATCACATTTACATGATTTTATTTTTATCTATACCTCAATTATTAGTAAAATTGTTTTACATTACTTATACTGTTGACCATATCTACATGATATTTTCCACGTATCCCACTTGTACGGGTCAGGCACAAGGCCCTTTTTATGTGGGACCACCCACAAGCCGAGACTCATGGGGTGGCGGGTGAAAAATTGCGTCGATCCCGTCGGCATTCCCCCTCAAGGGGAGCGCCTCAGGCACTGGGCAATAAACCCAGCCCTGCCCCTTTAAATCGAGGGGGCAGGTGTTGCCTGGGGGGATGGCCCCCTGGGATCGACGCCGTTAATTATATCAATGGTCCAGAGGCCGAAGCCACTGTTGACCATATCTACATACTAACAACATGCAATTATATTTATATATACAACAAAATAGCAGTTTAAAGTGTGAATGGGAAGGCTAATTTGCATATTGATATTAAAAATGTGATTTTAATAAATATGTGCTTAGTATTATTGATTTCTAACTGTTTGGTTTTATTTTAATGAATATAAGCAAAAATCTTTCAATGAATCTTAAATGAAATCCATTAACAAGAAAAAATAACTGTCATTTTATTCTTTACTTCCTCTTTTAACTAAATACTTAAATTAGAAAAAATAACAATGAAAGACGAGAGTGATGGAAGAGTAAGTTTCAGTTGTTCTATTTATCGATTATACCTGCCTTCTGTTTCAAATCTTTTTATCTGCATTCTTATTTAGTTTCCTTAGCCTTTCTAATTTAATATAATATTTTATTACATTAAAACTTAAATACTTGCACCCGGAGGGGGCATATATTTGCTAGTATATATAAAGGGCAGTTGTGTGTATATGTATGTCCGGAGGAAACTTCGAAAATAAAACAATTAACGACAAAGTAAATATATATACACATTAAATATCACCAGGGCTTGTTTTTTTAGCAAAGATAATGAAGATTTGATTTATATTCGTGAAGATAAATAAAAAATAAAATTTAAATGATAATAGCATGGATATTTTTTTTTCATTTAATATTTTAGATAGCAGACATTAAGATTTCTTTTCAGAGTAGCTGGATCAATGCAAGGTCTATTTTTTTACATAAGGATTTAAATGGGGCATCCCACGAGGATTCAACTCACGATTCAGTAATAATGGATCTGCGGGACTAACTTAAAAAACCTCTACCCAGGTGATGCCGGGTAGCTGTTGCTAGTACATATATAATGGGCAGTTGTGTGAATCTGTATGTCCGGAGGAAACTTCGGAAATAAAACAATTAAATTAAACAAAATAAATATAAATACACATTAAATATCACCAGGGCTTGATTTTTTGAGCAATAATAAAGTAGATTTGATTCATATTTGTGAAGATAATTAGAAAAATAAAATCTTATTATAATGGAGATTGTGTGTTTTTCTGTCTGTAACCGAAACTATATTCCTACTCAAGTCACAATTCTCTTAGTTATTGACATCACATTCTCCATGATTTTATTTTTATCTAAACCTCAATTATTAATAAAATTGTCTCACATTACTAATACTGTTAACTATGTCTACATACTGACAACATGCAATTATATTTATATATACAACAAAATAGTGGTTTACAGTGTGAACGGGAAGGCTAATTTGCATATTAATATTAAAAAATCGAATTTAATAAATATGTGCTTAGTATTATTGATTTCTGTTTGGTTTTATTTTAATGAATATAAGCAAAAATCTCTTCAATGAATCTTAAATGAAATCCATTAACAAGATAAAATAACTGTCATTTTATTCTTTGCTTCCTCTTATAACTAAATACTTAAATTAGAAAAAATAACAATGAAAGACGAGAGTGATGGAAGAGTAAGTTTCAGTTGCTCCATTTTTTATTATACTCTCTCTGTTTCAAATCTTTTATTACATATATAAAGAGCAGTTTGTGTGTATGTATGTCCGAAGGAAACTACAAAAATAAAGTAATTAATGACTAAGTAAATATATATACACATTCACTATCACCAGCTCTTGCTTTTTGAACAAAAATAATGAAGATTTGATTTATATTCATGAAGATAATTAAAAAATGAAATTTAAATGATAACAACATGGAATTTTTTTTTTTTTTTGCATTCTATTAATTATTCTAAATAGGAGAGCTTATTTTATTCGTTTCAGAGTGTCTGGATCAACACAA
Source organism: Doryteuthis pealeii (assembly GCA_023376005.1). Lineage (NCBI taxonomy): Eukaryota > Metazoa > Mollusca > Cephalopoda > Myopsida > Loliginidae > Doryteuthis > Doryteuthis pealeii. The sequence continues at coordinate 88,734,619 of CM042160.1, forward strand.
GGTCTTTTTTTTTTAAATAGGGATTTTAATGGGACATCCTGCGAGGATCCAACTTGCGATTCAATAATAATGGATCTGCGAGACTGTCTTTCTTTTACTCCCCTCTTACACATGCGATGCCGAGTAGCCGCTTCTAGTCGTAGATCGGGGAATGATTAAAGAAATGCCATTAATTTAAAGTATTCCCCCGGTCGAATCGTTGCTGCATAACCTGGAACAGGCATCAAGATGCATTGGCCTCTATATGAACTCAGATAGATTGGTTAGTTGGTTGGTTGGTTGGGTTTTACGGCATGTCAACCCCTTGGGTTATTTTATGCCGAATACTTCTATTGGTAATTTGGTATTCAAAAATATTTAATGCCGAAAAAGTTTTGAAATAATTTCATTTTTAATGGATAATACAATTTTGTCTATAAACTCATGTTCTCTATTGAACCCATAGATGAGACAACTCAAATAGAGTTTATATATTTGAATGAAGAGGGAGCCATCTTCAGATTAAATAACGAGCCTCTGGAATTAGTAGACCAGTTCACATACCTAGGTAGCAATATCTCATCTACAGAAAGCGATGTTAACATACGCATAGGAAAGAGAGAGAGAGAGAGAGAGAGAGAGAGAGAGAGAGAGAGAGAGAGAGAGAGAGATAGAGAGATAGATAGAGAGAGAGAGAGAGAGAGATAGAAAATATAGATAGATAGAGATAGATAGATAGATAGATAGATAGAGAGAGAGAGAGAGAGAGAGAGAGAGAGAGAGAGAGAGAGAGAGAGTCAAGGGAATCTGTACTGTCAGCACAACATGACGATGATAATTTTGATAGCACATAACGTACAGCAACTTGTGTGGGTCCTTGTTGTATAGGAGCCCCCCCCCCAATACTCTGATCCTTATACTTATAATTTTTAATATATCTTATAATGAAATACCCGGTGTACACTTGAAACATTGTTACAATCACCCACGCTGTGTGACAAATTAGTTACAGCGCCCCATTCCACACCAGATACCCGAGATCCCTAAGCTAATGGCCTCCCGTGCCAATCAAGCCCTGTGGCAAAGACCCCTCTTATTATATTTCATCACGAGAATTTCCAAGCTGTGTTTAATATATTAAGAGCGATGTTCTTGTTTATTTAAGGGTATTTATGTTGTTTATGAACTTTCCTCATGTAATTTGCCATCTCATCATCACCTCATCATCTACAAATGATACGATTTCTGCGTTCCTTTTAATTGCCTACTTCATAGAGATTTCCACTTCCGGTCTCTTTGCTTCGGGAATGTCTCTAATTTAAAAACAATTTAGACCATCATTAGTTGTTGTTTTTGTTGTTGAAAGATTGTTCGGCAGCAATTCATCATATTCATCATAAAGACTGTTGGGGTTCCATTGTTATTATTCTTTTATGAAGAATATATATTGGAATTCATCAAACACACACACACACACACACACACAACACACACACACACACACACACACACACATATATAATATATATATATATATATATATATATGTGTGTGTGTGTATGTATACACGTAATTTCGTATTCATCATGAAAACGGTCGGGGCTCCCTTATTGTTCTTTTATGAGTAATAATTATTAAAATCATGGGGATATCACCTTGATTAAAATTCATATAACACACATTTCTATCTATCTATCTATCTATCTATCTATATATATATATATATATATTCTCTGTTCATATTTGACAGTCAATTCATCGCAACACACATGTATACACACACACACACACACACACACACACACACACACACACACACACACACACACACATACATGCACATATTAACACTGTTTTAATTCTATCTATCTATCTATCTATCTCTCTATATATATATATATATATATATATATATATATATATATATATAGTCTGTTTATCTCTGTCATCTATTTATCACAGTCTGTCACTTTTACAGTGATAAGAAAAACAGGAATATTTCTTTGATGTTATTCATTTTTGAAATGTTTTCAACTAGATTCAATCTTAGGTTATAGTCAGGACAAAAAATTATAGAGAAAAAAATATTTTTTAGAAAGTTATAAAAGTTTTTTTAAGTGTAAAATATTTGACGAGCCACAAAAGGTGTGCAAAATGTACCGGTGAAGTGGTATGTGCATTTGTTAAATAAAATCTGACTATTATATATATATATATATATATATATATAATCATACATTTTTCTTGACTATAAATAAATAAATACAGCTCTTACAGAAGTAATTGAGCACTTTATAATCATTTCTCCAATAATAATAACACAGAATTAACTATATATATATATATATATATATATATATATATATAAAAGGGAATGACTTACCGATCCGGTAAAAAAATTGGGTTAGTCTCAATATTTGGTTGGTATAAGTGTTACTCGGACAAGTCAGCGTTATAACAAATATAAAGTGCTCAATACGTTAGTAGAGCGAATACTATATATATATATATATATATATATATATATATATATATATATATATATATATATATATATATATATATATGGTGCAGATGAAACGTTCAATATTATAGCCGGTATTTTTTTAAATTAAATTTTTTTTTTTTTAAATTTAGAAAATGCGTATTCTGTTTTGAAAAAAAAAAATTTTTTTAAATTATTTTATTAAAACAGAAGCATTATAGTCCACAAAGAAAACTCAAAAGAGTTTGATGTAAATGTGTATAAAAATGTATAAGAAAGTATCAAAAAGTTCAGAAATCCCAGCACTGTAGACCACGATGTTCACCGGATAAGATGTAGAAATCCTAGTATTTTTGTTTTTTCAAAAGACAATATGAAAAATGAATGGAAGTGAATCCGACAGTGTGAAATAAATAACACTTTCACCGTTCTCTCTATCATACACAACTCGCTCTGATGAAGACCCCTTCAATAAAGGGTCGAAACAGAATTCTGCAGCGAATTTTAACATCATGTGTTTTTGTTTTTTCTAAATATTTATTTCATATATATATATATATATATATATATATATATATATATATTATATATATATATTATTGTAACTGTTATAACTAACTTCTTCGTCGAGATTTGGCATGCGCACTTTAAGGGAAAAGATTGACTAAGCTAAATGAAACCTAACCCTCTCCATACCAATGCACTTAACTTTAACTGGTAATGAGATAGAATTGATCTTAATACACAGCTTTTTTCCTGCGAAGAGAGCAATGCACTTAAAATTTTATAACTTAGCGAATAAGCAATTTCCTGCCAACTTTGCAAATGAATGATAATTTTATGAAGTTTTGTGTTCATACTGAATATATATATATATATATATATATATATATATATATTATAATAACCTCTCCACTCGAGCAGGATGTGACACAAGGTCATTTCTTGAGCGGAGTTTAACATGTTTGAATTCAGAGTTTTCCTTCTCCTAGACTGGTCGCCTAGCCAAGGTTAAAGAATCCAGTCTGCCTTGCTATCTACCCATAGCTGGAGGGAGAATTGGATTTCATACCTTTCCCAAGGGTATTAGCGCTATGTGAAATGCAAACAGCCTCGTCCAGGATTTGAACTCGGGTCGACGTGTCCATGTCCTACGACTCTAACCATTACACCATTCACCTCACATATATAAGTATTTTAATCACTATTAGATCAAGTCACGTTGAAAGCACCTTTTCCCGTAGATCACGAAGTTAAGCAGTGATGAACTTGATCAATACTTAGATGGGTGACTATTCAAGTATAGCAGCTGCTGTAAACAATCTGATATCAAAATGACTTGATTCGGCATTAATAACCGAAAAGGGTTGATATGCCGTAAAAACAAAATACCCAATTTAATCAACACTTATTATCACATTTTTTTTTTGTGTATTAGTGAGATAAGGCTTAATATGAATGATTTGATATTTCGGACTGTTGTCTCTCTTCTTTATTGTGGTATAAACACAATGTTCATGCCTCTAAAATTCTCTGGGACTTTGAGATAAAAACAGATCACCTTATCCAACAAGGAAAGACCAATACCTAGTGCTGATTAACAAAAAAGGAAGAACTTGTAACTGGTGGATTTTGCAGTTCCAGCAGATCACAGCGTGAAGCTAAAGGAAAATGAAAAAATGGACAAATACCTGGACCTTGCCAGAGAAATGAAAAAGTTATGGAATATGAAAGTCAAGTGATACCAATTGTAGTTGGTGCACTTGGAACGGTCCCAATAAAGATTGGAAAAGGGTTTAGAAAATCTGGAAATCAGAGGAAGGATTGATACCATACAGAACACTGCACTGCTGCAATCTCCAGAATACTCAGAAGAGTCCTGGAGACTGAGGAGACTTGCTCTCACTCAGACTCCAGTGAAAGACCATCAGCTTAACACTGATGTGAAAATCTCAAAAGGACTAAATAATAATATATAATAAAACACGAGGGTTACAGTGGTCTGAGCGTTGTGTTTATCTATACATATATAGAGGACAATTGGTGTACTATATATATATATATATATATATTATATATATATATATATATTATATAAGGCACTGAGCAATAGCCCTGTCCCTTTTAAATCGAGGGGGCGGGTGTTGTCTGGGGGGATGGATGACCCCTGGGATCATGATGTTAACTTGTAAGGTCCAGCGGCCGAAGCTCACTGGACCCGCGTCGAAACCGGAGTTCGATATGTTGGACATATCTATGTAGAGGACCTATCAGGAGCGATGGATGATAGGGACGGGTGTCGAGGAAGAGTCATGGAGATCCGTGCTGTCGGTACGACTTGATGATGATGATGAGGATAACATGAAGAATTATATGTGTCTATTTTCCTGATAAGAGTGTGTATCATTCAACTGCTATCGAGCTGTTAAAACTGTTGGTGCTTATCTCCGTAGTATAGATTGTTTGTTTGGCGAAGTTGATCTTCACAAATGGGATTCATCTAAAAATAAAAATAATAAAGTCCTGTTATCTTTTGTTCGGGGAGATTACTTATCTATCGAATTACTTATCTATTAAAAACAAACAAAAACTTAAGGGTGTACTTATTTATGGGCGATAGCGTATGTGGTTCATAGTAAGTAAAGTAAAGTCGATCGGGGCGGCCTAAAGTCGGTATCAGCAAGTCAGCGAGGGATCTATCCCTTTTCAATAGCGATAGACCAAGGAGATTGTTTTTAGCATCTGAGGTGGAGCCCCACACCTTCCATCAGCTCTTTACTTTACCGCACAGATCCCTGTGCTACTCATACGCTGAGTTGGCGAGGACCCGGTATCGAACTAGGAACCTTGTGGTTTCTAGCCGAACGCTCTACCGACTGAGCTAACAGTACCACACACAAACATACATATGTTGAAAGGATAATAGATAAAGGAAAGAAATGTTGAATGGATAAACTGATTTAATATGAGTTTACTAACACGTGTTTTGGCCAGGAGTTTGTTCATGTACTCATGTATTCTATTTATTATTGTTTTAAATATATAAAATAAAATAATAATAATAGAAAATTATAAAATATTTAAGCATACAAAGAATAACAGTCTTCTTCAGGTAAAATGTTTGATATTTGAAGTACTGTTGCTGCTTGTGGTCCATCGTATCCGAGGATGACACCACACAAATCATTTTCATCCAATTAATCGGTCTCTGGCTGCGTCTTGCCAACTGCCTATGGGGATATTCAAGTCCTTCAGGTTTCTTTTATGTTGTCTTGTACCTGAGTTTTTGGTCTACCGATTCACGTGACCCCTCTCTCAGTTGAGATACAGAATCTGCTTTGGTAGTCTGTCATCCCAAGTCTATTTAAGTGCCGGCCATCTCAGGTTGCGTTGGACAAGTATTTCATGCATGCCAGGAGTCCAGTTCTCTTCAGGATGGTCCTGTTTGAAACATATTGCCACACCTGACATTTAATATGCTGCGCAAGTGACGCATGTAGTAGACATGTAGTCTATGGAGCATCCGCTTTGTATATTCGTCAGGCTTCCGCACCGTACAGGAGGGTTGAGAGAACTATGGCGCGGTATACTGCACATTTAGTTTTCAAGTTAAAACGAATCAAAATACGAGAATTTTGAAGTGTTCGAAAAAACATTTTTTTTGGGGGGGGGGTATTTGAGAGACCTCTCACGGCTGGAGAAACGTATTTTTCTGTATTTTGACAATTGACTTCAAATTCTTTTTCTTTCCTTTATTTATTTATCCTTTCAACATATCGTCGGATTTCATTTCCATTTTCAATTTACAAACATGAATATACACAGTTAAATGGCGGCATCCAATCATGGTGTAGCGCTAGTGTTGCAGATCCATTACTACTGAATAGCAAGTTCGATCCTCGCTGGCAGCCTAATACTTGTTACCTTGTGTCACAATCCTATCCATGTTAGGGTCCCATCTATGGGTTAAATAGAAAATATGAGTTTTATAAACAAAATTGTATTATCCATCAAAATGAAATTATTTCAAAATTTTGTCAACATTAAAGATTTTTTTTTACCAATAGAAGTATTCGGCATAAAATGACCCAAGGGGTTGACATGCCGTAAAACCCAAAAACCAACCTATGTTTAATATAATTTATTAAACTAGCAAAAGTACTTCTGGGTGGAAGTATTTAAGTTTTAATGTAATGAAAAATCATATTAAATTAGAAAGGCAATGAATAAATAGAATGCAGATAAAAGATTTCAAACACAAGGGGGTATATATAAAAAATAGAACAATGAAACTTACTCGTTTTCCCGTCTTTCATTGTAAATTTTTCAATCTAACTTTTAGTTAAAATAGGAAGTAAAGAATAAATTAGTTTATTTCTTCTTGTAATGGATTTCTTTTAAGATTTATCCTGAGATGTTTGCTCATATTCATTAGATAAAACCGAACAATTAGAAATCAATAATACTAAGCACTATATTTATTAAAATATTTTTAAATAACCATATGCAAATTAGCCTTCACGTACACACTGTAAATCTCCATTATAATAAAAAAGAAGATACGTTATGTGTTTTGATTTTTCTCACCATCTGGTCTATAAGACGCATGCGCGTAGATTTACAGATTTTGTTTGATAAGCGTATGGAACAAAAATTTACGGAATTCTATTCATTACACAGTTTACCCAATGCTAGCAACTGGCCTCAGGCCAGATGAGCTAAGGTTATTAATATACACAAGACTGTGTTTTAGGGGCCGTGTTATATTTCGGATTCATATGATTTTAAACAAATTTTGATTTGTTTAAATGTATCTCTTATGTTTTGTACAGAACTAGCAGTGCTATCCGGTGGTTGCCCGGGATTTCAAAAGTTAAAATAAATCTTTTTCTATATCTATATATAGATTAATAAAATTGTTTTTTCTTTTATATTGTCTTATTATTTATTATTATTATTATTATTAATTATTATTATTATTATTTCTTAGTTTTTCACACCAGCATTGGGTGATGGTATTTCCTGGAGTCTGAGTGGCAACAAGTCTCCTCAGGTTTCCAGGATCTTCTCAGTATCCTGGCAGATTGCAACAGTGGCAGTAGTCTGGATGGTCTCACTTCTTCCTCTGATTTTCAAACTTTCCATTCTTTTTTCCAAGCTTTTTGGGACCGTTCCAAGTGCACCAACTACAATTGGTATCTTTGACTTTCATATTCATAGCTTTTTTTCAGTTCTCTGGCAAGGTCCAGGTATTTGTCCCATCTTTTTCGTTTTCTTCATCTTCACCCTGTGATCTGCTGGAACTGCAGAATCCACCAGTTGAACAAGTTCTCTTCTTTGTTTTAATCAATACTGGTCTGGTCTTCCTTGCTGGGATAAGGTGATCCGTTTTTATCCAAGTCCCAAGAGAATTTTATGTGTTTCATTTCAAGAACTGATTCTGGTTTATGCATATACCATTTTTTTGTATGGTCAAAATTTAATTTTTTGCATAATTAAATTTTTTGCATAATTTCAAATTATTATTTATTATTATAGCAATATATGCACCCTCCGGTGCAAGTATTTAAGTTTTAATGATAAAATTATATTAAATTAGAAAGGCTAATGAAACTGAATAAAATACAGATAAAAGATTTAGACGAGGGGTATGATTGAAAAATAGAACTGAACTTACTCTTTCATCTCGTCTTTCATTGGTAAATTTTCCTAATTTAACTATTTAGTTAAAATAGGAAGTAAAGAATAAAATTACAGATTATTCTTCTTGTAATGGATTTCTTTTAAGATTATCCCAAGACTTTCTCAATCATTAAGTTAAAACCAAACAAGTTAGAAATCAATAATACTAAGCATAATATTTTAAAATAATTTTAATATCAATATGCAAATTAGCCTTCCCTTCACACTGTAAACGCATTTTGTTGTATATATAATATAATTGATTTATACATATGTAGATATGAACCAATATAATATAACGAAACAATTTTATTATAATTGGGGTTTAAATAAAATATAAATCATGGAGATGTGAGTAATAACAAAGGGAATTGTGACTTGATAGTGATAGTTTCGGTTACAGACATAAAACACATCTCCATTATAATAAGATAAATATTATTTAATTATTATTATTATTATTGTTGTTTGTTGTTTGTTTGTGTTTTAAGATTTATTTTCCAATTAATTGATTTTTGTTGTTTCAGTTTTTATTCATTTTTAACAAAATTGTAATCTTTTCAAATTAATGTTTATCATTGAATTAAACATCTTTATTCATATCTTTATTTAGTTGTTTCTTATGGAAAATGAGACTAAATTTTAACCCTCTCCGACAAAAAAATATCGGTGTGGATTTCATTGAACTTTGGTCTTTACTTGGTCTCTACACTTTTTCCTTTATTTACTAGCAGAGTTAACCCGGTATGGCTAGGGAATTTAAAAAGTTAAAAATAAATTCTTATCTATATTTATATAGAGAGTATTTTTATTCATATTCGTAAGAGTATTTTTAAAAACAACTAGATTACNCAGACACTAATAATTACTGCAGGGGCCGTTGAACCGATGTTTAGCTTAGCTTATATAATGCACTAGTAAAACATAACTTTGAAACCAAGCATAGTTTTCATTCTAAAGATGCTAAAATGTTAAGTTAAATTCATTATAAACATGAAGATCGTTGATCCAGCATTATTTTCACACACACACACACACACGCACACGCACACACACACACACACACACACATACATATACATTATAATATATATATATATATATATGTATGTACATGTAACTTAAGTAACGGAAATATAGTGTTCATAATTCTATGATTTATAGTTTTACACCTGCTTTGCTATATTAGTAGAGATCACTCTTTTTTTCTTCAAACACTTTTCTTAGTTGCAGTTCTATTTCATTATATATACTAGCAAATATATGCACCCTCCGGGTGCAAGTATTTAAGTTTTTAATGTAATAAATATCGTATTAAATAGAAAGGCTAATGAAATTAAATAAATGCAGATAAAAAGATTTGAAACAGAGGGGGATATAATGAAAAATAGAACAACTGAAACTTACTCTTCCATCACTTCTCGTCTTTCATTATTATTTTTTCTAATTAAGTATTTAGTAAATTGGAAGTAAAGAAAAAATGACAGTTATTTTCTTGTTAATGGATTTCATTTTAAGATTCATGAAGAGATTTTTGCTTATATTCATTAAAATAAACCAAACAATTAGAAATCAATAATACTAAGCATATATTTATTAAATTACATTTTTAATATCAATATGAAATAGCCTTCCAGTTCACACCGTAAACCGCTATTTTGTTGATATATTAAATACAATTCATGTTGTTAGTATGTAGATATGGTTAACAGTATAAATAATGTTAAAACAATTTTATTAATAATTGAGGTTAAAAAAGGATAAATTCATGGTGAATGTGACGTCAATAACTAAGGGATTGTGACTTGAGTAGTGATTTAGTTTCGGTTACAGACAGAAAACACACAATCTCCATTATAATAAGATATATATATATATATATATATATATATATATATATATATTTGTGTGTGTTATTAAGTTTAACTCTATCAAGTGGTGTTTATTTCAATACAGATTTACGAATATTAGACAATATTATAATAAGTTACATATTTACATATGCTAATCCTTTAAATCCTATTTTAATGTTGTGCTAAAAACTTGCGATTAACTCTAGATGAATACAATTTTAAACAAAAAACGTCTTTAGCATCAAATAACCGAAAGGTTAACATGCCATAAAATCCAACCAACCAACCAACCAATCTTTTTAGAATAATATATATTTGAGTATACGAGGCAATTAAAAATTAGGTTAACTAGCAACAGAAAACACCCTCCGGGCGTCGTAAAAAATTAATTTTTTGAATGACATTGCCTGAGAGGGTGGGAGTTAAAAATTCAATGTCAGAGGGTTTGTATCATAAGTAGACAAATCCTCATATTTATTAAAGGAGTAAAAAAATAAAATAAAACAATTTGAAATGAAAACTGAGCCCCGTCCTCTCAAATAAAATGTTGCGTGCATGTAATAATCAAACAATTATTTTGAATATTTTCCACATGAATTTTATACAAAATCGTAGGTATTTATTTATTTTTAAAACTTTTTAGTTAACTTCTGTTACTGTAAAAAAATATTTTAAAAAAGGACAAGAGTCAAAAAACAATTTTTAATATTGCTACTCCAATTTTGGGTGTATATTGCATAAGAATATTGTGACGTAAGCTGTGACGTGGAGCTATGACGTAGTTTTTGTTACAGACCGAAATACAGACAATCTCTATTATTAATAGATAATAGATAATAGATGTAATATATTTGTTATCAATTATAGTATGAAGCCAATTTCAAAATAATGTCCTGGTTATGACGTTAAATTGCATCTAGTGGCGAGATTCCAATTCTGGTGATCTGAAGAATGTGGAGTACCCCTTCATTGCCATTACTTCCAGGTCCACTCTGATCTGAAGTGGTATTACCTGTTAGAGTCTAAAAAAATGAATGCCAACAAGAATGAACAATAAAAAACCTTTTGGCATAAAATAACCCGAAAGTTGGCATGCCGTAAAATCAAATCCAACCAACAACCAAACTTTTAAAACAAGAAATAATTAAGTACTTCTTATGCTAAAAGTTTGACACGAGGCTTGTTTAAAATTAGGTTAATATATATATATATATATATAACCAAAAATATAACCCTAACATATACTACCACATATATATATATATATATATATATATATATATATATATATGTTTTGTTAAACTGTACTGATGATTCTTGTCGGACGAGTTTCTGTTCATCCTTTCTAATTTTCTGGCCATCTTTTTATGTCAGGGTGGAACTGGTGTAGCAATCCACAAAGGTTTCATTACGAGCGCTTTCGGCAAGTCCATTTGCCATCTTCAGGTAGGAAACTTGGTATGTTTCGTGGTGTCTCGTTTTTAAAGAAAACGGCAGTAGCGTAGGAATTGGTAGTGGGAGGTAGTAACAATTAGTAGGGGGAGGTTGTAGGAATTGGTAGTGTTCGAACGAACGATGCAGTAGAGAGTTGTGGGAGCGGGGCACTCGTCCGACAAGTGTCAGTACAGTTTAACACATGTTTAAAATAAAAAAATGCTGCCAAAATACACTTATATATATATATATATATATATATATATATATATATATATATAGATGGGTTAATATATATAAAGGGCATTTTGTGTGTATGTATGTCCGGAGGAAACTACGAAAATAACGCAATTAACGACAAAGTCAATATAGGTACATATTCACTATCATCAGAGCTTGCTTTTTTGAGTAAAATAATGACGATTTTATTTATATTTGTGGAGGTAATTAAAAAATAAAATTTAAATGATAACAGTATGGAATTCTCTTTTTCATTTAATATTTTAAATAAGAGACATTAATTTTTCTTTTTAGAGTGGCTCGATCAACGCTAAGTCTTTTTTTTTTACGCGGGGATTTTAATGGGACATCCTGCGGAAATCCAATTCAGTAATAATGGACCTGTGAGACTAACTTTTAAAAAATCCCCTCTCTACCAGGCGAGGCCGGGTAGCTGCTTCTAGTATATATATTTTTCTATTATAGGATGGGGCTGTAGCGTTAGTTTGTATTCGCCTGGTGGAGTTGTCTCCCCCTTTAGTTTGATGATGCCCACCAGGGGCACCATAGTATTTAAGCGCCGGTTTCAAATCCTTTCGCCCTCTTTGCCGTTTCACCAACTACGAGCCACATGGGGTAGATTCTATCTAACCCGCTCGTTGGGCTCCGCCCCCCTTACATTACTGTAAGTTCTTTTTCAGCATGGACTATCGCTAGTCCCATGTCTGTACTCTTTTATGTTATATCTGTATCATTCATGAATGTGTCTTATCTTTATTCGTGTACCCCTTTTGATGTGTACTCTTTACTATGAACGTTGTACCTACTGTTATCCATGTGCTGTGTTATCAAATGTTTGTCTATTAACCTTTGTCGGAGTTATTTGTATCCAAAGTATGTATAACTTTCCACCTACGTTATAGGGCCAATTTTAAAATAATGTCTTGGGTATGATGTTAAACTGATTTAGTGGTGAGGTTTCAATTCTGGAGTCCTGGAGAGTGTGGAGTACCTTCATTACCATTATACCCAGGTCAACTCTTTGAGTGGTAGTTTGGTTTGTTTTGTTTTACGGCATATCAACCTCAGTGGGTCATTTAATGCCGATAAAGTTTTGAAATAAATCAATTCTTAATGGATAATACAATTTTTTTATAAATACTTTTTCTATTTAACCATTAGATGGGACCCTAACAGGTACTACCACTCCGGGTCAGAGTGAACCAGGGAGCAATGGTGATGAAGGGGTGCTCCACATTCCCCAAACCTCCAAAACTGGAACCTCACCATCAGATAGAGTTTAAACGTCATTCCCAGGACATGTAGACCCGCAGTCACGCCCTTCTAGCACCCATATGATAAAAAGGGTTCGGGGCTTGCCATAAGGGCAATAGGGTTGGGAAAATCATATAGGTGCTAGGGCTTGACGTGACCAGCCGATTGATCGGAGGGGGCCTCTCCGACAGCCTGTCTAGCCCAAGATAGGGCCAAAGTGGAGTATTACATGTCATGAACTGCTCATCCACCTGGGCTCTATCCTTAAGCATCACGGGTCGCCACCCACGGCCAACAGGTGGCCCCATTGGGGGAGTCTTACCCCTCTGCAGAGGTGCAGTCGGTGCATTCTAATGCCCCAGCCGACAGTGGTAGTATATGTTAGGGTTCTATTTATTGGTTAGATAGATAAAAAAATTAGTTATAAAAAATGTGTTAAAAATGAGTTTTAAAAAAATTAAATATTCAACAAGAATGAATAGTGGAGTACCCCTTCATTGCCATCATACACAGGTCCGCTCCGACCCTTAATGGTAGTATATGTTAGGGTTATATTTTTTGGTTAAACAGATCAAAAACGAGTTTAAGAAATGTGTTTAAAATGTTTTGAAAAATTGAATACCCCAAAAAAGAATGAATAAAACAAAAACGTTTTTGGCATAAAATAACCCGAAGGTTATGCCATAAAAAATCCAACCAACCAACCAACCTTTTAGAATAATATATAATTGAATATACGAGGCTATTAAAATTTTGGTTAATGTAATATATTTGGTTTCAATTATAGTATGAAGCCAATTTTAAAATAGTGTCCTGGTTATGACGTTAAATTGCATCTAGTGGCGAGATTCCAATTCTGGGGTTCTAGAGAGTGTGGAGTACCCCTTCATTACCATTACTCCCAGGTCCACTCTGATCTGAAGTCGTATTGCCTGTTAGAGTTAAAAAAAATGAATGCCAACAAGAATGAATAAAACAAAAACACCTTTTGCATAAAACCCCCCGAAAGGTTGACATGCCGTAAAATCAAACTAGACAAACTTTTAAAATAAGAAATGTTTAAGTCCTTCTTATTTTAAACATTCGGTTCGAGGCTATTTGAAATTAGATTAATATATTCTACATTTCTTTCTATTATAGGTATATTTGTCTCATACACCACTTGTATGGACTGAGCACAATGCCTCGTTTTAACGTGGGCCCACCCACAAGCCGAAGCTCATGGGTGGGAAAGAACAAAAATTGCGTCGATCCCGTCGGCATTCCCCCACAAGGGGGCCGCCTCAGGCGTTGGGCAATAAACCCAACCCCGCCCGCAAAGGGGACAGGTATTGCCTGGGGGAAAGCCCCCTGGGATCGACGCTATTATTTGTACTTTACCCTGGTCCAGTGGCCGAAACACACTGGACCCCCGGCCTGAAGGACGAGTATGCAAAGCCAGGAGACCTTACACAAGGGAAGTATTTTTTCTATTATAGGATGGTGCCAAATTTAGAATAGTATCCTGGATATGATGTTAAACTGCATCTGGTGGTGGGGTTCCAATTCGGGAGCCCTGGAGAGTTTGGAGTAACCCTTCATTGCCATGATTCTCAGGTCCACTCAGATAAATAAATAAAAAATTGGTTTAAAAATTGCCTCTTTATGCTGGGGTTGTTATCTCTCCGCACGGAAGAACATGGGTTAGACTGAATAAAATCTTGATCAAGAAAAGAAAAGACTTGTAGATTATTCAATTAATTACAATGACTAAAGTTAGCCCTTAGAAGAAGCCCTTAGTTAGAAGAACCCAATTAGAAGACGACAAGATGACAGCCAGACAAGAAGTTAGAAGCAGTAAAGCAAAAATGAAGCAACAAGTAATCTCTCTGTCTCTCTCTTTCTCTTTCTCTCTCTCTCTCTCTCTCTCTCTCTCTCTCTCTCTGTCTGTCTGTCTGTCTGTCTCTGTCTCTCTCTCTCTCTCTCTCTCTCTCTCTCTCTCACCCGAGTTTTCTCTCTCGATTATATACCCAATGTTGGGTATATAACAATATTAATTGATGGAATGATGTTTAGAATATCTAGTATACGTTCAATCTTCCTAGTCTGTCCTGCTATTTACCCATAGCTCATTTTAATTGATTAATACTATAAAGAGCAAGTAATCTGGTTACTGAAAGATATCTTTATGATATGACCAAAAGATATCAACATTAAATTACATTTGACTACAGGTAAACTGGTTCCTCAAGGATATCTTTATGATATGGCCAAGCAATATCAAAATATACCAACATTAAGTTACATTTGACTACATTATATGTACTAGCAAATATATGCACCCTCCGGGTGCAAGTATTTAAGTTTTAATATGATAAAATATCATATTAAATTAGAAAGGCTAATGAAACTGAATAAGAATACAGATAAAAAGATTTGGAACAGAGTGGGTATGATTGAAAAATAGAACGACTTTGAAACTAACTCTTACATCATTTTCCGTTACTCCCGTCTTTCATTGGTAAATTTTCCTAATTTAACTATTTAGTTAAAATAGGAAGTAAAGAATAAAATTACAGTTATTTCTTCTTGTAAATGGATTTCTTTTAAGATTTATCCCCGAGACACATATTCAATAAGATAAAACCAAACAGTTAGAAATCAATAATACTAAGCATATATTTATTAAAATTAAATTTCTAATATCAATATGCAAATTAGCCTTCCCATTCACACTGTAAACCGTTATTTTGTTGTATATATAAATACAATTGTATATTATTAGTATGTAGATATGGTCAACAATTAATAATGTAAAACAATTTTATTAATAATTGAGGTTTAAATAAAAAATAAAATCATGGAGAATGTGATGTAAATAACAAAGGGAATTGTGACTTGAATAGTGATTTAGTTTCGGTTACAGACATACAAACCCACAATCTCCATTATAATAAGATAAAATATTTAATAAGCAAAATTAATTTGACAAGTAAATTTTTATATATATATATAATCATATTTATCTGGGTAGTTAATGGCTGAATGAAATGGTGGAGCGCAAAAGCAAAATATGGGGCAAGGAAACAACATATTAAATATTGGTTAAACAGATCAAAAACGAGTTTTAAAAATGTGTTTTAAATGTTTTTAAAACTTGAATACCCCCCAAAAAAAGAATGAATAAAACAAAAACGTTTTTGGCATAAAATAACTCAAAGGTTAACATGCCATAAAATCCAACCAACCAACCAACCAACTAACCTTTTAGAATAATATATAATTGAATATACGAGGCTATTAAAAATTAGGTTAATGTAATATATTTGTTTTCAATTATAGGATGGAGCCAAGGCAGAGAATTATTTTTACGTTTACTTCATTTTCCTGTTCAGTCTGGTTTAATATTCAGGAAGCATTAGAAATAAACTAGAAAATGCAGGGAAACATCATGTTTTGGTATATTATAAGTAGAGGCGCATGCTGTTATGGTTACCGCCGTAGGAAATGGATAAATCCTGGTCGAGGCTGTTTGCATTTCACATAGTGCTAATACACCCTGGGAAAGGGGTGAATTCAACTATTCTCCCTCCAGTTATAGGTAAATAGTAGGGTAGACTGGGCTCTTTGTCCTCGTTAGGCAACCGGTCTAGAAGAAGGAAAACTCTTAATTAAAATCTGTTAAATTTCACTTTGGAAATTGTCCTTGTGTCGCATCCTTCTCGTGCAGAGTGGCTGATATATATATATATATATATATATATGTGTGTGTGTGTGTGTGTGTGTGTTTTGTGTGTGTTGTGTTGTTAAACTCAACGGACAATTCTTATCGGGCGAGTTTTTGTTCGATCCTTTCCAACTGTCTGGCCATCTTTTTAATGTCAGGGTGGAATTGGTGTAGGAATCCACCAAAGGTTTTATTTCACGGACGCTTTCTGTACGACTTTATGGCATCATCAGGTGTGGAACGGTGGGATGTTTCCATTGTCTCGTTTTTAAAACAAGCAGTAGCAGTAGGAATTAGTAGTAGGAGGGCTCTCTCTCTCTCTCTCTCTCTCTCTCTCTCTCTCTCTCTCTCTCTCACACACACACACACACACACACACACATATATATATATATATATATATATATATATATATATATATATATATATATATTCTCAGTAGGTATTTACCCAGGCCGTTCGCAACGAATATGATGTGACACTGGGTTGCTATGTATGGACCATCCAGCGATGGTGAATTCGCCCTTCATTAATAATGGAGCTGTGATATTAGCTTCTCTCGTAACTCAGTTTCCTCGTATGTCAAATCAATTTTCCCCATTCAAATAAACTGAAATACCATTAATCCGTTCCAGTCGTCCCTTCTAAAAGACACTCTAAATATTTTGTTACGTCTTTTAAAATAAGAAAAATAGTATTGTATTTCATAAAAACACAATAAAATAGAATGGAAGGAATTACTGTATTTGACGGCATATAGGACGCACTTTTTTCTAACATTTTGGCTCAAAAAATTACCCTGCATCTTATAAATCGTAGGTGAAGTTTGAGACCTCCAGTAGGCCTAGGCTAATCTTCTCTATGATGCTCACTAACCCAGCTTACGCTCAGTACTTTTACCTACCCTAAACTGCCAGATTGTTTTATATACGGCTATGTTTCTGCTTGTGCAATGCACAGCTTGACTGTTTTCAACAATATATGCTTAAATACACTAAAAACTTTTTTTTCCTGAATCTGACCTGCTGAAATGGGGGTGCGTCTTATATGCCCGTGCGTTTTATACACCGTCAAATACGCTATGTGCTGTAATATGTTTTAATGTTGTTGTTTTTTTTATCTATTAATAATGGAGAGAGATCCGATCTCTATTTGTCTGTAACCAAAACTGCGTCACTGCGTATGTCACAATTACCAAAATCGTCATTACATAAAATAGAGAACAATTAATAATGAAATAAATAAAAGCTGACCCTATATAATTCAACGTTTGAATCCTTTAAACATTATAATGAATAAACTATATATTATTCAAATAAATAAACTATATAAACTATGAAATTAATTTAAAAATTGTATTACTTTAAATGAAAAAAAAATGATTAGCAAAATTTGTAATCAATTTTAAAAATTACCTTTATTCTCACCGTTTTTTTTTTTCAGTAACATTTACCAAAACGTTTACAAATAAATAAATACTTACGATTTTGTGTAAAATATTAAAATAATTATTAATTAATAGCAAGCAACATTTTATTTGAGAACTAAGTTTCATTTCAAATTGTTTTTTTATTTATTTGT
The DNA here is from genome assembly GCA_023376005.1 of Doryteuthis pealeii. Lineage (NCBI taxonomy): Eukaryota > Metazoa > Mollusca > Cephalopoda > Myopsida > Loliginidae > Doryteuthis > Doryteuthis pealeii. Next base: position 88,752,833 of record CM042160.1, read on the forward strand.
TTTTTTTTTGTTTTTTTTTTTTACTCCTTTAATAAATTTGATGATTTTACTTATTTATGGCACTAACTCCACCTCCATCAGGCAAAATCTTTCAAAAATAAATAATTTACACCGCCCGGAGAGCGTTATTTTTCTAGTATAAATAATGTTTTTTTGGCGTAATAAATTTGGAAGCTTAAATGTTTTTATCATAAATTTTAGCTCGCAACACAAATCAATAAATTGACCTAGTGACCGTTCGTAACTCGGAAAACTCGTAAGTCGGGACACTCGTAAGTTGGGACACAATGCATTTTAAAAAAATCCTTTTCCAATTATTATCTATATATCCTCTTCACGTTTTAAAATAAAGGAAAATAGATTGAATATTAATTTAATTTTGACAAATCAAATAATTTCTACTCAAGGTATAACAGATTATTCATTCTCGCTATTATGTCCAATTTTTTTACTTGTTTACACTAGGTACCACCAAAATAGGTCACGTGATCAGTTTAGGCCATATTGAAGGAAGAAACGTAATTATTTTTTAACTTTTTTTTTAAAATCTCGCAAAAAAGAAATAACCAACATAAAGAGTTGTTACAAAGAAAAACAGTTAATTCAAAGATCAAATTATCCGATTGGGGAAAAATTACTCACCGTTATCTTGAAAAATAAGTAAAACAGCCCGTTTTTTTACAACATGGTCAATTTCTTTATTGATATTTTTTAGCAGAATTATGTATTCATCATTCTTTTACTAAAAAATCTCTCACGTCGACACTTATAAAAATCTTCTGATATGATTATTCAGACTAATCTTTATAGAAAAAAAAGTAAAAATCGTTTTTGTCGGTTCATTTTTCATATTTCATAAGATAAAATAGACCTCATAAAAAAATATTTCCCCTAATATATTTAAAAAAAAAAATATTTCAGACACATTTTCATCAAAATGTAAGTAATTATGGAAATTTTCGTCAAAATCGGACCATTAATTGATTTTTCATGAATTTTTTAAAAAGCCAGTAGTCATAACTTGTTTTTGGCTACGTTAAATTTCAATAGATTTAACGGTGCAAAAATATAAACATTGTTTTTTGTTCATAATTTTCATTATTTCTGTGAGCTGAATTTTTTTTTAATCATCAGGAGTTTGTTTAATGTTTCTTCTTTCGAATGGACAACATTTTTTAAGATAATATTAACGTTTATGCAAGTTTCATTGTGTTAAATATAGAGGAGGGGGTAAATTTCACAGGGAAAATTGGTGGTACCTAGTTTACACCTAAGTTTGGTTTGGTTTCTTTCTTTGATAGCATATCAACCTTCGTGGGTTATTTAATGCCAAAGCTATCCTTGTAGTGTTACTATTTAACTTATAACTGGAACGATAAGATGTTCATACCTTTCCCAATGGTATCAGTCCGAAAGTGAACGTAATAGCGCGACTGAATTTCGAACTCGTTTACTAAAATGTTGCAGATTAGCACGTTAGACACTTCGCTACGGGGACTCTCCCAAGTTAAAAGTCAATCACATAATTTTAGTAAAAGATAGATAGGTTTGGTTTATTTGCTTTTAATGGCATATCAAACATCATGGGTTATTTAATACCTAAACCATTCTTGTAGAAGAACAGCAGTGGTACTATTTAATCCATAGCTGGGTAATTGATAGATAGATAGATAGATATATAGAAAACGCGAACAGAGGCATCCGAATTATTATTATTTTGCAAACTGAACTGGAAATATCTTTATTCTCTAAGAATATTTATTCCACTAATAAATAAGTATATAAATTGAAAATTACATTCGGTGCTTACGTAGACCCTACAAAATTCTCATTCAATTACAAATTAGACTGGAAATATCTTTATTCATTTTTATTTATTATTCTGTTTCTCTAATATGCATTTCTTTGATAAAAACAAATCTCGCTATGAAGTGTCGTTTTTTTATATACAAATCGGTTGCGAACTTTAGTAACAAATAAATAGATAGATAGATAGATAGATTGATAGATAGATAGATTTTAAGAAAAATGAATTCACTGTACTTGTTAACCCCACAAAATCCTAGTTCAGTTACAAATTAGTAGACTGGGAATTAATTTATATCCAACATTTGAATGTATTGCTCTAATAAGAAACTCGCTATGTTGTGTCGACTTTTACTGAGTTACAGTAATTAGTGATAGATAGATAGATAGATAGATAGATAGATTATAAACAGACTGAGATAGATAGATAGATAGATAGATAGATAATAAACAGACTGAGATAGATAGATAGATAGATAATAAACAGACTGAGATAGATAGATAGATAGATAGATAGATAGATAGATAATAAACAGACTGAGATAGATAGATAGATAGATAGATAGATAGATAATAAACAGACTGAGATAGATAGATAGATAGATAGATAGATAGATAGATAGATAGATAGAAAAAATCAGAGATAGATAGACAGACAGATACGTAGATAGATTGATAGATAAATATAAAAAGTCTGATATAGATAGATATGAAAAGTCATATATATATATATATATATATATATATATATATATATATATATAGAGAGAGAGAGAGAGAGAGAGAGAGAGAGAAAGTCAGAGACAGACAGAGAGATAGATAGATACATACATACATACATACATATTAACAGAGAGAGATAGATAGATAGATAGATACATACATACATACATACATACATATTAACAGAGAGAGATAGAGATACATACATACATACATACATACATACATATTAACAGAGAGAGATAGATAGATAGAGATACATACATACATACATACATACATACATACATATTAACAGAGAGATAGATAGATAGATAGATACATACATACATACATACATATTAACAGACTGAGATAGATAGACTAATTAATCTAATTGAACAATTTTCAAAATGTTTACATCATACTTTTTTTTCTTTTTCTTTCCTTTTTCCTTTTTCTTTTTTCTTTTCTTTCTTTTTTTTTTTTTTTTTTTTTTCATTTCTCTATTTATATCTTATAATATACACATTTATATCCATGCAGATACGAAGATTAGAAATCGGTATTATCTTACCATTCGTAATGATAGAGTATCTCAAATCAAAATAAAACGATCCAGACATCCGATATTGTATATCCAGTTCAATTCAATTCGTTTAAAAATTGTACTTTTTTCTTTTTTGGTTTGTTTGGTTTTGTTTGTTGTCTTTTTTTTTATTGATTTGTTTGTTTGTTTTTATTGCTTTTTTGTTTTGTTTTTCTTTTTTCTTTTTTCTTTTCCCTTTCTCGGCGTGTTTTGAGTTGCGTAAATTTAAAATCGTTGCGATACTAGCGGTCAGGAAAATTAGGAGGACTTAGAAAAACCATCCTGCTGAAATCCGGCGAGGTATGAAGATGAGGAAGAACACGAATAAGAAAATAGAATAAGAAACAGAAAGAAAGAAAGAAGGAAGGAAAGAAGGAAGGAAAGAAAGCCAAAAGAAAGAATAAATACACTGAAAAGAAAGAGAGAGACAGAGAGAGACAGTGTGAAAGAGGAGGAGTCTGTCTTCTCACTTGCCTTGGCTGCTATATTACACCCGGCCTCGTTCTAGCGAAGGAACAAAACTTTGCATATCATTCTCTCCATCTTTCTTTCTCTTTCTCCTTTTGACACCCTGTCTGTATGAGTCTTTCTTTCTGTCTCTCTTTCCACCTCCACGTGGTTTGCACATTCGGCAGACTTCTTAGAGTATGATATACATCAGAAAGAAAGACATAGTCGCTCTATTTTAGCTTATTTTTATGTCGTGATAAGTTTTTGTGATAGATAGATAGATAGATAGATAGATAGATACATACATACATACATACATACATACATATGAACAAACTGATAGATAGATAGATAGATAGATAGATACATACATACATACATACATACATACAAAGATATATCTATATGGACAGACTAAGATAGATAGATAGATAGATAGAAAGATAGATAGATAAATAGATAGATAGATACATACATACATACGTACATACATACATATGAACAGACTGAAATTGATTGATAGATAGATACATACATACATAAATACATACATACAAAGATATATCTATATGAACAGACTAAGATAGATAGATAGATAGATAGATAGATACATACATACATACATACATACATACATATGAACAGACTGATATATATATATATATATATATATATATATTATATATATATAAGATAGATACATACATACATACATACATACATATGAACAGACTGAAACCGATAGATATAGATACATACATACATACATCATACATACATACATACAAAGATATCTATAGATAGATAGATAGATAGATACATACATACATACATACATACATACATACAAAGATATCTATATGGACAGACTAAGATAGATAGATAGATAGATAGATAGATACTACATACATACATACATACAAGATATCTATATGGACAGACTAAGATAGATAGATAGATAGATAGATACATACATACATACATACATACAAGATATATCTATATGGACAGACTAAGATAGATAGATAGATAGATAGATAGATAGATAAATAGATAGATAGATAGATAGATAGATAGATATGAACAGACTGAAATTGATTGATAGATAGATACATACATACATACATACATACATACATATATACAAAGATATATCTATATGAATAGACTAAGATAGATAGATAGATAGATAGATAGATACATACATACATACATATGAACAAACTGAAACTGATAGATAGATAGATAGATACATACATACATACATACATACATACAAAGATATCTATATGGACAGACTAAGATTGATAGATAGATAGGTAGATAGATACGTACATACATACGTGCATGCATACATATGAACAGACGGAAATTGATAGATAGATAGATACATACATACATACATACAAAGATATATCTATATGAACAGACTAAGATAGATAGATAGATAGACAGATAGATAGATAAATAGATAGATAGATACATACATACATACATACATACATATGAATGAACAGACTGAAATTGATTGATAGATAGATAGATAGATACATACATACATACATACATACATACAAAGATATCTATAACAGACTAAGATAGATAGATAGATAGACAGATAGATAGATAAATAGATAGATAGATACATACATACATACATGAACAGACTGAAATTGATTGATAGATAGATAGATAGATACATACATACATACATACAAAGATATATCTATATGAACAGACTAAGATAGATAGATAGATAGATAGATAGATAGATAGATAGATAGATAGATTGATACGTACATACATACATACATGCATACATATGAACAGACTGATATATATATATATATATATATATATATATATATATATATATGTGTGTGTGTGTGTGTGTGTGTGTGTGTCTATCTCTCTCTACCATCACGTGGTTTGCACATTCGGCAGTCTTCTTCAGTTTGATAACCATCTAAAAGACAGAATCGCTTTATTCTAGCTTATCTCTTGTGTTTATTCCACTTTTCTTCTTTCTTCTTTCTACAATTTCTCGAAAAAAAAGTTTGACTCGTGACAAGACAAATATACAACGGGTGGAACAGAGGTGTCCTAGGAAGCTAGTCTCGCAGATCCATTACCACTGAAAACCCAGTTCGGACCTCACTGGATATAAACCATACTTGTGAAATTGTGTCACCACCTGCCCGGAGTGAACAAGTTGGGTAGAAAAGAGCGTCCCATCCTGTTGTAATGGTTAGCAAGATAGTCTCACAGGTTCATTACTACTGAATAACGATTTCTATCCTTTGCTGGGTTCCCCATACTCGCGACCTTGTGTCACATCCTCCCCGTGGCGAGTGCGTTGGATAATTACCTACAAGGGTGGTCACTGAAATTTTCAGTGTGTGCAATATTTGATCTATGCGATTAATGACCTTCATTGGATCAAGTGCATTGACAAAGATGGACATTATGTTGAAAAATGAACATATGTGTAAAATAAATGTGTAAAATATGTGTAAAAATACATGTGTAAAATATGTGTAAAAAATGAATGTATAAAATACATGTGTAAAATATATGTGTAAAATACATGTGTAAAATATGTGTAAAATAATGTGTACATGTGTAAAATAATGTATAAAATGATGTATAAAATACATGGTAAAATACATGTGTTAAATAAATGTGTAAAATACATGTATAAAATAAAAAAGTAAATGTAAAGTCGTCGGGGCGGCCTTTTCACTAGTGCTAGACCAAGGGGATTGTTTTTGCGTCTGAGGTGGAGAGCCACACCTACCATCAGCTCCTTATTTTACCGCACAGATCCCTGTGCTACTCATACGCTGAGTTGGCGAAGGCCGGCATCGAACTATGGAACATTGTGGTTTCTAACCGAACGCTCTACCGATTGCACTAACCCGACATAAATGTGTAAAATAAATGTACAAAATGAATGTGTAAAATAAGTGAATAAGATATGTGTAAGTTAAAACTTTTTTGAAGAATTCAACACTCCAATATTATTTTTTTTAAAAAAACAACATAACCACGCCCTGTCGACGGAGCTTAGAATACGCTGATTTGTAAACCCCCCCCCCAAAAAAAAGAAGTGGGTAGGACACTAAACTGCATCTACTACCGTGGAGTAATGTTGGTTGGTTGGTTGGTTGGTTGGTTGATTTTACGGCATGTCAACTCTTGTTGGGTTATTTTATACCGAAGACGTTTCGTTTTTTTTTAACATATTTTTTTAAATCATATTTTTCTATTTAACGCATAGAAGGCACTAACACTCCGGCTCAGTGTGGAACTGAGTAATGACGATGAATGGGTACTCCACACTCCCCAGAGCTCCAGAGTTGGAACCTCATTACTAGATACAGTTTAGCGTCATAGCTAGGACACTAATACTTCAGCCACCACCTTCCAGCACATAAATGAAAAAGTTGGAGTTTGCCATAAGGGCAAATCATATAGGTGCTAGGGCTGGACGTGACCAGCCAATTGATCGGAAAGGGCTTCTCCGACCGCCCGTCTAGCCGTCTGAGTAAAAATTGAGTGGACTGCTCAGCCACCAGGATTCCTTCCTTAAGCATCACGGGTTGTTACCAACGACAAATAGTTAGACCTATTAGGGGGATTTAAACCCTCTTCAGAGGTGCAGTCGGTATATACTTCAGCTCCAGCGGACAGGTTGGGTGTGGAGTACCCATTCATTACAAATACTCTGAGGTCCACTCTGGCTTGGAGTGGTAGTACCCGTTAGTGTCGAATCTCTGGGTCCCACACGAGGGTCATTCAATACATGACGCAAATTTTGTCTAGGGGGTTCGCAATAGAAATTGCATCTTTTTCAAGGAAGGCAATTGTGATAAGTCTTCTCATGTCTCAGAAGATCTTCTTTACTGACCACTGCACCTGGAATTTTTTATTTACCGGAAATGTTACATAATCTATGCATAGATTATTGTCAACCCCCTGTATTTCTGAAGGGATGGCCCCTTTTCATATCACAGGCGGGACTTTCCATGGAATATTACAGAAAGCCCGCGAAATATGGGAAGTCACGTGGACCGAATTAACCCTCAGTTCCAGCTTGGACATCAGGCAGAAAGCATGTCTGCCTTAGTTGGCCTCAAATGCACACACGTGTTGTGTTAGTTAGAAGAAAATTTTGTTAAGTAAATAAAAGTTTAAATAAATAATATGGTGTTCTTGCTTGATGAATGTCTTGGCAACAAGACTGACCAAGAAGAAGGAATGCATCAAAGACGAACAGCCAACAAGAACCTAGCAATAGAATTCAACATGGATAGAAAGAATAGAAACGACTAGACATCACGAATGGCCAAAGTAAGTAATGCAAATATGCATATGCATCTCTCTATCTACCTATGTCTATCTCTCTCCCCTCTCTCTAGTGAAAGAACACTTGTATATGTACCCAACAATGGGGGTATATAACAGAAAGTCAGTATATTTTCACCCCAAGGACTGCCTTTTCGACTCAGGCTCGTAGTGGTAAACTCATGTTTAACCCATTTGTAAATATATTTTAACTAAAACATGCTTCCTCATAAACATCATATATTTGTCTCTAGATTGTACATAGTTTGCATAGCTCTGTTTCAAGCCTGAAACATTGGTTGATTTGTCACCATTTTAAATAGCCTCAAAACAAATATTTTTGCAGGATTAAAATAGTATTTTGCTATGAACTAATTTCAGACAATTCAGAGTTCATATCTATGGATAAAAATTATGAAAAAAAAAATGTTGCTTTTTTTTCAAAAAATATTCCCTTTATTTTTAATAAGTAGATATTTTTAAGAATTATTCGTATAATGTGCAAAAAAATATCTCTATTATTCGTATAATGTGCAAAAAAATATCTCTAAAGAAAAAAACTACACAAAAAATGTAAAAATGAACGTACAAAGAACGCGATTCCCTCAACCTTTAGGAATAGAATAACCCTAGACAGGTTAACAGGCCGTTAAAGCCAAAAAGATTTTGGATTGGTTTGTTTTGTTTTACGGCATATCAACCTCAGTGGGTCATTTAATGCCGATAAAGTTTTGAAATAAATCAATTCTTAATGGATAATACAATTTTTTTTATAAATACATTTTTCTATTTAACCTATAGATGGGACCCTAACAGGTACTACCACTCCGGGTCAGAGTGGACCAGGGAGCAATGGTGATGAAGGGGTGCTCCACATTCCCCAAACCTCCAAAACTGGAACCTCACCATCAGTTTGACGTCATTCCCAGGACATGTAGACCCGCAGCCACCGCTTTCTAGCACTCATATGATAAAAAGGGGTTGGGGCTTGCCATAAGGGCAATAGGGTTGGGAAAATCATATAGGTGCTAGGGCTTGACGTGACCAGCCGATTGATCGGAGGGGGCCTCTCCGACCGCCCGTCTAGCCCAAGATAGGGCCAAAGTGGAGTATTGCATGTCATGAACTGCTCATCCACCTGGGCTATATTCTTAAGCATCACGGGTCGCCAGCCACGGCCAACAGGTGGCCCCATTGGGGGAGTCTTAACCCTCTGCAGAGGTGCAGTCGGTGCATTCTAACGCCCCAGCCGACAGGGCGGAAAACCAAAAAGAAACAAGAATATAAGCAACATAGTCAAATATGGGACCCTAACAGGCATTACCACTCCAGGTCAGAGTGAACCTGGGGGTAATTGCAATGAAGGAGTACTCCACACTTCCCAGATCTCCAGAAGTGAAACCTCACCATTCTGTTATAATGTAATTAAATTATTTTTTTTTAAATTTTCATTTAGCTGAAAAAAAAATTGAAGCAGTGATAATTTTTTTAGGGTGGGGGGGAGAAAAACTCCAAAATTATTTGACAAAACAAAAAAAAAAAAAAAAAAGACATTTATCTGAATTTTTTTTAGATGAGGCTTGATATTTCTTTTATTTGGATTTTTCAGACTATCCTTATTGTTATATACACAACCTTTCGGCCGACGTGATCTCTGGCCTTCATCAGGTGTTTCTTGTCGAACTCTGGAATATTCTCTTCGAACTCGGGAACCTTCTTGTCGAACTCAGAAGCCTTCATGTCGTAATCGGGAGCCTTCGCAGAACTTCAACCCCCCCCCCCGCCCAAGGGTAGACTGTTCTCATTCCGTTAACCATGACCGGGTACAAGTCTTAAGCTATGTTAAGTATTCTATGTTATTATCGCCTGTGGTCAGAATTGAACCTGAACCCTAGAGATAATTGTTATTTAGAACTGTATAAACATAACCTCCATATCCGTTGAGCAATGTGTCGCGATTTCGACGAGAAACACCCGAAGAAAGCAGGAGAACGCATCGGCCGAAACGTTATGTAATAACAATAAAGGTGAGAACAACAGTCCGAAAAATCCAAATAATACAAAAGAAAAAAACAGTTTGTGAAAATGATATCGCTGTAGATATAAGTACATAAGAAAAAGATTCCTTACCGTGTCCGTCAACTTTATCATTCATTGTATTTTTAATAAATATAATCGCTTTTATTTGTCTTATATCTAAATAATAATGAAAGTAATTATTAGTTAAAAAAATATATATACTCCACTGTATTCGGTACACGTGCGGCAATCCAATGACGGATAAGCCACAACTGACGTCATAGCTACGTCACTTAATTTTCTTCTTCTTTCTGTTTTTGTCAAAAGCGTAACATCGAAACGCAGGAAGGAACATGTGAAACGATATTGCAGATTATTTTGTTTCATAACAAACGACAAGATTCAAACATAAATATTATCAAGTGAAAACAGAAATGCATGTGTAGACAAATGCGTCAATACATATGCGCTGCTCTAAATCTTTTATCTGATTCGCCATGAGACCACATGTGACACTGGAGGCGCTCTTAGCGTAATGATAATCGTCTTTGGAAATGAACACGTGGACACTTTTAAGATAGAGTTTATGTTGAGGTAACCTAAAGAGAATAATATATATATATATATATATATATATATATGTGAGTGTGTATGTGTGTGTGTGCGTGAGTGTGTGTGTGTGTAGCTGTGTGTCTATATATATATATATATATATATATATATGTGTGTGTGTGTGGTGTGTGTGTGTGTGTGTGCGTGTGTGTGTGTATTTGGGCAGCATTTTTTCATTTATTGAATTAAACAAAAGACACATCTCCTGTTTAACAATTTTATTTTTTTATCTTTTCGAGTTTTCTGACCAACTTTTTTTATATTTGGGTGAAATTCGTGGAAAATAAAATTGTTAAACAGGAGATGTGTCTTTTGGTTAATTAAACATGCATATATATATATATATATATATATATATATATATATATATATATATATATATTAAAAATATAACAAACACAAGATGTTATGATCAGGAAACAAGTTTTACTGTCAATACTTAAGTATTTCGGTATATTTTAAAAAATATTTTCTTCTCATATTGTCGGATTAATTTCCTCATCATATTTCCATATATATATATATATATATATATATATATATATATATATATATATATGTGTGTGTGTGTGTGTGTGTGTGTGTGTGTGTGTGTGTGTATGTGAAAAGAAAAATGGAATTCAATCCGACGGTATGTAATATAGTGAAAAATTTGAAAAAAAACAGATTCAAATAAAATGAGTGATATTTATTTAGCCAATATGTATTACGGTAGGTCGATTTCTTCCTTTTTTTCAAATATCAAATTTTATGAGAGACCAAAAGTTGTGTATTGGTCTATTAAGTACTGATACCAAAAATTAGATCTTCAACTTGTACCAATTGTTGAGGAAATCGCCTCAAAGATCGTAGACAAAAATGCACTGAAAAATCCTCAGTTTTTGCAATTTAAATTTGATAAAGTAAAATGACAACATTCCCTAATTCAAATACTGAAATTGTTAGATTTTGCGAACAATTTTTGGCCACACGTTGCAAAAACTGAGGATTTTTCAGTGCAATTTTGGTTATGATTTTGATGACATTTCCTCAACAAGTGGTACAAGCGCAAGATCTGATTTTTGGTAGAAGTACTTGATAGACCAATAGACAACTTTCAACAACTTTCGATAGACAAATGAAATTTAATATCTCAAAAAGTGCAAAGTCGACCTACCCTAATATATATATATATATATATATATATATATATATATATATCACACATACACACTTATGGACAAGGTAAATATGAAAGATTAAAAAAATAAATAAATAAATATATATATATATAAAATATTATAAAATATAAAAAGATAAATTGAATTAGATATGAATAAGTAAATAAACAAATAAATATGATAATAATAATAATAATAAAGAGCAAAGACAAATTACTTATGGCGACCAACAATAGTAGAAACGGCAGATGGACAAACAGAAGAACGACAAAGACTAGAAAACAAAAATGGGAAGAAAAACAATTATATGGACGCTTCAAACGACAAATAGATGAGGTTGCACATCAAAAGACTTGGACATGGTTAAGAAAGGGAAACCTCAAAAGAGAAACAGAATCACTTATAATTGCTGCACAAAATAATGCCATAAGGACAAACTACATCAAAGCGAAAATTGATAAGACCCAACAAAATAGTAAATGTAGACTTTGCGGTAATAGAGATGAGACTGTTAACCATATACTCTGCGAATGTAGCAAACTAGCACAACGAGAATACAAAACTAGACACGACTAGGTTGGGAAGGTGATCCACTGGGAATTATGCAAGAAATTAAATTTTGACCACACAACAAAATGGTATATGCATAAACCAGAATCTGTTCTTGAGAACGAAACGCACAAAATTCTCTGGGACTTTGAAATTAAAACGGATCACCTTATCCCAGCAAGAAGACCAGACCTAGTGTTGATTAACAAAAAAGAAAGAACTTGTCAACTGGTGGATTTTGCAGTGCCAGCAGATCACAGGGTGAAGTTAAAGGAAAATGAAAAAATTGACAAATATCTGGACCTTGCCAGAGAACTGAAAAAGTTATGGAATATGAAAGTAAAGTGATACCAATTGTAGTTGGTGCACTTGGAACAGTCCCAAAAGCATTAGAAAAGGGTTTGGAAAGTTTGGATATCAGAGGAAGGATTGAAACCATTCAGAACACTGCACTGCTGCAATCTGCCAGAATACTCAGAAGAGTCCTGGAGACCTGAGGAGACTTGCTGTCACTCAGACTCCAGTGAAAGACCATCAGCTAACACTGATGTGAAAACTCAAATAATAATAATAATAATAATAAATGATTAAATTGATTTATATTACATATTTATTATTTATTATATAATTGATTTATTATATATACACAGGCACTCCCGCGCTAGGATACAGTCATACGTCACAGCCAACACACATTTCCATGGACACGCGCATGACAACATACGCACACGTACAATGAAAAAAGCGCATTTACGTAAATATACAACACGAGAATACAGTTATATAAAAAATACCATCATTTTTAAAAAAAAAAATCATTTAACTAGAAATGCCATAACTAGACTACTTCAGTTCCAGTGATCTTTTGAAAAAGAGATTTTATCTCGAAAATTCAAGAATTAAATACACAACACCATTGTTACCGTATTATTATTTTTTCTTTACACCTGCATTGTGATAGCCTTTTAAATCAACCTCCTAACCATATATATATATATTATATATATATATATATATATTATATATATATATATGCATGTTGAATCAAACAAAAGACATGTCTCCTGTTTAACAATTCTATTTTTGATCTTTTCGAGTTTTCTGGCCAACTTTTTAATATTTGGGTGGAATCCACGAATTCCACCCGAATATTAAAAAGTTAGCCAGAAAACTTGAAAAAATCACAAATAAAATTGTTAAACAGGAGATGTGTCTTTTGTTTAATTCAACATGCATAAATGAAAAAATGCTGCCCAAATACACACACACACACACACACACACACACACACATATATATATATATATATATATATATATATATTGTTAATCTAATACAGTCGTATAGGTTTCTTTCTTGGTGTTTCGACGATCCAGTCACTTTCTTGATCTTTCTTGACGAAATTTTGCAGTTTCAACAAATACCGATGAACCAAGTCTTTGCCCCCGTCCCAATAAACAAAACAAAAAATCATAACGTGGAAAAAGTCAGTGAGTCCTGCTCTATCGTATGGAGATGTAGAATATGACGGCTGCACCCTGCAGAGGCGTAAGACGCCTCAATGATGCACCATGGTCGGAGCGGCTTTGTGACGGGTCGAGAGATTAGTGGAAATGAGCTGCCGTGGTTATTGGCAAATCCAAGAACGAGACAACACACCGTAAACAATAACAACGATTTTATTGATATCTATTAATAATGGAGATTCGTTTCCGGTTTTTGTCTGTAACAAAAATTACGTCACTGCTTACGTCATATTACCCAACTCGTCATAACATAGAATAAATACACTCAAAATTTGAACATGCAACATTAGACAGTCCTCATTGTTTTTTAAAACAAGTTTTGGTAAATACATGACTGGTATTATATATCTATATATAGTTTGTTTTATTTTAATACATATTTAAAGTTTACATTTCAAAATGTTTTATTTTTTAATCCTTTAATGAATTTGATGATTTTACTTACTTACTTTTTACTTAGGGTACAAACTTGCTGACATTGAATTTTTTACTCCCACCCCTCAGGCAATATGTTACAAAAATCTATTTTTACATCGCCCGGAGGCCGTTTTTTTATTTTGTACTATTATATATAACAGAGAATTAAAAAAAAAAGATTTGGCATTAAATATTCCACGAGGATTGATATGCCATTAAACAAAATAACTGAACAAAGCAGTTAGTCGGTGACAAACAGTTTAGGGGCGCTCGGGGTTAGATTCGTAATTCAACCGGTGATTATTGAAAAAGGTGGACATGTTTTTGTTTTCTGTTTTTTTCTGTGGTATTATTTGTGGTCTTTCAAAGTAAGACCACAAAATTGATAATCAGAATGATTTCTCATAATTGTGTTTACAGAGAAACGGAATTACATTTAAACACAGCCAGGCGTCTGGCATCGAGCAATGGTTAACGAGGGAGGTGCATTAAAAAATCATTATTTCTCTGACCATACATGTCCGCATCACCCAGTCCTCTGTGGTGTGGGGACATAATTATGAGATTCGGCTTTAATGATGGCGTCCCTCAGGCTGCACAGTTTGATTGAGGGTGTGGTCAGTGCTGATCTCTGATACCTGGATGTCCCAATAAACATTTTCGCCCTACTCAGAGACACGTTTGAAAGGTCGTCAGAATAAACTCAGCCTCTACCATAAACCTGCCCTCATGAGAATACGGATAAACAGCTATTACTAGTGTAGATCGATTTTCAGCCAATGACTAAGATAAAATATGTTATTTGTCTATATTATCAACTCCCCCCAACCCCCTCTCTCTCTCTCTCTCTCTCTCTCTCTCTCTCTCTCTCTCTCTCTCTCTCTCTCTCTCTCTCTCTCTCTCGAAGTTTCGAAGCATGCTATTTGTCTATATTATCAACTCTCTCGCCCCCACCTCTCTCTCTCTCTCTCTCTCTCGAAGTTTCGAAGCATGCTATTTGTCTATATTATCAACTCTCTCGCCCCCACCTCTCTCTCTCTCTCTCTCTCTCTCTCTCTCTTCTCTCTCTCTCTCTCTCTCTCTCTCTCTCTCTCTCGAAGTTTGTTTGGTGGATTTTTTCAAGTTTTCTACCAATTTGTTATGTTATCATCTTGAAAGACGTTAATGAGTTGTTCAAAAGATTTTTCAATAGTAAACCAAGTACTTTCGGTTCTTTTCTGAACCCTTATCAAAACTGTTTATTATTTGTCTAAACTATCGTTTTGTTTTTGTCGCTAAGGTGACGCTAAATAACGCTGGTGGTTTATTTTTATTCTTTTTATCTATTGAGCTAGCAAACGTGATTTAGAGTAAAATAATAAATAAAAAAACAGTGTTATATCTATTTAAAGCATTTCAGAATATTGTCGCTGGTTTCATAATTGATTCTATTAATTGTGGGTTGTCTAAATTTTATGTATAAAACTTATTTTCACCCCTTTTGAGATTTTCCACATCAGCGTTAGCTGATGGTATTTCCCTGAAGGCTGAGTAAAAACAAGTCTCCTCGGGTCTCCAGGACTCTTCTGGGTATTCTAGCCGATTGCAACTGTGCAGTAGTCTGGATGGTCTCAATTCTTCCTCTGATTTCCAGATTCTCCAGTCTTTTTTCCAAGTTTATTGGGGCCGTTTATTATTATTATTATTATTATTAATTTTTCACATCTGCCGTAGCCGATGGTTTACTGGATGCTGAGTGACAAGCAAGTCTCCTACTGTCTCCAGGACTCTTCTGAGTATTCTAGCCGATCTTTACAGTGCTGTAGTTTGGATGGTCTCGATTTTTACTCTGATTTCCAATTCACCCAAATTCTCTTCCAGAGCTTTGGGGACCGTTCCAAGGGCACCAATTATAATTGGTGCCTTTAGAACGGTATTATTATTATTATTATTATTATTATTATTATTATTATTATTATTATTATTATTTACTCCTTTTGAGTTTTCACATCAGCTAACGCTGATGGTCTTTCACTGGAATCTGAGTGACAGCAAGTCTCCTCAGGTCTCCAGGACTCTTCTGAGTATTCTGGCAGATTGCAGCAGTGCAGTGTTCTGGAAGATATCAATCCTTCCTCTGATTTCCAGATTTTCCTAACCCTTTTCCAATCCTTTTGGGACCGTTCCAAGTGCACCAACTACAATTGGTATCTCTTTCACTCTCATATTCCATAACTTTTTCAGTTCTCTGGCAAGGTCCAGGTATTTGTCCATCTTTTCGTTTTCCTTCAGCTTCACCCTGTGATCTGCTGGAACTGCAAAATCCACCAGTTGAGAAGTTCTTTCTTTTTTGTTAATCAACACTAGGACTGGTCTTCCTGCTGGGATAAGGTGATCCGTTTTTATTTCAAAGTCCCAGAGAATTTTATGCGTTTCGTTCTCAAGAACAGATTCTGGTTTATGCATATACCATTTTGTTGTATGGTCAAAATTAAATCTTTTGCATAATTCCCAGGGGATCACCTTAAATTGATAAGACCCAACAAAATAGCAAATGTAGACTATGTAGTAATAGAGATGAGACCGTAAACCATGTATGTAGCAAACAATTATTATTATCTTACTCCTTTTGAGTTTTCACATCAGCATCAGCTGATAGTCTTTCACTGGAGTCTGAGTGACTGCAAGTCTCCTCAGGTCTCCAGGACTCTTCTGAGTATTCTGGCAGATTGCAGCAGTGCAGTGTTCTGAATGATTTCAATCCTTCCTCTGATTTCCAAACTTTCCAAACCCTTTTTATTATTATTATTATTATTATTATTATTATTATTATTATCTAAGAATAATTGCCGTTTAATGGACAAACCGAGAAAAATTGCATAAAAATCTTTTGGGGGGTTTGAGATTTTTTTTGTTTATGATACTACAACCACCCCCCCTCACACATGCACACAAAAAGACGATTATTATTCCTCCATTCATCAGACGAATTCTTTCCAGGAAAAGGTCATTAAGTTCACGATTTGCTTGATTTGGCGACCGTGCCTTCATTTACGATTCTTTAATTCCTTGTTATGAACAATTTTTTCTCTTTACAAATTCTTCTATGGGCCACAAATCGCCACAAAATCCGTTTGGCATCTGTACAAATACAGGAACTTTGCGACGTAAACAAACTTGTCAGAACCCGGATGTAGGCGTGAATGATTCAGATCTCGAAACGGAGTGCGGAGAAACTAGGCTTAGTCGGATGAACCTGGATATTGTCAAACATGTAAATCGGATATCGAATATCGGATAAAAGATCTTAGGTCTCCCCTTTGTCTTTATATATATATATATATAAGTGCTTAATTGGAGTCGTACCTAATTTTGAAAATTAATTAATTAATAATGAATTAGGCGGGAATACCTATTAAATGTATGGCTAAACAAATCGAGAAAAATCAATCTCTGTATGTACATTTCGGCTTATTAGGCCTCATCAGCAGAGCTATAGATCGGAAGACCGCCCTGTGCGTGATTTGAAACCAGACTGCCAAGCTGACAGGCCGATCCCATAACCTCTACACTAAACGGACCTCTTAGATATATTGAATAAACGAAGGAAAAGAACTTTAAATTTGCTTCATGTAGCAATTTATTTCAACTGCAAGTTGCAGCATCTTCAGACAAAATGCAAAAACATACCTGTTATTGATTTGTATTATCTACATTATTCGGACTATTGTCCCCATCTTTAGTGTTATTTGTACAACGTTTCGGCCGATATGCCATCCGGCTTTCTTCAGGTATTTCTTGTCGGACTCGGGAACCTTCTCGGGAACCTTCTTTTCGAACTCGGGAACCTTCTTTTCGAACTCGGGAACTTTCTTGTCGTAATCGGGAGCCATCACGGAACTTCGAACTTAACCCTTTATTCAGTTCACGAGGCTATGCTGTTCTCATTCCGCTAACCATAGCTGGAGTAGGAGTTGTGTTAATTATTTTTCTATGTTACTGCCTCTACTCAGGATTGAACTCAGAATTCAGAGATAACTGTCACTTAGAACTGTTTTAACCTAACTACCTTATCCACTAGGCCATGTGTCCAATTGGTTATTTATTTATTCATTAATTTTTTAGCATATATAGCTATGCTCTTTTTTAGTAGGTATATTTTGACTTCGAAGGGTAAAAGGGGCTGGTGGGAGGTTAGGAAAATAAAACTGACTTTGATTTTTTTTCAAACAGGCACAGATTTGTCTAGACTATTATCTAGCCATTAAGACATTACCCTATTATTATATACTAGTACAAAATAAAAAACACCCTCCGGGCGATGTAAAAATATATTTTGAAACATATTGCCTGAAATTCAATTCAATGTCATAGAGTGTGTACCATAAGTATGTAAAATCGTCAAATTTATTAAAGGAGTAAAATAAAATAAAAAGAAAGTAAGAAAGACAATTTAAAATGGAAACAGTTCCGATAACTTTAAATATTATATTAGAATAAAACAATCTATATATGAATATATAACGCCGGGCATCTATTTATTGAAACAATGAGGATTGTCTAACGTTGCATGCTCACATTTTGAGTATATTTATTCTATGTTATGACGTTGGATTATGTGTTGGGTAATGTGACGTAACCAGTGACGTAATTTTTGTTACAGACAAAAACCGGAAGCGAATCTCCATTATTAATAGATATATCCCCCGCCTCAGCATAAATAAGATGTGGCACATGGTCAATTTTTAAGGAGAGTTTAACAGGTTCGAATTTTCCTTCTCCTAGACTGGTTTCCTAACCAACATTAAACAGACCATTCTGACCTACTATTTATCCATAGATATGGGATAATATGTGGATTCATACATTTCACGAGGGAATTAGCGCTATGTGAAAAATGCAACCAGCCTCGTCTTGGATTTGAACTCGAGGCTCCGTTTCCATTCCCTACGACGATAAGCATTACATAATGGGTACATACTTTATTATATGTAACTCAGTTGCGCAACTGTTTTCATTCATATTTAAAATTTATAAATTTAAAGTCATATATATATATATATATATATATATATATATATATATATATATATATATATATATGAAAATGGAAGTGAATCCGACGGTATGTTGAAAA
>CM042160.1:88774625-88779625 GCA_023376005.1 Doryteuthis pealeii
TTTTTTTTTTTCGTCTTTCTCTCATATGTTGCTCTTGACGATGACCGATCTATTGAGCTGGTCGAAACAGATTTCTGTCAGCAATTATATAACATCATTTGTTTTTTCAAAAATGTTAAATTTCACACTGTCGGATTAATTTCCATCTATTTTTCATATTTGTCTAATGAAAAAACAACATATCTTGATTTTTACACCTCTGACGGCTTTCATCTACAACATTTTGGATTTATCAACACCACAAGTGATTTGAAACTTTACATCTTTCTTCAATTACGCTGTGGATTTGTAAATTACTTTTTTAATAGCTGGAATATATCATGAACAATTTTGATACTCGTTATACACTTTTACATAATTTTATAGCAAACTCTTTTTAGTTTTATTATGAAATATAATGCTTCTTATTTAAAAAAATATATATTTTTAACACAGAACACGCATTTTTTAAAAATAATCCAGCGTTGAATATAGCGTTTGTTTGTACCCTGTCTTCTAACGGTTATTTTTTTCCCGCCTTTCGCACATGTGTTGCTCTTGATGATGACCGATCTATCGAGCTGGTCGAAACAGATATCTGTCAGCAATTATATGACATCATTTGTTTTTTCAAAAAATGTTTATATATATATATATATATATATATTATATATATCATTTATATATATATATATATACATATATACATATATATATACATATATATATATATATATACATATATATATAATATATATATATACATATATATATATATATACATATATATATATATATTATACATATATATACACACACACACACACACACACATATATATATATATATATATATATATATATATATGAAGTCTATTTATATGTGATATCTATCATGGCTATTTACAAGACTAATTACTTAAGTACGGACCATTTCCTCAGATTAAAATATCCAAGATTTCTTCTTTTTTTTTTCTAGTTTTGTATATCGTTACAAAACTCATTATTCAAGAGTTGTGGATGAAGCTTCGTGTAACTCTACACTCTCTGCAAGAAAGTGCAGATTTAACAATTCTGCACATCTGTAATTTTCGACTTTCTCTCTTTCTTTCATGATGATATGCGATACATTAATATATATATATACATATATATATATATATATATAATATATATATCCTCACACAAATATATGTATATATATGTTTGTTGTTGTTGTTGTTGTTGTTGTTTAGCATTATTTTTTATGCTAAGTAGCAAATCATATTCCGCAACAAAACATTTGTTGCTCGTCTAACCGATTCTCCGAGTCAGTTTTCACATTTTCTGTATTTGGCTGCCATATTAACATGTTAATTACCACAAATACTTTCCGTTTTTTTTGGGTTTTTTTTTTTTTAGGTTTTTTTTTGGGGGGGGGGGCAGAATTTTTTTTTGGGGGGGGCGTTTTTTCCCCGCATTATTTTTTACAGATTATCCCCTTTGTCGATGCAGTATTCCATATCAATGGCGCAAAATTGGTCTGTGCATCAAAAGATTTTCCTTTTTTCTTTTTCTTTTTTTCTTCTCGTTCAAATTTCACCCATGAGGTTTTATAAGTGCAACACATGCAGACATTTCACAGTATGTTGTCGAAATTTGTGTTTTGGTACGGATGATGGACGTTCAAAAATTTCTAAGCCGAACCCAGAAGGAGTCGGAAAAACAAGACAGTTTTTTTTTGTTTTGTTTTGGTTTTTTTTCACTATTTTTTAATATACTCCCTTTTGACATCAATCTATTTGATCCAGCGATGATCCAGCATTTCAGTCCCATCACGAATGAAAGTAGTATCCAGGTCCTCCAAAATCTCATCCACAGCTCATATGACCTCATCTTTCACTCGTACGGTTTTACACATGCAGTACGTATGATGGGCGTTCAAAAAGTTCTAAGCTGAACCCAGAAGGAGTCGGAAAAAACGTTTTTCACTATTTTTCAATATAAATACACTCTACTATTTTAATATAGTCCCTTTTTGACATCAATCCACTTGATCCAACGATGCTCCAGCATTTCAATCCCATCACGAATGAAGGTCGCCCAATCCCGGTCCTCAAAAATCTTATCCACTGAACATATGAGCTCATCTTTCACTCATACGGTTTTACAAGTGCAACACCTGCAGACATTTCACAGTGTGTCTGATTATGTGTTTTATACATACTAGCAAATATATGCACCCTCCGGGTGCAAGTATTTTAGTTAAGTTTTATAATAAAATATCATATTAAATTAGAAAGGGTAATGAAACTGAATAAGAATGTAGATAAAAAGATTTTGAACAGAGAGGGTATGATTGAAAAATAGAACAACTTTGAAACTAACTCTTCCATCATTTTCCGTTACTCCCGTCTTTCTTTGGTAAATTTTCCTATTTAAACTGTTTAGTTAAAATAGGAAGTAAAGAATAATATTACAGTTATTTCTTCTTGTTAAGGGATTTCTTTTAAGATTTATTGAAGAAATGTTTGCTCATATTCAATAAGATAAAACCAAACAATTAGAAATCAATAATACCAAACACATATTTATTAAAATCAAATTTTCAATATCAATATGCAAATTAGCCTTCCCATTCACACTGTAAACCGATATTTTGTTGTATATATAAATACAATTGCATGTTATTAGTATGTAGATCCGGTCAACATCGGGGGTCCAGTGGCTTCGGCCCTGGATCTTTACGAGTTAATAGCGTCGATCCCAGGGGACCATCCCCCAGGCAACACCTGCCCCCCTCGATTTAAAGGGGCAGGGCTGGGTTTATTGCCCAGTGCCTGAGGCGCCCCCCTTGAGGGGGAATGCCGACGGGATCGACGCAATTTTTTCACCTGCCACTCCATGAGCTTCGGTTTGTGGGTGGTCCCACGTTAATAGGGACTTTGTGCCTGACCCGTACAAGTGGGGTACGCGGTAAATACTATGTAGATATGGTCAACAGTATTAATGATGTAAAACAATTTTATTAATAATTGAGGTTTAAATAAAAATAAAATCATGGAGAATATGATGTAAATAACGAAAGGAATTGTGACTTGTATAGTAATATAGTTTCGGTTACAGACAGACAAACCCACAATCTCCATTATAATAAGATGAGTGTCGTTCAAAAACTTCTAAGCATAATCCAAGAAGAGTTAGAGAAGCAAGACAGTTTCCCACTATTTTTCAATATCTATTTACCAGCAAGATCAGGACGTGACAGACTGTCAACTTTTAAGCGGAGTTTAACAGTGTAAGATTCAAAGGTTATGACAAAGTCATAACTCGTTGGAACGCAAACAAACTCCGACAAAGGTTGAAGAGCAAAACATTTTATATAACAGCACAAGAATTAACAGGGTACATAATACATAGAGGTGTACATAATCATACATACATAAGTAATATAAAGTTACATGTAAAAGGGATAAACAGAAAAGCACAGACATGAGACTAAGAATAGTCCATGCTGTATAAATCACTTACAGTGATTAGTCCGGCGTTGAGGGCCGAAGCCCCAACGAGAAGGGAATAACAATTGTCTAACCCATGTGGTCTCGTAGCTAACAGCAGGCAAAGAGAGGCAGAGAAGTTCAAATCTGTCGCTTAAATACACCAGGCCCCTAGCGGGAACCAGCGACACTATACGGGCAGACAACTCTCCAGACAAATACGTAAATAACCCCACAACAGGTTTGAATTCAGAGTTTTATGATATTTTCTTATTAAAACATGTAGTTGTATTGATTCCAACAAATTTGTATTTTCAGTGTAGATTTACAGTGAAATGAAAATGGCTGACCAAAACATAATGCTTCCTCAAAGTGCAACAAACAAAGGAAGGTTACTCTAATTTATGTAACTAATGTTCAGATTATCTATTTTCTTTCCAGATGAGGTGAATAAATCATAATAAATTACCCCTCATTTTCCATTAAAAAGAGCTGCATAAAGATATGATATGGGGATAGATCAATGATATATATAAAAAAATTATTTAAAATGAATTATTAGAATTAAAACAAATTGATAAAGGATAAAACAAGAAAAAGAAAAAAATACAAACAAGAAAAATAAGGAACTTAAAAAAAGAATGTATAAAGAATGAAATATAATAAAATCCATATATAGAAAAATAATTTTCAATAATGTATATATAAATATAGATAAGAAATTTATTCTTAACTTTTAAAATCCCGGGCAAAACCGAGTGGCTCTTCTAGTAAATCTATTAATCATTTTTTTAAATTTAGGGTTTCGAACGGTTTCCACTGTGTTTCCAACTATCTAAGAAAAAAAAGATAGAATTTGTTTTTATTGGAATTAGTTAGAATATACACCCTCCGGGCGTAATCATTTTAATTTTAATGTAATAAAATTAGAAAGACTAACGAAATTAAATAAGAATGCATATAAAAGATTACACTTATTTTAATTATATTTTAATTGGTTTCTATATAAATATCATTCGTAGGATAGACGTTGGAGAATAAAACAATATTAGAGATCAATAAAACAAGTATTTATTAAACCCGGTTTTGTTAAAACCAGTATGCAAATTAACCACACCATATTTTATGTAAACGTTTATTTCTTAGTGAGATACATTGCAGGGTTTTAAACGCACTAATAACATTGGATGTTTTGAGGCAAATTCTAACTCTGATTTTCATAGAGACAACGCTAATAAATAAGATTTATTCTTATTATTTTGACTATAAATTAAATACTCGTTGACAAACTTTCACAATTCCTGAGGGTATTGTGACGTAAGCAGTAACGTAATTTCAGTTACATACAGACAGACCCCGTCTCCATTAAATATACTAGTACAAAATAAAAAGCACCCTCCGAGCGATGTAAAAATAGGGGTGGGAGTAAAAAATTCAATGTCAGCGAGTTTGTACCCTAAGTAAGTAAAATCATCAAATTCATTCAAGGATTAAAAAATAAAACAATTTGAAATGTAAACTTTAAATATGTATTAAAATAAAACAA
>CM042160.1:88784625-88809625 GCA_023376005.1 Doryteuthis pealeii
ACGGACATAAAATGAGGGTTCAGTTTATTTTATGGTAGGAATTTACGAGGAACAAGTAAAGTATTACCCGTGATGCTTAAGGATAGAACCCAGGTGGTTGAGCAGTCCATGACTTGCAATACTCCAATTTGGTCCTTTCTTGGGCTAGACTGGCCGTCGGAGAGACCCCCTCTGATCAATCGGCTGGCCATGTCAAGCCCTAGCACCTCTATGATTGCTCCAACCCTATTGCCCTTATGGCAAGCCACAGTCCTTTTTATCATATGGGTGCTAGAAGGCGGTGGCTGAGGGTCTACATATCCTAGTAATGACGTTAAACTCTGTCTGATGGTGAGGTTCCAGTTCTGGAGTTTTGGGGAATGTGGAGCACCCCTTCATCACCATTGCTCTCTGGTCCACACTGACCTGGAGTGGTAGTACCTGTTAAGGTCCCATCTATGGGTTAAATAGAAAAATGTATTTATAAAAAAATTGTATTATCCATTAAGAATTGATTTATTTCAAAACTTTATCGGCATAAAATGACCCACTGAGGTTGATATGCCGTAAAACAAAACAAGACCAAACCTGGAATGAATGGCAATAAAGATGTGATTCACACTCCCCGGAGCCCCAGAAGTGTAGCCTCACTCCATATGGAATTTAGCATCATCCCCAGCATAACCCTTTTTGGTGGGTCTTACCCCGCTGCAGAGGGTACTGTTGGCGTATTATAAGCCCCGTCGACAGGACTCCTTAGACCTGTGACTCATGTACATGTCAAGAGTCCTTGAAAATCAAAGCAGACTTGCTGTTATTCAGACTTCAGTGAAGACTTCCGATTACTATAGGTGTGAAAATAATCACAAGAGAAAGAAGACTAACAAGCATTAAGGATTTGCGTTGATGCGACAACTCAAGGGCTCGAAGAATACATTAAAAGGTACTATGAAAAACTTTACATTGCAACAGACAGTAACAGCGATTGCAATATATCGACAAACAAAAAATAAAATATAAAGAAAGCATAAATGGAAAGAACAGCAACTATATGTATAATTCAAGTTATAAATTGAAGAGATTGGATACAAGACCAAGATGCTTAAGAAAGAGAAATCTTGATAGAGAAATTGAATCTACTGGAAATTGCGCAAGAAATGAATATTTGGCCGTACTACCAAGTTTTATAGGCACAAACCAGAACTGTCCTAGAGAATGAGATGCATAAAATTCTATAGGATTTTGAGATATAGACCGATCACCTAATCCCGACCAGAAGACCATTTAATCAAAAAAAAAGAATTTGTTATCTAGTGCGTTTTGACGCCTCGTAAGACCACTGAGTGAAAAATGAAAGAAAATGAAAAGATTAACAAATACTTGGACCTTGCCAGAGAATTGAAAAAAAAAACTTTGGAACATGAACGTAAAGGTGATATGAATTATAAGTGGTGCCCTTGGAACAGTCCCCAAGGGATTGGAAAAAAACTAGAGTGATTGGAAATCAAAGGAGAATCGAGACTATGCACACGATAGCATTAATATCGGCTAGACTAGTCAGAAGAATCCTGGAGAGTAAAAAAAAATGCAATGACTACTACTACTACTACTAATAATAATAATAATAATCTTATTATAATGGAGATTGTGTGTTTTTCTTTCTGTAACCGAAACTATATTACTACTCAAATCACAATTCCCTAAATTATTTACGTCAAATTCTCCATGATTTCATTCTTTTAAACCTTCATTTATTAATAAAAATTGTTTTACATTATTAATACTGTTGACCATATCTACGTACTAATAACATGCAATTGTATTTATATATACAACAAAATAGCGGTTTACAGTTTGAACGAGAAGACTAATTTGCATATTGATATTTAAAATTTATTTTAATAAATATGTGCTTGGTATTATTGATTTCTAATTATTTGGTTTTATCTTAAGAAATATAAACAAAAATCTCTGGATAAATCTTAAAAGAAATTTATTTACAAGAAAAATAATTGTAATATTATCCTTTACTTCCTATTTTTAACTAAATAGTTAAATTAGAAAATTTACCAATGAAAAAGTGGAGTAATGGAAAATGAAATAGTTAGTTTCAAAGTTCTATTTTTCGATTATACCCCCTCTGTTGCAGATCTTTTTATCTGCATTCTTAGTCAGTTTCATTAGCCTTTCTAATTTAATATGATATTTTATTATATCAAAACTTAAATACTTGCACCCGGAGGGTGCATATATTTGCTAGTAATAATAATAATAATAATAATAATAATAATGGAGATTCGCTTCCGGTTTTTGTCTGTAACAAAAATTACGTCACTGCCTACGTCACATTACCCAACACATAATCCAACGTCATAACATAGAATAAATATACTCAAAATGTGAGCATGCAACGTTAGACAATCCTCATTGTTTCAATAAATAGATGCCCGGCGTTATATATTTATATATAGATTGTTTTATTCTAATATAATATTTAAAGTTATCGGAAATGTTTCCATTTCAAATTGTCTTTCTTTCTTCTTTTTTTTTACTCCTTAAATAAATTTGACGATTTTACATACTTATGGTACACACTCTATGACATTGAATTTTCAGCTCCCATCCCCTCAGGCAATATCTTTCAAAATATGATTTTTACATCGCCCGGGGGGGTGTCTTTTTATTTTAATAATAATAATAATAATAATAATAATAATAATAATAATAATAATAATATTAACAGGGCCTGTGGATATACCACTGTATGGTAATCTAATCATTACAACGTTTGATGAGTTTACTTAAGAGCTATGCTAAATAGTTCAATTTGTAAAATGTATAATAATCTTGATTAAACTCTCTCTCTCTCAATCTTTTTTTCTTTCCTTCCTTCTTTTCATTATCGATTGAAACAAATTAGCGTTTGTTTTTTGCGTTCTCACCCCATCAAGGAGGAGGAAAAGGTTTGAAATAAAAGGGAAAGAAGATGAAGAAGAACAGAAACAAAGAGAAGAAAAAGAAGAAAATAAGGTGAGGATTATAGAAGAAGAAGAAGAAGAAGATTTTTGTTGTTGGTAGCAATAATCAAAAAAATAATTATCAACTCACCTGGACTTAATGTTGACTCCAAAAATCTGAATTTTAAAAAAAGCCAACACTGCTCTCTTCGGTCTGTCTACAGCTATATCAAATCCTTGGTTTGAAAAATGTTGTGTAGATATAAATCCAGGTTTGAAAAACAAGGAGAAACCAAAACCTTGAAAAGATAAGCTCTGTTTATGAAGTGCATTAGGAGTGTTCAACTGATTGGAACAGAATGGAAAACTGCCATTTTCAAATTGAACACAGGACAAAACACTTCAACGCTGTGCCAATTGATTGAAGTTCTCTTCGTGTGTGGCCTTTGTTTGTTTGTTTGTTTGTCTTTTTTGACTCCTCGACCATTACAAATCCTCTTTATTGGTTCTGTTTCTATTGTCTCCATGGCATCGCTGTATATTTTATTCATCCCCGTTCTCTTGTCAGCGAATCATTCATAAACACTCTCGTTACTCGTAACATGTGGGCGTGACATATAGATACCAACGTACGTAAGTTGTTATCTAAATTGACCGGCTGCGTGTAGAAAATATCCTTCTAAATTATAATAAGTGCTTCTAACGTAATTATCTATAGTAAATCTGTTGGTTGGCTGGCTGGTTTTTACGGCATGTCAACCCTTATGGCTTGGTTTTCGTTTCGTTTTTTAATGGTATATCTGTTGAGATTTTTTTTTCATATATTTATTTATTTTTTTATTTCTTATTTTTTTTAAATATTTATTTACCAATCCCTCCGCACGAGCAGGGTGTGACACAAGGTCAATTTCTTAAGCGGAGTTCAACAGGTTTGAATTCAAAGTTTTCCTTCTCCTAGACCGGTTACCTAACCAAGGTTAAAGAGTCCAGTCTGCCCTACTATTTACTACTATTTAGAGAGAGAGAGAGAGAGAGAGAGAGAGAGAGAGAGAGAGAGAGAGAGAGAGAGAGAGAGAGTAAAACCAAGATTATTGTACTTTTTTTACATATTGAACTATTTGGCAATAGCTCTTAAGTAAACATATCAAATGTTGTAATAATCAAATTATCATACTGTGGTATATCCACAGGTACTGCTAGTATATATGTAAAGCTCTTGCCTTCGTTTAATAAACTAAATAAGTGTTTGGCTTCTTTTTTTTTTAGCTCAGTCGGTAGAGCGTTCTGCTAGAAACCACAAGATTCCTAGTTCGATACCGGCCCTCGCCAATTCAGCGTATGAGTAGCACAGGGATCTGTGTGGTAATGTAAGGAGCTGTTGGTAGGTGTGGTACTCCATCTCAGACGCAAAAGACAATATCCTTGGTTTAGTGCTATTGGAAAGGGGATAGACTCCCTCGCTGATTGGCTGATACCGACTTTAGGCCACCCCGACGACTTTACTTTTACTTTACTGGTCAACTGTTTCTCACTTTGGAATCAAACGCACTCAGGCAATCTCCTTGGTCTAGATCTAGTGAAAAGGGGATAGACTCCATCGCTGATTGGCTGATACCGACTTTAGGCCACCCCGACGACTACAATAAGCATAGGACACGTGACACTGAAATTGGTAGCATGCTCACACGTTCCTGTTACGTGCGTGAATAGATGCGTTTGAAACTGTGACATTTGCTTACGTTTCAATAAATTACTTGATTAGTGTCCTATGTATATAGTATGGGCGTAGATTCTAAAAGAAGCCCTTATTCGCCTTCTAATTACAATCAGATATATCACATTGCAAACGCATTTCACAGATAACACGCACATTAAATTAAACCTATTAAGTAGACTGGCAAATATATGCACCCTCCCCCGCGTACAAGTATCTAAGTTTTCATGTAATAAAATATTATATTAAATTCGAAAGACAAAGGAAACTAAATAAGAATGCAGATAAAAACAGAGGGTGGGGTATAATCGAAAAATAGAACAACTGAAACTTTCTCTGAATGTTTGAGATGAGGCTTGAAGATTAGCATTATGTGCGTTATTCGGACTATTGTCCCCATCTTCATTGTTATTTGTACAACGTTTCGGCCGATATGCCCTCCGGCCTTCTTCAGGTATTTCTTGTCGGACTCGGGAACCTCAGGATACCCCCGTGGACTAAATAAAGGGTTAGGTTCAAAGTTCTGTGATGGCTCCCGATTACGACAAGAAAGTTCCTGAGTTCGAAAAAGAAGATTCCCGAGTCCGACAAGAAATACCTGAAGAAGGCCGGAGGGCATATCGGCCGAAACGTTTTACAAATAACAATGAAGATGGGGACAATAGTCCGAATAACTCAGATAATATGAAACTTACTCTTCCACCACTCTCGTCTTTCATTGCTAAATTTTCCTAATTTTACTATTTAGTTAAAATAGGATGTAAAGAATAAAATTCAGTTTCTCTGAATGTTTGAGATGAAGCTTGATGATTAGTATTATCTGCGTTATTCGGACTATTGTCCTCATCTTTATTGTTATCTATAGAACGTTTCGGCCGATATGCCCTCCGGCCTTCTTCAGGTATTTCAGGTTCGAAAAAGAAGGTCCCCGAGTCCGAAAAGAAGGTTCCCGAGTCCGACAAGAAATACCTGAAGAAGGTCGGATGGCATATCGACCGAAACGTTGTACAGATAACAATGAAGATGAGAACAATAGTCCGAATAACGCAGATAATACTAAAATTACAGTTATTTCTTCTTTTTAATGGATTTCTTTTAAGATTTATCCCCGAGATTTTTGCTCATATTCATCAGGATAAATCCAAAATTAGAAATCAATAACACTAACCACATATTTATTAAAATCAAATCTTTAATATCAATATGCAAATTAGCCTTAACGTCCACACTGTAAACCGCTATTTTGTTGTATATATAAATACAATTGCATGTTATCATTATGTAGCTCCAGCCAACGCCGGGGGTCCAGTGGCTTCGGCCCTGGATCTTTACAAGTTAATAGCGTCGATCCCAGGGGGCTATCCCCCCAGGCAATACCCGTCCCCTTGATTTAAAGGGGCAGGGCTGGGTTTATTGCCCATTGCCTGAGGCGCCCCCTTGAGGGGGAATGCCGACGGGATCGACGCAATTTTTCACCCGCCACCCATGAGCTTTGGTTTGTGGATGGTCCCACGTTAATAGGGCCTTGTGCCTAACCCGTACAAGTGGGGTACGAGGTAAATACAATGTAGATAAGGCCAACAGTATTAATAAAGTAAAACAATTTTATTAATAAATAAATAAAATAAAATCATGGAGAATATGACGTAAATAATTAAGAGAATTATGACTTGAGTAGTAATATAGTTTCGGTTACAGACAGACAAACACACTAGCTCCATTATAATAAGTTAATAAAGATTGAATTTATTTATATAAGAACTGCACAAAGTTCATAATGTCCATGTTTGTATAAATTCCAAGTACTTTCGACCGGTATTGGTTATTATCAAGGAAGAATTAGTAAAAAAAGAGACAAATCCAATATTCCGCCCTGTCGACTGGGGCTGTAGAATATATTGACTGCACCTATGCAGAGGGGTAAGCCAGACCTGTCGACTGAGGCTGTAGAATACGCCGACTGCACCTCTGTAGAAGTGTAAAACCGCTCTGTCGACTGGGAATACACATGTTACATAATTATTAGAGACCAAATATTTATGGCAATAGTGTAGAAATCAAAATGGCCGTTATAAGCTACAGCCCACGGCCTTGAAGGATGAGTGACAAGGCTTGACCTCAGTCCTAACCTTCCGGTGGATACCGTGAGAACCGGTAGAGAGGACCCTCTCTTCCGGTTTAGATAGTAAGTAAGTTTCAGTCAGTTAGCAGGTTGGAGCCGATCTGCGCAGATGTCTGGGTTGGGGATTGAAAATAAAGTAACATCAAAGTAAATCGAAGTCCCTAACAGAAACCAGACCCGAAGTCCCCAAGAAAGTCCAGACCTTAGAAGAGACTAGACCAAGATAGATGAAGAAATAGCAAAGCCGGCCAGAAGAGAATACGACCAGAAGTAAGAAGTAAGAAGTAAGAAAAGGGTATACAACACACAGACAGCACCCTTATTTTAACTAAATAGTAAAATTATGAAAATTTAGCAATGAAAGACAAGAGTGATGGAAGAGTAAGTTTCAATGGTTCTATTTTTCGATTATACCCCCCCCCACACACTCTGTTTCAAATATTTTTATTTGCATTCTTATTTAGTTTCATTTGCCTTTAATTCAATATAATATTCTATTACATCAAAATATCTCTTTCAGAATATCCCAGCTGGGGCTGTAGAATGCACCGGCTGCACCTCTGGAGAAGTGTAAGACCACCTTGTCTCCTGGGACGGTAAAATACGCCGACTGTACCTCTGCAGAGGGTCAAAGCCCCTCCCCTAATATTTGCCGTGAGTGCAGACCCGTGGTGCTTAACTACGGAATCCCGGCGGCATACCGTAAAATTCAAACAAGCAACCAAACAACCAACTTGGCGAGGTAGGGTTAAGGTCCATCATCCCCTTTTCTATAATATATTGCACTAACAATTCTCAGAAAGTAACATTCTTCTTTAAAAAAAAAAATTTAAAAAAAGAAAGTCTCACGCAGTGTAATGGTTAACGAGTCCGGCTAGCAGATGTGAACTTTTAATTTTCTCAACGGTATTGACGCTAATGAAGCATAACCAACCTCGGCTCTGGCGATTACTTCTTTTTCTTCTTCTGCCGTGATGGTAACCGCTACCCTACATCGCACCCTCTCAAAGAGGGCAATATTCAAGTAAAGGCACATTACGATTTCTCGTCTGCCAATTCCAAGACATAAAAAGATAAAATATTAATTCGGACGATAAACGTATATCCTTGTTTCCGTGTAGCCTACACATAAAAAGCAATTAATGCACAAAGAAAAAAAAGCAAATAAATAAATAAATAGATGCTTTCTAAATAATAATAATAATAATAAGCTGTGGAATATGAGGGTGAAAGTGATACCAATTGTAGCTGGTGCACTTGGAACGGTCCCAAAACACTTGGGAATAAAAAGACTGGAGGATCTGGAAATCAGAGGAAGAATTGAGACCATCCAGACAACTGCATTGCTGCAATCGGCTAGAATACACTGAATAGACCTGGTGACCTGATGAGACTTGTTGTCACTCAGACTCCAGTGAAATACCATCAGCTAACGCTGATGCGAATAACTCAGAAGTAGTGAAAATAATAATAATAATAATAATAATAATAATAATAATAATAATACTTTGCGGTAATAGAGATGAGACTGTAAACCATGTACTCTGCGAATGTAGCAAACTAGCACAACGGGAGTAAAAAAAACTAGACACGACTGGGTTGGGAAGGTGATCCACTGGGAATTATGCAAAAAATTTATTTTGACCATACAACAAAATGGTATATGCATAAACCAGAATCTGTTCTTGAGAACGAAACGCAGAAAATTCTCTGGGACTTTGAAATAAAAACGGATCACCTTATCCCAGCAAGAAGACCAGACCTAGTGTTGATAAACAAAAAAGAAAGAACTTGTCAACTGGTGGATTTTGCAGTTCCAGCAGATCACAGAGTGAAGCTAAAGGAAAATGAAAAAATGGACAAATACTTGGACCTTGCCAGAGAATTGAAAAAGTTATGGAATATGAAAGTGAAAGTGATACCAATTGTAGTTGGTGCACTTGGAACAATCCCAAAAAGATTGGAAAAGGGTTTGGAAAGTTTGGAAATCAGAGGAAGGATTGAAACCATTCAGAACACTACACCGCTGCAATCTGCCAGAATACTCAGAAGAGTCCTGGAGACCTGAGAAGACTTGGTGTCACTCAGATTCCAGTGTAAGACCATCAGCTAATGCTGATGTGAAAATTCAAAAGGAGTAAATCTATTAATAATGGAGATTCGCTTCCGGTTTTTGTCTGTAACAAAAATTACGCCACTGCTTACGTCACATTACCCAAAATCGTCATAACATAGAATAAATACACTCAAAATTTGAACATGCAACATTAGACAGTCCTCATTGTTTTTTAAAACAAGTTTTAATAAATACATGACTGGTATTATATATCTATATATAGTTTGTTTTATTTTAATATATATTTAAAGTTTACATTTCAAATTGTTTTATTTTTAATCCTTTAATGAATTTGATGATTTTACTTACTTAGGGTACAAACTCGCTGACATTGAATTTTTTACTCCCACCCCTCAGGCAATATGTTTCAAAAATCTATTTTTACATCGCCCGGGAGGGTGTTTTTTATTTTGTACTAGTAATAATAATAATAATCCTTAGTAAACAACTATAACTTCAAGTAACCATTAAAAGGTGTCCTTTTTACAGCTTGAACTTTTCTAGCTTACCTTTATCTGCGTCTGGGTAATTGAAATAGGTTTCACACACACACCCTCCCTTCTTTTTCCCCCTCCCCCTGATTCATTTTGTTTTGTCTTCTACTTTGTGTCAGATTTTTTGCAGTCTTTTTAGCTAGTTTCTCTTACGAAATTATCTCTGAAGAGTCACAAACGAAAAAAAAATTTTTTTCAGAAGATGAATTCAGCTTTTAAAAGGTAATATAGTTTAAATCATCAATCAGTATTAAAAATTGCTTATGAAAAAAAGGAAGGTCAATTTTCTGTATTCATTATTATTATCACTAGCAACAGAAAACACCCTCCGGGCGTCGTAAAAATTAAAGACATTGCTTGAGAGTGTGGGAGTTAAAAATTCAATATCCGAGGGTTTGTATAAGTAAGCAAAATCCTCATATTTATTAAATGAGTAAAAAAATAAATGAATAAATAACTAAAACAATTTGAAATGAAAACTGAGCCCCGTCCCTCTCAAATAAAATGTTGCGTGCATGTAATAATCAAACAATTATTTTGAATATTTTCCACATCAATTTTCCACAAAATCGTAGGTATTTATTTATTTGTAAACTTTTTAGTTAACTTCTTGTTACTGTAAAAAAATTTTTTTTAAAAGGACGAGAGTAAAAAACAATTTTTAAAATTGCTTACTCAAATTTTGGGTGTATATAGCATAAGAATATTGTGACATAAGCTGTGACGTAGAGCTATGACGTAGTTCTTGATACAGACAGAAATACAGACAATCTCCATTATCAATAGATGGCACGTTTATACCGATATAAACATCCCACGCTTGATATCATCACGGTCGATAAACATTATTTTCGGACCTGGACGATAAGAAATAATTATTTTGATCTAGGCGTAATGGGTTTTTTTAATGTTAAAATCCCATTAGCGTAGGCAACCCGGAAAAGAAACAATAGGGTGATTCCAAAAGGGAGGGCTTTTCCGACGTAAACAAGTCGTGTCTTGACTCGGGGATGGGAATTTCTAATCTAGCTTTCTATATACATATTGACCAACCCCTCCGCACGAGCAGGATGTGGCATAAGGTCAATTTCTTAAGTGGAGTTTAAATAGTAAAGTCGTCGGGGTGGCCAAATATCGGTATCATCCAGACAGCGAGGGAGTATATCCCCTTTCCACTAGCACTAGACCAAGGAGATTGTTTTGGCGTCTGAGACGTAGCGCCACATGAGTAGGATGTGATACAATGTTATTTTTTTTAAATGGAGCTTAACAGGTTTGAATTAAGTTTTCCTTTTCATAGACTGGTTACTTATCGAAGAGTCTACTCTGCCCTACTATTTACCAATAGTTACAGGTGGGTAGTTGGATACATACCTTTCCCAATGGTATTAGCGCGAAATGTGAAATGCAAACAGCCTCGTCTACGATTTGAACTCTGGTCGACGAGTCCATTTCCTACAACTCTAACCATTGCACCACTGCACCTCTAACACTTGTTACTATATAACTGTGCACATACGCTGAGTTGGCGAGGGCCGGTATCGATCTCAGAACCTTGTGCTTCAGGTTTGAATTCAGAGTTTTCCTTCTCCTAGACTAGTTGGCTAACCGAGATTAAAAAGTCCAGTCTTACCCATAAATAGAGGAAAAGTAGTTGGATTCCCACCTTTCCCAAGAGTATTAGCACACTGTGAAATGCAAGCAGCACCGTCTAGGATTTGAACTCGTCTCGGCGTTTCTATATCCAACGATGATAACCGTTGCACCACAGGTCCCACACGCCACTAGGTTCTTATATATGCAGTCCTATCACTAGAATTACCACGCGCGTTTTCCGACTGGCTACGTGGCGAGTCTTTGCGACGTAGTACCTAACGCCTGCCGCACAGGAGCTAAGCAGCTCAATAACGAGATAAACAGGTCTGCAGAGCGGCGACGTTTTCGTCGTCATAAACAACCAAATGTAGATGGGAATTTCCCCTACGATGTGTGTGACCGCATCTGCAAGTCTGTGTGTACTTAAATAGTGACTAGCACCACCACCACTGCTGAGGTACGGGGAAGATGGGTCATTTCATTATATTATTATATCATTTTATTATATCTCTTTGCAAACTCATTTTAGCCTAATCCCAATTATCTACCCAGAGCTCAATGGGTGACTCAACGGGTCACGTTTTGCCTTATATATATATATATATATATATATATATATATATATATATATATATATATGAGAAGTAAATACACAAGCGATGTGATTATGATATGGCTTTTTTTAGCCGCCAATTTTTTGGAGAATATGTGCTTAATTGAAGTCGTACTTAATTTTGAAAGTTAATTAATTAATTAGGCGGGCATACCTATTTAAATGTAAGGCTAAACAAATCGAGAAAAATCAATCTCTGTATGTACATTTCGGCCTATTAGGCCTCATCAGCGGTCTTACTATCTATAGCTCTGCTGATGAGGCCTAATAGGCCGAAATGTACATACATATAATCTACTTCTAAACAAAACGAAAAATCTTAGAAAGTCCGGTTCGTGTAGGGGTTACGGTCTTCGCATGTCAGCTTGACTGTCAGAGTTCAAACCACGCACAAGGCGGTCTTCCTATTTATAGCTCTGCTGATGAGGCCTAATAGGCCGAAATGTACATACAGAGATTGATTTTTCTCGATTTGTTTAGCCTTACATTTAAATAGGAATGCCCGCCTAATTAATTAATTATTAATTAATTAATTAACTTTCAAAATTAGGTACGACTTCAATTAAGCACATATTCTCAAAAAAAAAAATATATATATATGTGTGTGTGTGTGTGTGTGTTGTTAAACTCTACTGACGATTCTTGTCGGACGAGTTTTTGTTCCATCCTTTCCAACTGTCTGGCCATCTTTTTAATGTCAGGGTGGAATTGGTGTAGCAATCCACCAAAGGTCGCTACACCAATTCCACCTTGACATTAAAACGATGGCCAGCCAGTTGGAAAGGATCGAACAACAACTCGTCCGACAAGAATCGTCAGTAGAGTTTAACAAAACATGTTTAAAAGAAAAAATGGTGCCAAAATACACTTATATATATATATATATATATATATATGTGTGTGTGTGTGTGTGTGTGTGTATACAGAGCAATATTTATCATAGAAAGGAAGGAAGCGCTGTATTTATACATACTGGATCATACAATATTAATACAGTGTATCTTAGAAATAACATATAGAATCATCCCTTACTACCAAGTTTGTGGATAAATCTCATATATATATACATATATATATATATATATATATATATATATATGGCATATATATATATATATATATATAAGTTACAGAATTTATATATATATGTGTACGTTAAATAGTTTTAATAGCTCTATGAGTGACTCAACGAGTTACGTTTTGTCTTGTATACACACACACACACACACACACACACACACATATATATATGAAAAATATATGGAAATTAATCCGACAGTATGAAATATAACATTTTGAAAAAACATATGATGCTTGTTATGTGATTGCTGACAGGCCTGTTTCGACCGAAACGATAAGTTGGTCTTCATCAAAGAGCGACATAGACGAGAAGAAAATATCCGTTAAAAAGACTGTTTACAAAACGAACGCTGATATCAACACACACACATATATATATATATATATATATATATATATATATATATATATATATATATATATATATATATATATATATATATATATATATATATAAACGTTAGCTAATTTATATATATATATATATGTACGTTAAATAGTTTTTTCAATAATTTTAAAAACTTTTATTCTCTCTCTCTCTCTCTCTCTCTCTCTCTCTCTCTCTCTCTCTCTCTTTTATTTCTTTCTCTCTCGCTCTTTCTTTCTTTCTCTCTCTCTTTCCCCCTCTCTCTCCCCCACTCTCTTTCTCTATTTCTTTCTTTCTTTCTTTCTCTCTCTCTCTCTCTCTCTCTTTCTCTTTCTCTCTCTCTCTCGCGCTCTCTCTCTCTCCTCCCCTATCTCTCTCCCTATATCTATCTATCTCTTTCTTTCTTTCTCCCCCCTCTCTCCCCCTCTCTCTCTTTCACTGTTTCTTTCTCTCTCTCTCTCTCTCTCTCTCTCTCCCTCCTCTCTTTCACTGTTTCTTTCTCTCTTTCTCTCTCTCTCCCCTCTCTCTCTCCCACCCTCTCTCTCTTTGTATTTTTAAAAAATTCAAATCTTATGTAATTGTTTACATTCTCTGTTCATATGCCGGCATTTAATCACATAAACAGATTTATACAGAAATACATTTTTTTTTCTTGGTTGGATTTCCTTTGAATTTCTACAAACCATTTGTGTTCGCTGAAATTCGCTTGAAAGTTACACCAAAGTTTACGTTACAGATAGAGAACTGCAATCCTCAGAGGGAAACACGTGAACATAGAAAAAAAAAAAAACAGTATTACCCCCGCTTATCCGCGGAAAGGCCAAACCTCATTTCACCCATCCGCGGTCGGCGCTATCAACAACAGCTTTAGTGTCCAAACATGTTATTAACCCTTTGAGAGCTGGAGCCTAAATTTTACCCTCTGTCGTTTGCGCGTGATCTCCCCACCGCTAAACCGGTGCTATGGTCTATATGTGATGGCGTGGGAAATATATGTGCCACCGGTATACTGGGGTAACGTACTCAATGGGTTGAGCTAGAAATATTTTGCGAAATTTATATTGACGGGAAATAAAATAGAGACACCCTGGATATGATTTAATTTATTCAAGATTAAATGATTGCTGAACTTATTTGTTTAATGGCATATCAACGTTCGTGGGTTATTTGATTGGGTCATTTTATACTGAAGACGTTTTTGTTTTATTCATTCTTGATAAGTATTCAATTTTTTTAAAACTCAATTTCTTCCTTTATTTATGAACATTTCCCAACACCAACAAAAAGTGAAAGTAATAGAGCGAGTGGAGTTCGAACTCGCTTACTTCGTTATCGCAGTCCAGCACGTTAGCCACTACGCTACAAATTAACCATCTCTTTAGTATGAATGAATTAACGAAAACATTTCCAAGTCCAAGAACGAGTTCACCCTCCGTTAACAATAAAAAATTTTATTGCAATATAATTATGCAATCATATACAAAAAAAAAAAAAGTTTTGCACACTAGATAGAAAAGAAAAAACACGGTGAGGAATTTGGCAAGTGTTTTTGCTTAATGCTAATTAGGTTTTTCAGCAGCAATGATATGGGCATCCTCATCCTCCCAGCTACGGGTTGAATAGTAATACTACTGTTCTTCTGTTCAACGGATGAGCTTTGGAATCAAATAACCCACAAAAGTTGATGTGCCATTAAACAAAGAAACCCAGCAACCGATTAATCTTGAATGAATTAAAACATATCCAGGGTGTCAATTTTATTTCCCGTCAATATAAATTTCGCAAAGTGATTCCAGCTTAACCCATTGAGTACGTCACCCCATTGAGTACGTTGCTATGGACCATAGCACTGGTTTAGCGGTGGGGAAATCAAGCCATTATTCACACTGCTTTTTTGTTTGTTTGTGTTTTTTTTTTTGTTTTTTTTTGTTTTTTGTTGTTGTTTTTTGCAGCATGATTATATGACTGATCTTGGTTTAATGGTTTATCAGCCTTCGTGGGTTATTTAGTGCCAAATCCATCCTTCTAGAAGAACAGTAGTGCCTCTATTTAACCCATAGCTGGGATTATGAAGGTGTCCATACCTTTCCTTGGGATTGTGACGGAGAACGAGAAAGGAAAAAGAGCAAGAGATTGTCTTGCCTGCCGGGATCGAACTCGCGTCCTCCTGCATGCAAAACAAATGCGTTTTGGGCACTGGACGGACGCGAGTTTCGACTGATGTGCCCGGATGTTTGGCTAATATGCCCATAAAATAACAAGTGAGTCGAACGCTGTGCAGTCAGCAGCAGCAGAAGCAGTCGACGACGAAGCGCTTTTCAGTAAAAAAATGGATTTTAGTCGAACAGAAACAAAACTAAATAGGAAATGTGATTTTGAACTGCTAAAGATTATTTCGACTACGACGACGGATTTTCCAGCTGCTAGACGAAGAATGGGTTGACCAACAGAGGGTCTGGCTTGTAAGAAGATGGAGAACTCACTTGTTTTTGGTTCCCCCTCGGCGGGAGCTTGTTGATTCGAAGGTCTATTTCGCCCCATATATTTCCCCCCATTCTATAAGGATATTAGTCCAAGGAAGAACGTAATAGCGCGACTGGAGTTCGAACTTGCTTCCTACAATGTCGCAGTCCAACACGCTACCATTACGCCGTAGGAACTCCCACCTATAGATAGAACCCTAACAGGTATTATCACTCATTATCAGGGTGGACCTGGGAGTAATGACAATGAAGAGGTACACAGAACTGAAGCCTCACCACCAGATGCAATTTAATTTCATGCCCAGGTCACCCCAACGCAAAGCGCATTAATTTTTTTACAAAATAAATACGGCCGGAGAATTAAAAAAACACTAAAATCATTTTGTAGATTTCTAAGAAATGGGAAGTTTGTGCAAACTTAAGCTACGGGATTGCTCCTTCTGAAACATAACATAAATATATTTCACACTCTCTTTATCCTCACAGAGAAACTAACATATTTAATGAGGAGGTAATCAAGATATATATAGGGAGGCGGAAAATGACAGAGAGAAAGTGAAGTAAGAGATGGTTACGTTTTTGACTTAATTGCAAATTACGACTAATTAGAACCAATTAAAGAACTAAATAATATTTTCATATGAATTCTGTGTCATT
The DNA here is from genome assembly GCA_023376005.1 of Doryteuthis pealeii. Taxonomy (NCBI): domain Eukaryota; kingdom Metazoa; phylum Mollusca; class Cephalopoda; order Myopsida; family Loliginidae; genus Doryteuthis; species Doryteuthis pealeii. The sequence continues at coordinate 88,800,804 of CM042160.1, forward strand.
AAACTAAAAAGCCATTAGAAAACAATCATTGATTCACTCATATATATATATATATATATTATATATATATATATATATATATATATATATATGGACCAAATTCCACTCGCGAGTATGCCCACGAGCTTCTTCAGACCACTGATATCTTTTATTTAGACAGGCACATGGCCAAACTCATTTTATATTCATACATTTCACCTCCCTCATTCAGGGGTGATCATATTGCATTTTTCTTTTCAAGTGTCTTTTTTATTGGTGGAAAATTGTTTTTTTCCTTGATCCTTTGCATGATTGATGGTGTTTTTATGTGTCTGCCTAGTCTGTTGGTAAATTCCTAAGTTTAGTTTGACTGACCCACAGAATTCTACTTCTATTTATGACCTTGATGCCCTTTTACTCTAAGTGGGTAAAGTGGGAAGCAGGGAAGGACCCGCCTAGAATCACCTTGTACCAAGAAACTTGGTACCGCGCCAAAGTATATATATATATATATATATATATATATTATATATATATATATATATATATAATATTAACTGTACAAGGATGCTGCGTGCTGTTATAAACAAATCCTGGATGCTGAACTCCACAAATTAAGGAAAAAAAAATTTTTTTGAGGAGGAAGAAAATTCTACATTAAGAAAATTTTTCTGTTATGCAATTCAAATTATTGATGATTATCCATCTGATGAGACTTGATTTGGGGAGCTATATTAAATCAACTTAGATTTATAAAGGCCCCAATTTTGGTCGAAATAAATTTATTATGGAATAACGGTGTTGGGTTTTTCCTTCCTTTCAAAGATAAATATTGCTCCGTATATAATCTAAAAAAATTATTATACATTGAGCTCTCTGTAGTGATTTAAAGATTCACTGTATTTATACATACTGGATCATACAATATTAATACAGTGTATCTTAGAAATCACGTATAGAATCATACTTTACTACAAGTTTTGGATACTTCTCACCCCCCAACACCCCACACACACATAATATATATATATATATATATATATAATATATATATATTGAGAGAGAGATGGGGAGACAGAGAAAGAGAGTGAAATAAACAAATAGTTATATATATATATATATATATATATATATATATATATATATATATATATATATATTGGTTAGGAGGTTGATTTAGAAGGCTATCACAATGCAGTTTGGAATAAATAAAAAATAATAATACGGTAACAATGGTGTTGTGTGTTGACCTGTATTTTTTATTCTTTCTTGAATTTTCGTGGTAATACCTCTTTATCAAAAGAATTGAACTGAAGCAGTACAGCTATGGCATTTCTTCCTAAATGAAATTTTTTTATTTTGAAAATGACGTTATTTTTGAAATAACTGTATTCCCGTGTGAGCGTGAATGCGTTTATTTTTTTTTTTTTTTTTGTACGTGTGCGTATGTTGTAATGCGCGTGACATTGAAAATGCGTGTTGGTTGTGACGTTAAGACTGTATATATATATATATATATATATATATATTTAATTTATTTATTTAATTTTTTTTCCTTAACAACTAGTGTGCAATGGCTTGTGTGTTTGTATGTGTGGGCGAGATGTTGGGCTATAGATTTGAGTGCGTGTTTCGTATTAGTCTTCTCGTTGTAGATTTGTTTCATTTGGTCGTGGAAGATCATTATATATATATATATATATATATATATATATATATATCTTATTATAAAGGAGATTGTGTGTTTTTCTGTCTGTAACCGAAACTATATTCCTTCTCAAGTCACAATTCTCTTAGTTATTGACATCACATTCTCCATGATTTTATCTTTATCTAAACCTCAATTATTAATAAAATTGTATTACATTATTAATACTGTTAACTATGTCTACATACTGACACCATGCAATTATATTTATATATACAACAAAATAGCGGTTTACAGAGTGAACGGGAAGGCTAATTTGCATATTAGTATTTAAAAATCGAATTTAATAAATATGTGCTTAGTATTATTGATTTCTAACTGTTTGGTTTTATTTTAATGAATATAAGCAAAAATCTCTTCAATGAATCTTAAATGAAATCCATTAACAAGAAAAAATAACTGTCATTTTATTCTTTACTTCCTCTTTTAACTAAATACTTAAATTAGAAAAAATAACAATGAAAGACGAGAGTAATGGAAGAGTAAGTTTCAGTTGTTCCATTTTTTATTATACTCCCTCTGTTTCAAATCTTTTATTATACTCCCTCTGTTTTAAATCTTTTTATCTGTATTCTTATTTAGTTTCATTAGCCTTTCTAATTTAATACAATATTTTATTACATTAAAACTTAAATGTTTGCACCCGGAGGGTGCATATATTTGCTAGTATATATAATGATCTTCCACGACCTATCCTACATCATCAAAGTCATGTTTTTGTTTTCAGTCCAGTCATGCCCCGCACCAAAACACCTTGCAAACAGCCAAATGCAACGATGAACCTAATGCCCTTGCATTACATCAGAGGCGGATATTTATTAAATTTATCAGTTTAGTTTTATAAATATTTAACGCATAGTGTCACCTTCATCCCTTCTTTTTTTTTCTTAAATAAATTTTCAACTTACCGTTAGATCAACGACCTGCTAATATATACAAAAAGAGTCATCGCCACATTGACCTGTTTAAAACAACCACTCTGTACCCTGATTGGCTGTTCCTACAGTATTTTTTAAAACAACCACTCTGTACCCTGATTGGCTGTTCCTACAGTATTTTTTAAAACAACCACTCTGTACTCTGGTTGGCTGTTCCTACGGTATTTTTTTAAAACAACCACTCTGTACTCTTATTGGCTGTTCCTACGGTATTTTTTTAAAACAACCACTCTGTACTCTGATTGGCTGTTCCTACAGCCAATCAGTGTGCACAAACCAAGGTCTTTGTTACAATTCGTGTAGCCATTTTAGGGCTCTAGGTTAAAGCATTTTCCAGTGGAGATCCCTCGTGGCATAGTAGTAGAAAGATGCAGTATCAGTTTTGATCCTTGTCAGCTGATCCTGTGATCCTTGAAATAGAAAGATATAGCATCAGTTCTAATCCTTGTCAGCTGATCCGTGTTAAAGAATTGTATAATCCTCATCAGTTCGTCTGTACATCCGGCGAGCAATTGAGCGACAATTCAACACCTTTAAATAGTAAATCAAATACATGTACAACGTTTTGATTGGAAGAGTTTATAAATTCAAGTTATGATCTTCAGCACACCTTATATTCCAGAATAATCCAACAGTTGAGACAGACGAGAGTAATTATTACTTTCACTTTCAAACTAATACCTTTGGTGAATGTTTGAACCCTCTATCCTCCCCCAGTATCAGTTTTGATCCTTGTCAGCTGATCCGTGTTAAAGAATTGTATAATCCTCATCAGTTCATCTGTACATCCGGCGAGCAATTGAGCGACAATTCATCAACACCTTTAAATAATAAATCAAATACATGTACAACGTTTTTATTGGCCGATTCAACCAACGTTGTTTGGAAGAGTTATGATTTTCAGCACACCTTATATTCCAGAATATGCTTTGAAACTTACCTTTTATACCCGGCCTCGGCTGGGGGGTCCAGTGTGCTTCGGCCTCTGGACCGGTGGAGTACAATTAATAGCGTCGATCCTTGGGGACAGGGCTGGTTTATTGCCCAGCGCCTGAGGCGCCCCCTTTGAGGGGGAATGCCGAAGGGATCGACGCAATTTTTGTTCTTTCTCACCCATTAGCTTCGGCTTGTGGGTGGGCCCACATTAAAATGAGGCCTTGTGCCCAACCCATACAAGTGGGGTATGAGGCAAATACCCTTATATTCCAGAATAATCCAACAGTTGAGACAGACGAGAGTAATTAACCTTTCAGGTGAATGTTTGAACCCTCTAATCCTCCCCCCAGCTATGGGTTAAATATTACCATAAAGCAATACTTTCTATGTCCACTGAAATCGACAAAAAGAACTCAGTCAACACTTTATCTGCATATATGCATTGTATATAAAGATAGAAAGGGTGGGCCATGGTAATATGGGCGTACGTATTGCTAGTATGAGATATACCTGATATACAGAGAGGATGTTATTCGTGGGGGTGTCCAGCATTTGGTATCGGCTGAAATGAATGTATACATCTTTCGGTTCCTTTAGATTTCCGGGACATGACAGGAAAGGGTATTATTAGAACAATATGTCAGTTAGTTTCTTAAAATCTAAACATGAACACGCCATTAATGTTAAAACTTCTTTGCAAACTACAATGGTCGTTCAAAAAGTTCTGAACCTCACCCAGAAAAAGAGCCATTCAGAGTACTGTCTTATGTTTTGTGCGGTTGGTGTTCATACCAACGTGAGAGGTGTACGACAAATCTAAATATGGACAAAAAAGAGGCCCCGAGCAGCTATAAAGTATCTTGGAACTTTTTATCGACATTTGTACATATATATGCAGAAGAGTGTAGTAGGAAGCGCGTGGTGTAATGGTTAAAGTCATGGGAAATGGACTCGTCACCCCGAGTTCAAATCCTGGATGTGGTAATTGCATTTTACTTAGCGCTAATACCCTTGTGAAATGTATGAATTCTACTTTCCTTCCAGCTATGGGTAAATAGTAGGGCAGACTAGGCTCTTTAACCTTGGCTAGGCAACCGGTCTAGGAGAAGGAAAACTCTGAATTCAAACCTGTTGAACTCCGCTTTAAGAAATTGACTATCTTTATTCTTTTCAAACAGGCACTGAAACGTCTAGACGTGTAGACTATTGTCTAGACGTTAAGACATTACTCCTTTATTATATATAAACTTACCTAACCCCCTCATCACAAACAAGATAGGGAATACGGTCAATTTTTAAGTAGTGTTTAACAGGTTTTTATTTCAGAGTTTTCCTTCTCCTAGACCAGTTGTGCTACAAAGGTTAAAGAGACTAGTTTGCCCTACTATTTATCCATAATATGAATTCAGACCTTTCCAAAGAGTATTAGGCCTATGTGAAATGCAAACAGCCTCCTGGATTGACTCAAGAAGCAAGTCTATCGGTTGAAACGGAATGACCGTTTTTGCGGTCTTTTCCAATGATTTTAATTACATATTCATAGAGCTATAGATTTGTCCCAATGAGTTAGGTCTTACCGGGAAATTGACTCAAGAAGCAAGTCTATCGGTCGACACGGAATGGCCGTTTTTGCAGTCTTTTACAATGATTTTAATTACCAATTCTGCGCATAAATCTCTACTCGCAACTAAATTGTTGAGTTATTTGATATAAGGCATGGGGCAAATGGTCACTCCTAAATATAGGCTCGTTGACTACCACGTGACCACCGAAGGCATTTCTATTGTCCAATCACTGGCACTGCTGCTGCTGCTTATGCTGTATTAATAGAGACAACATTCTGAGCTTATTTCATTGACATTTGGATTCTCTTGGACGTCGGACTTACAAGGAATACTCTAACACCGGATTCTTATTGGCTTGCTTACTTACTTATTACATCTGGAACTAGGATGCCGACCAGATACTTAACATAAATAAGGAACAATGCTCACACCACTGCCATGAGGAATTCTTCAGTAGTACATTTCCAGGATATGAACTCACGTCACCGTGTCCATCTCGATAACCATTGCGCAAAGGGCACCTACACTTTTAAGTTGGTTGGTTGGCTGGTTGGTTTTATGGTATGTCAAACCTCATAGCATTTTTAATGCAAGTGTCTTTTGAAAGTAATTATATGATTTCAAGTCGCTTCCTATATAATTTACAACAATTATATATCTTCAATTAACTATTCTTATCTAATACAAATAATATGTACACAATTAATTGTAGTTTACACGCCCTGTCAGTGAAATAGAATACGCTGCCTCCCTTGCTGAGGGGTAAATCACATTAAAAAAGACACATAAAAAGACACATAAAAAAGACACATTATATATATATATATATATATATATATATATATATATATATATACATTTCAAAAGTGAATTGATACCCATTGATGAGACTGAATTTTGGGGAGCTATATTAAATCAACTTAGATTTATATAGGCCCCAATCTTGGTCGAAATAAATTTATTATGGAATAACGGTGTTGAGTTTTTCCTTCCTTTCTATGATAAATATTGCTCTGTATATAATCTAAAAAGTTTATTATACATTGAGCTCTTTGTAGTGATTTAAAGATTCACTGTATTTATACATACTGGATCATACAATAATAATACAGTGTATTAGAAATCACATATAGAATCATCCCTTACTACCAAGTTTTGGATAAATCTCATATATATATATATATATATATATATATATATATATATGGGAGAAATGTAAGGAAGGTTAATCCAACAGTATGTGGAGAAAGGTAGACAAACACGGGATGTTATGGAAACTGGATGTTTATTGTCGACGATGTAAACGTTTCGGTCTATTAGACCTTCTTCAGGACTTGGATATAGTTCTTGCTTCAATGATGGACATTCTCAAAATGATAAAACAGGAGGTCGTCAGTAGGGGAAGGGGTAGTTGGGAAATTCCACTACCCACCCCCAACCACCCCTCCCCCTACTGATAACCTCCTGTTTCATCATTTTGAGAATGTCCATCATTGAAGCAAGAACTATATAAAAGTCCTGAAGAAGGTCTAACAGACCGAAACGTTTGCATCGTCGACAATAAACATTCAATTTCCATAACATCCCGTGTTTGTCTACCTTTCTGCACACACACACACACACACACACACACACACATTATATATATATATATATATATATATATATATATATATATATAGTATATGTATATGAGTATAGATAAAAGGATATGAAAAACAACACAATATGCTGTTAAAGTGAAAAGATTCTGGAGTATAAACAAGCTCTGAAGATGATTTTTATAAATCGAAATATTGTTCAATATCAGCTATGAATATGTTATAACATGTTTTCACTTTAACAGCATTTGTGTTGTTTTTATATCCTTTTATCTATACTCATATCGTCGGATTCATTTCCTTTCTCTTTACGCGCGACGATTAAAATCAAATGCGCGTAAAATAAATATTGCCTGATGGATGGAGTTGAAAATTTAATATCAGAGAGTTTGTATCATAAGTAAAGTAAATCATCAAATTTATTAAAGGAGTAAAAAATAAAAATATTAATAAAATTAAAGGAGTAAAAAGTAAAAAAATTGAAATGAAACTTAATTCTGATAACTTTAAATATATATTAAAATAAAACAAACTATATATAGATAGATAATACCAGGTATGTATTTATTAAAACTTGTTTAAAAAAACAATGAGGACTGTCTAACATTGAGTGTATTCTATTTATGACGATTTTAGGCAGTGTAACGTAAGCAGTGACGTAGTTTTTGTTACAGAAAACCGGAAGCGAATCTCCATTATTAATAGATATATTGTAGCGAGATCGAACGGCAAAACTCACAAACCTGTGATGAACCAACAACGGTCTCGTCGGTCGAAGAGACAGCGAGTGGCATGTTGTGTGTGTGGGCGGAAGCAGAGGAGGGGAAATGTGACGAGTTCGAGGTGGGCACGAGACGAGTTGTGAAAGAGGTGAAAGCGTGAGTGTCATTGAGGCCGCGATTTGTAGTTTGCAAGTCTCGTGTTAAGAGTAAGGAAATGAATCCGACGGTATATGTATAGATAAAAGGGTATGAAAACACACAATGTTGTTAAAAGGAATATATTTTTATATCATTTTTCATTGCTGATATTGACAATATTTCGATTCATAAAAAATCATCATCAGGGCATAATGATAATTTGGTCTGTTTTTAGATGTAAATGTTTTTTAATCTGAACTCATTGAGAGAGAAGCAGAAAACACTTCTAAATTCAAACCTGTTAAACTCCGCTTTAAAAAAAATGAACTTGTGACACATCCTGTTCGTGCGGATGAATTGGGTAAACAAATACATTACTGGATATCTCTTTTCCATATATTTACTTTTATTTACTATGCTTTACTTGACCTGATATAAGGTTACGGGGAGCTTACCGAAGCGATTCGTATGAGTGCTTTCAGTGAGATTTGAACGTAAGCCAATATAAGCATATCCGCTTTTGAGCGCACGTTTACGGAAATGTGTAATTTGTCCACATCTGCAAGGTACTTAATGAAGAGACAAGAATATCTTTTTTTTAAACATGGCAATCCTGTTTATTCAATATAAACTGGTACCTTGACTCACGAGTGCTTCAACTTACGAATTTTCCGAGTTACGAGCGGTCACTCGATGAATTTTTTGCTTTGTGCTGAGAGTAAAAATTTGAGTTACGAGCGAGATTCAGATGAGTTTATGTTGATAAGTTCACTAAAAACATTTAAGTTTCCAAATTTATAACACCAAAGAAAAATACAGGGTATATGAGATACGAGTGAGCTTCGGATACGCTTATGTTGATAAGTTCACTAAAACATTAAGTTTCCAAATTTATTACACCAAAGAAAAATACAGGGGTATATGAGATACGAGTGAGCTTCGGATACGCTTATGTTGATAAGTTCACTAAAAACATTGAAGTTTCCAAATTTATTACACCAAAGAAAAATACAGGGGTATATGAGATACGAGTGAGCTTCGGATACGCTTATGTTATAAGTTCACTAAAAACATTGAAGTTTCCAAATTTATTACAAAGAAAAATACAGGGGTATATGAGATACGAGTGAGCTTCGGATACGCTTATGTTAATAAGTTCACTAAAAACATTAAGTTTCCAAATTTATTACACCAAAGAAAAATACAGGGGTATATGAGATACGAGTGAGCTTCGG
>CM042160.1:88812125-88814625 GCA_023376005.1 Doryteuthis pealeii
GTCGCTTTATCTGCTGAATTCTTATTTCTTATGAGTGTCAGTAAATAAATAAATTAATGAATAATGGACCATTCCGTTTTTATTATAAAGAAAGAAAGGTGAGAAAAATGACAAGCTACACAGAAAAAATATAACAAGAAAGAGTTGGGAAAAGATAGAGAGAGGTAGAAAGATAGAGAGAGAGGGAGGGAGCATGCAGAAGCGATAACGCTAATCTGTTTCAATTGAAAAGGTGAAAAGAAGGAAAAAAGAAAGGAAAAGAGTGATAGAGAGTTAAATCAAGATTATTATCCTTTTTTACATATTGAACTATTTTGCAATAACTCTTAAGTAAACATATCAAACGTTGTTACAATTATATTATCATACTGTGGTATATCCACAGGTCCTGCTAGTTTTATATATTATCAACATATATCAAATATGAAGATATTGGTTCGGAGGAATATGAATACTCCGCCTGGGCTGCAATGGGTCAGACCTTTGAATACACATTCAAAAAGTCTCCCTCATTGAGGGGTTTCCCTGATAGTTCAAGGGAGCTCATTGAGGACAGGGGGGTTGTTACACTGTCCTTTAGCGGCTGGTATGAGAGGCCCAGTGCTTGAAGATATTCACAGTCCGGTCGCTTGACTCAAAGTCACTGTATTTCTCCAGCCCGCTATGGTGGTTAATTTTTAACTTCCGGTATTCTCTGACACAGGAGAGTTCCTATTTAAGGACCCCTATAGCTGTGACTGAGGGTCTTGGCGTCCTGAGTACGACGCTAAATTGCATCTAGAGGTGAGATTCCAATTCTGGAGCATGCAGACAGCGAGGGAGTCTATCCCATTTTCACTAGCGCTAGACCAAGGAGATTGTTTTAGCAATTAGGTGGAGCGCCACATCTACCATCAGTTCCTTGCTTTACCGCACAGATCGCTGTGCTACTCATATGCTAAGTTGGCTAGGGCTGATATCGAACTCGGAACCTTGTGGTTCCTAGTCGGGCGCTCTACCGACTGAGATAAACTGACTATATTCAAAAAGAGGTGTCTTGGGTATGAAAATGTGGTGAGGGTCCAATAATGGAGATCTGAGGAGAGTGGAGTCCCCGTCCATTGCCAAATCTATAGGGATATCTGGCGAGAAAGAGAGATAGAGACATAAAAATCTGTGCTGTCAGCTAGACTTGAATATGATGATTTTATTGTATTCCTGGATATCATCACGGAAATTTATAGTACATTGGAGGATGCTATCGGTACACGTATTCCTCCCCCCCCCAAACTGTACGGTATTGATGCATAAGCCTGTAGTTTTGATAATGCTGTATTTTATAAGCTAGCCTATAAAACTCAGGCAATATAAGACTATGAGTGTTTACACGGGTTCGCCCACGGTTAGGATGTGACACAAGGTCGCAAGTATGGGTCACCCAGTGAGAATCACATTGGCTATTAGTAGTTGCAGTAATGGATCTGCGAGACTAGTTTGCTAATCATTACATCACGATGTGACGCCCCCTTTTCTATCCACCCCGTTCGCCCGTTCGGTAGGATGTGACACAAGTTCATAAGTATGGGGTATCCAGTGAGGTTCGATCTCGCTATTCAGTAGTAATGGATCTGCGAGACTGGCTTGCTACCCATTGCACCACGATGGGACGCCCTACATAGATATTTGCAATTTTCGGTTGCATATTTTGCTTAAGTAAGTTCAGTAAAAGAATATATCCGGTAGACAAAAATCTTGGACCAAACCCATCTTGAGGGGGAGGGGGTGTTGGAGGGGAGGGAGGGGAGGGGAGGGGAAGATCTTTACGGAAGTTGTTTGGTCTTTAAGGGTTTTGTTTTTATATTCATTGCCAAATTATAAGTGCGTATTAAAAGACGGTGTATATTATATGACAAGAAACACAATACCTACATATGTGAGAATGGGAAATGAATCCGACAATATGAGGAAAAAATGAGTAAAGAAAAGAAATGTAGACGGATAAAAATGAATTTTATCGATATCACTTACACATGTGTTTCGGTCTGTTTATCAAAATGTATACGGATTTACGTTATTATTATTATTAAAATAATCAGATGGAGTTGAAATGATGATGATAATAATAATAGGAAAAATGCATAAAATGTTCCGACACAGAGAGATTTTGCCGACCTTCATCAGAGTAGAATTTTTTTTTTTTTATTATTTTTTTTTTTTTTTTTTTTTGAAAAAATAAAATACTACTCTGGTGAAGGTCGTCAAAATCTGTGTACGGAACATTTTATGCATTTTTCTTATTATTATTATCGTCATCATTTCAACTCCAGCCGATTATTTTAATAATAATAATAACGTAAATCCGTATACATTTTGATAAACAGACCGAAACACATGTGTAAGTGATATCGATTAAAAGTGATATCGATAAAATTCATTTTTATCCATCTACATTTCTTTTCTTTACTCATTTTTTCCTCAATACCTACACACACACACATATATATATATATATATTATATAT
>CM042160.1:88817125-88837125 GCA_023376005.1 Doryteuthis pealeii
AAACTGTTCATATGTAATTGGGTGATCACTTAAGCAACAGCAGGTACTGTAAACAACATAATTCCTTTGTTTATTAAAATGACTTGATGGCATTAACTAGAGTGTTGGTATGTCGTAGAACAAAACAACCAATCAAACAACTATATCTATAAATAAAGAATGCTCAATAATTGTGATAGGGCATATATATATATATATATATATATATATATATATAGGTCTGAATAAGCGTAGACACAGAATCAAAACTGATATTTGGTTTGACGATCGGCGTGAAACTGACAGTTATCCAGCGCCGTTGACCCTATAAGAGCAGTAGAAATCATTTCTTCGCCAAATTCGTTTCACATTTGCGCAAATGATAAATATGAAAAAAATTTTTTTTTAAATAAAACAGAAACAAAGGACAAATATCCTTTTTAATTTTAATCATTTTTTTCTTTTCTTTTCTAATGCAAACCTTCAAGAAAATATTTCATCAATTTTTATTTTTATTAGGGTTCTCCCATTATGTATTTGCCCACATAACGGAATTTAACATCGTCGTTTTCCATCTCCTAGACCGGTTGCCATACTTAGGTTAAAGAGCCCAGTCTTCCCTATTATTTACACATAGCTGGAGGGAGAATACTTGGATTCCTACCTTTGCCAAAAAATATTATTACTGCAATATGAAATGCAAACAGCCTCGTCCATGATTTGAACCCGGGTAGCCGAATCCATTTCCTATGAGGATAAGCATTACGCTCAAGTGGTTCCTCCGCTGTCAGAGCATCCTTTCAAAAATATTTAGAATATTTTCGTATACTGATAAGACTTTTGTTGACATTTTATTCTACAAAGATCAAGTAGCTGCCTAACCCAAGTATTTACTCATGGTACGCGCCCAGTACACACACATACGCGTGCACAGGGAGGCACACGCACCCACATACACACACACGCGCGCGCGCACACATACACACTCAAAAATGTATATATAAATGTGTATGTATGTGTGATATCAATTTTAACATACACAGAGACACAGAGACAGACACAATCACTCACTCACAAACACAAAACACACACACACACACACACACACACACACATATATATATATATATATATATATATATATATATATATATATATATATATTATATATAATTTCGTATTCATCATGAAGACTGTCGGTGCTCCCTTGATATCATTTTTAATATATAGTTAATATATTAGAATCATAGCGATATCGCCTTGATTAAAATCCATATCTCATATTTTATATATGTATATGAATAAATAAGGACTTTAAGATGGAAAAGAAAAATTGTTTTCTCAGACATTTCCACACACACACACACACACACACACAGCAATTTTTTTCATCGTAAATCCTGATTAAGGTTTATTAAAAATCCTGATTAAGGTTTATTAAAAAAAAAATAAAACGTTATAACGTCGACTTCATCATCAAGAATAAAGTCATTCAATTTTTGGAATACTTTGTGTTTTTTCTATTTTTTGCCTACGGTTGGATTTATTTCCATATTTTTCTATCATATATATATATATATATATAGTTTTAGAAAGTTTTTCTCTCTACCAGGGTTTCGGTGTTCAAGGTACACCTTCCTCAGGAGAACTCCTTTTGGATTAATTACTTATGCCACTGCAATGAAAACGTGGTAGTAACTTTTCGATGAATATACAGGGTGCGGCATAAGTAACGCCCTTTGTTTAAGTGGAACAAAATTAAAGCCTTTTTGATTATCCTTTATTTTTTCGAACATGAATGTATTGCAAACAGGTTAATGGATTAATATAATATATTAACAAAATTGATATAATGCTTACTCGCTTTAATAATGTTCAATACAAATGAAATTAAACCAAATTTAAGAAAAAAAGTTAGAAAAGATATAAAGTTTTAGAATTTAGTCATTTATTTGAGATGTTCAAAATGTTCCCCTTCATGTTCCATACAATTCTGAACTCTACCAGCAATACTTTTACAAACTTTTTGACACATTTCAATAGTAATTTCATGAAATTTATCTAAAATTGTATTCTTTAATTAATAATTAATAATTGTTTTCGGCTTAAGATTGTAAACCTGATCTTTCAATACACCCCACAAAGAAAAATTCCAGTGGTGTTAGGTCTGGTGAACATTATGGCGATTCAATTGGTCCTCTTCATCCTATCCATCTACCTTCAAAATTTTCATTTAACCATTCTCTAACTCTTATCCCATAAGATATGAAATTAAAAAGGGCTTTACTTATACCGCACCCTGTATGTATGTATATATCTTATTATAATGAAGATTGTGGGTTTGTCTGTCTGTAACCGAAACTATATTACTATACAAGTCACAATTCCCTTTGTTATTTACATCACATTCTCCATGACTTTATTTATATTTAAACCTCAATTATTAATAAAATTGTTTACATCATTAAGACTGTTGACCATATCTACATACTAATAACATGCAATTGTATTTATATATACAACAAAATAGCTGATTACAGAGTGAATGGGAAGGCTAATTTGCATATTGATCTTAAAAATTTGATTTTAATAAATATATGCTTAGTATTATTGATTTCTAATTGTTTGGTTTTATCTTATTGAATATGAGCAAAAATCTAGGGGATAAATCTTAAAAGAAATCCATTAACAAGAAGAAATAACTGTAATATTATTCTTTACTTCCTATTTTAACTAAATAGTTAAATTAGGAAAATTTACCAGTGAAAGACGGGAGTAATGTAAAATGGTGGAAGAGTTAGTTTCAAAGTTGTTCTATTTTTTTATCATACCCCCTCTGTTCCAAATCTTTTTATCTGCATTCTTATTCAGTTTCATTAGCCTTTCTAATTTAATATGATATTTTATTATATTAAAACTTAAATACTTGCACCCAGAGGGTGCATATATTTGCTAGTATATATATATATATATACATATATATATGTGTGTGTGTGTGTGTGTGTGTGTGTGCGTGTGTGTGTTGTATTTGCAATAGACGCACTTGTTAAATGTCTCTATTGCATTGTCATAGAATTCGTCACTGAATCTGCTGTGTTCCATTTACATGACACAATTTAACCTAAACAGTCTGATCATTATCCAACATTATCAGATGAGAGAGTCAAATATGAAATAATCATTTAGCGAAAAAGAATTTCCATTCTTCTTTTCTCGCCAAGTCTTTCTTGCCTCCAGTATCTTTTTGGGCGTTTTCTGAATTCTTAATAACAATCCACAATTCATTGAAATTAGAGAGATATAAGTAATTGGAGGGAATGTAAATAGGTAATGAATATATTGCTAGAGGTGGTCACCCCTTTCTTGAAAATGACCAATTAATGTACAATGGAGAGAAAAAAAATCTAGCTTTCTGGGGATAATAATTAGAGGTTGAAGGATAGTGTTATATGGAATATTAAGCGATTATTTTATTTTCAGTGTTCGTAAGGAATTTCTATTAAGACATACTTTGTGTTGATTTTGTTTTGCTTTGTTTTGTTTTGTTTTACGGCATATCAACCTCAGTGGGTTATTTAATGCCGATAAAGTTTTGAAATAAATCAATTCTTAATGGATAATACATTTTTTTTTATAAATACATTTTTCGATTTAACCAATAGATGGGACCCTAACAGGTACTACCACTCCGGGTAAGAGTGAACCAGGGAGCAATGGTGATGAAAGGGTGCTCCACATTCCCCAAACCTCCAGAACTGGAACCTCACCATCAGATAGAGTTTAACGTCATTCCCAGAACATGTAGACCCGCAGCCACCGCCTTCTAGCACCCATATGATAAAAAAGGGGTTGTGGCTTGCCATAAGGGCAATAGGGTTGGGAAAATCATATAGGTGCTAGGGCTTGACATGACCAGCCGATTGATCGGAGGGGGCCTCTCCGACCGGCCGTCTAGCCCAAGATAGGGCCAAAGTGGAATATTGCATGCCATGAACTGCTCATCTACCTGGGCTCTATCCTTAAGCATCACGGGTTGCCACCCACGGCCAACAGGTGGCCCCATTGGGGGAGTCTTACCCCTCTGCAGAGGTGCAGTCAGTGCATTCTAACGCCCCACCGACAGGGCGGACTTTATGTTGAAATGGATTTATCCACATAACAATATATGCAGATGGATAAGTATATAGGGGTGTAGATAGATTGATACATAGATAAAAATGAAGAGATTGATAGATACATAGATTGCAGAGATTTTAGATATATAGATATAAAGAAAATTTGAAAAAACAAATGTTCAGAAAAAAGGATGAATTTAATTATCGATGTTTAAACATTTCGGTTTCATTAAACCTTCATCAGGATGTATCTTGGGGTGAAGAAAATGATGGATGTTTTTATATGTGACAGGAGATGAAAATCTTTTTAGTTGTGTAACTGTATTTGATCAGCGTTTTATTTTTGAAAGGCAAGTCGCGATCCACACACGCGAAGATGTCATGACGCGTGATGCAACTCGAAGAAATGCAAAAGGCGAGAAAAAGTATTAATGGACTGATTTTTTATAAGAACAAAGGGAACAAGGTGGGAATGATAACTAAATGAATAATTAAATATATATATATATATATATATAATATATATTATATATATATATATGTGTGTGTGTGGGGGGTGTCATTATTATTATTTCATACCAGTGAAAGCTGATGGTCTTTCACTGGAGTCTGAAGGACAACAAGTCTCCTCAAGGGACCAGGACTCACCTGAGTATTCTAGCCGCTCTCAACAAAGCTGTTGTCTATATGGTTCCAATTCTCCCTCTGATTTCCAATTCCTCTATTTTATTTTTTTAAATGGTGGTGTTTGTTTCAAGAGAACCAACTACAATTGGTATCACTTTCACTCTCATATTCCACAGTTTTTTTTATTCTTTAGCAAGGTCTAGGTATTTATCCATCTTTTCATTTTACTTCAACTTCACCTTGTGATCTGCTGGAACTGCAAAATCCACCACGTTCTATTTTCTTTTTTTTAACACTAGGTCTGGTCTCCTGGATAGGAACGTTAGTTGATGGTATTTCAATTTATTATCATTATTTACTCCTTTTGAGTTTTCACATCAGCATTAGCTGATGGTCTTTCGCTGGAGTCTGAGTGACAGCAAGTCTCCTCAGGTCTCCAGGACTCTTCTGAGTATTCTGGCAGATTGCAGCAGTGCAGTGTTCTGAATGGTTTCAATACTTCCTCTGACTTCCAAACTTTCCAAACCCTTTTCCAATCCTTTTGGGACCGTTCCAAGTGCACCAACTATAATTGGTATCACTTTGACTTTCATATTCCATAACTTTTTCAGTTCTCTGGCAAGGTCCAGATATTTGTCCATTTTTTCATTTTCCTTTAGTTTCACCCTGTGATCTGCTGGCACTGCAAAATCCACCAGTTGAGAAGTTTTTTATTTTTTGTTTATCAACACTAGGTCTGGTCTTCTTGCTAGGATAAGGTGATCCGTTTTTATTTCAAAGTCCCCGAGAATTTTATGCGTTTCGTTCTCAAGAACTGATTCTGGTTTATGCATATACCATTTTGTTGTATGGTCAAATTTAAATTTTTTGCATAATTCCCAGTGGATCACCTTCCCAACCCAGTTGTGTCTAGTTTTGTATTCTCGTTGTGCTAGTTTGCTACATTCGTAGAGTATATGGTTTACAGTTTCATCTCTATTACCGCAAAGTCTACATTTACTATTTTGTTGGGTCTTATCAATTTTCGCATAATTTTATTATTATTATTATTATTATTTATTATTATTATTATTATTATTATTGTCGTTGTTATTATTATTATTATTATTATTATTATTATTATTTAAGTTCCATTTTATTTTTAATTGTAAATCTTATATGTAGAATAGAGTGCTAAGTCAGTATACGTTAGAGTTGTTATTATACTGCAGAATATAATAGCATATTTTATTACATTTCTCAGTCTGGCTTATGACATATGTGACAGATTTGTTATCATAAATAGTGTTGAATATTAGGTTACACATATACGCACAACACCCCATTACAGATGCACACAAACACACACACACACACACACACACACACACATATATATATATATATATATATATATATATATATATATATATATTGTATATTTTGGCTGTAAGTTATTGTTTAAGCATGTTTGGTTAAAGATCACAGAGTGTGTCTGTTTCTCTCTCACTTTTGTACTCGTTTATTCATGTCGGGATCCAATTGATAAAGGAAGTACCCCAAATTTTACGCACAAAAGCGGTTTCGATCACATCCATTGGTCGTCTTCAGAAGATTTTATTTGTTGGTGCTGTTTATTTTTGTTTAGTGTAGGTGCAAGGTTTATTCCCTTGGAAGGGTTTATTATTGTTAGGGGGGATTTGGTTAGTGCCATAGTTATTAGATATATATTAGTATGTTAATGCAAGTGCTGAATTCTATTTTATTAACAATAAAAAATTTTTTTTTTAATTCCTTAATAACATTTTAAATGAAAAAGAAATAAAAATATCTGATTACTTTTTAATACTTCATTTCAATTTCTAAGAAATTGTTATAGCTTACTGTTTTATTTATTCTTTTGAAAAAATATGGAAATCAATATTTGGTATTATTAAAATTCTAATTTGGGACACTTATTTACTTCTCTTTTATTTCTTGGTGGTATTAGAGGCATATTTTCAATTTGAATTCTAGTTATAATATTTTATTCGTTTCGTTTAAAATTACATTATTTTCGGTTTTAGATATCGAAATTGTTAAATTTTCATACCAATTTCTAGGCCAAATTTTACGAAAACAAGAATTTTTTATGCATTTTAACCGACGATTTTTGATGCTATTTCTTCAAACAGTGGTGCAAGTAAGAGATTTAGTTTTTTGGTATCCGTATTTATTATATCAACATACAACTTTCGCTGTTTGAGAGAATTTGATATTTTTCTTTAAAAAGTGAAAAACCAACCTACCCTACTCTATATGTTATCATTAGATAAACAGGAAATATCGTAATTAAAACTCTTGGAATTATCACAATTGTCTAGAAGTATTGACATTTCAACAAAAATAAGCAAATCCTTTTATATATTGCTACTTTTTTTTGCTAAGTGAAACAAACAACTGTATCCATAATTTGCCTACTCAGATTTCATATCTCTTATCAGTAATTGGTGTTTGTAAATCAAGACAAGTCTTAATTCTTTTTAATACTAAACATAAATGATGTTACATAATCTATGCATAGATTATTGTCAACCCCCTGTATTTCTGAAGGGATGGCCCCTTTTCATATCACGGGCGGGTCTTTCCATGGAATATTACAGAAAGCCCGCGAAATACTTGAAGTCACGTGGGACCGAGTTGACCCGTCAGTACCTGCTTGGACGTCCGATGAGAAGCATGGACTCATTGTGCACATGCGCGTTGTGTTAGTGTTGTGGGGTTTTAAGGGGTCAAATAAGAACAAAACGACGGGTAACAAATGTAGGAAAATGTATTAACAAAAGAGTAGACAATTACAGTACAGAGAAGTGGGAATTACGTCCGACAATAGAGTTATGAGCTGACTCGTATTGGCTTACTCTTCAAGCCATAATTGTCCCTGTTACTTATTGTAACCGTCGGCGCATTCCATTAGTCTATAGGGTATATCACCTATAACACTTAGTTAGAAGAAGAATTTATTTAAGTAAATAAAGGTTTAAATAAATAATATGGTGTTCTTGGTTGATGAATGTCTTGGCAACAAGACTGACCAAGAAGAAGGAATGCATCAAAGACGAACAGCCAACAAGAAGTCAACATGGAGAGAAAGAATAGAAACGACTAGACATCACGAATGGCCAAAGTAAGTAATGTAAATATGCATATGCATTTCTCTATCTACCTATGTCTATCTCTCTCCCCTCTCTCCAGTAAAGGAACACTTGTATATGTACCCAACAATGGGGGTATATAACTGTTGTACCGGCCTTTCCTACAGTGGAGAATATACACCGGTTCTCACTATAAATAGTGAGACACCGAGTGAAAAGGTTGTACTGTTACCGTTAACGGCAAGCTAGCCGTTCCTGTACGATTATTGTAAATACACTTGTCTTATTTTACCCTACCTCAACAATAACTATGATACCTGCACTGCATATGATCAATAATATACTCTTTTTGTTTTTTTTTTAAATACTAACTAGCAAGAATGTGCACCCTTCGGGCGTATATCTTTAAGTTCTGATATAATGAAGTATATTAAAATTAGAAAGCCGCCCTGTCGGCTGGGGCATTAGAATGCACCGACTCCACCTCTGCAGAGGGGTAAGACTCCCCCAATGGGGCCACCTGTTGACCGTGGGTGTCGACCCGTGATGCTTAAGGAGAGAGCCCAGGTGGATGAGCGGTCCATGACTTGCAATACTCCACTTTGGCTCTATCTTGGGCTAGACGGGCGGTCCGATCAATCGGCTGGTCACATCAAGCCCTAGCACCTATATGATTGCTCCAACCCTATTGCCCTTATGGCAAGCCCCAACCCCTTTTTATCATATGGGTGCTAGAAGGCGGTGACTGAGTGTCTACATGTCCTGGGAATGACGTTAAACTCTATCTGATGGTGAGGTTCCAGTTTTTTTTAGGTTTGGGGAATGTGAAGCACCCCTTCATTACCATTGCTACCTGGTCCACTCTGACCCGGAGTGGTTGTACCTGTTAGGGTCCCATCTATGGGTTAAATAGAAAAATGTATTTATAAAAAAATTGTATTATCCATTAAGAATTGATTTATTTCACAACTTTGTCGGCATTAAATGACCCACTGAGGTTGATATGCCGTAAAACAAAATAAAACAAACAAATAAATTAGAAAAATTAAATAAGAACACATATAAAAAAAAGATTACACTTATCTTAATTATATTTTGATTGATTTCTGTATAAAATCATTCATATGATTGATTTTAATACGTTGGAGAATAAAACAATAATATTAGAGATCAAAAACACCAAGTAATTATTTATTAAACCCGGTTTTATTAAAACCAGTATGCAAATTAACCACACCATATATTATGAAAACCTTTATTTCTTAGTGATATATAAGACACATTGCGAGATTTTAAACGCACCAATAACATGGGCTGTTTTGAGGCAAATCTAACTCAGATTTTCATAGAGACATCGTTAATAAATAAGATTTATTCTATGTAAATGATTTTGACGATGACTATGAATTAAATAATAATTGATAAACTTACGCAATTCCTGAGGGTGTAGTGACGTAGCAGTGACATAGTTTCGGTTACAGACAGATAGACACCGAATCTCTATTATGATAAGATTCGATATGTTAGTGCCAGTGCTGAATGCTACTTTATTAATGTTAGGTTGGTTCTTTTTATTTTTTATATTAATTGCTTTCAGGATGTTTTAACATTTTTTGTTGTTTTTTTGGGGGGTGGGGGATTTGGAAAGGGGTTGGAAGGGGTTGCAATTTTTATATAGGACTTGGTATTATTAATGAGGATTTTTTGTATTTCGGTTAATGTTAATTTGTCTGTACATTGCTATGTTTTGGAGCTATATGTTCTTTTATGACACTAGTATCTGAAATATGATTATTTACTAAGTTTAGCTTAGTTGTGACACAAGGCCTAAAGTAATGAGACACTCAGTGATAATCGAACTCACTGACAATGGTCTGCTAATCTAGTGTTGTATACCCTTCTTTACCGGCCCTATAAATCTATATGTTATATACTTTCTTACGTCTTACTCTGGTCGTCTATTCTTCTGGCCGGCTTGGTTCTTCTGTCATCTATCTTGGTCTGGTCTTGTCGTGGTGTTTCTTGGGGCCTTCGGGTCTGGTTTCTGTTGGGGATCACTCCTTATCAGAAGCCTTGTGTCATTGTTAGCTTTTAGTAATAACCACAAGACTTCGATTTACGATGATGTTACTTTATTCGTAGAACCCCAGACCAGACAATCACGCAGTGAGTCTCACATCTTGCTAGCTTCGCTTCTAAGTTCTAACTCTCTAACTGAGTTGCTTACTCCTTAAACCGGAAGGGGCTTCTATCGGCTTCCGATTCTCACGATCATCCCCAGAACGCAAGGTCAGAGTGAGGTCAAACGCTGTCACTCACTCTCAAGGCCATCAGCTGCACTAATATGATTTCTACACTATTGTCATAATCATTAGGTATTTAATGATTATGCAACACTAGCTTGCCTAACCACTACACCACGGTGGTATGTCCGACGCAAAATAATCGAATGGGCTTATAATAATGTTTTTTTTAATCCATTCGTAACTTTAGTACTACCACACACACATACACACGCACATGCACACACGCACACACACATATATGTATGCGTGTGCGTGTGCGTGTGTGTGTGTGTGTGTGCGTGTGTATATGTATCTGTATATGAGCAAGAGAGAGAGAGTGAAAAAGAAAGAGAGAGTGTGTGCTCAGAGAGAGAAAATGTGTGTTTAAGAGGAGGGAGCGATGTGCTATTCCAAAGTGCTGAAAATTATATCAGGTTGATCGAGCCATCTGTCAAGTTTCTCATCTTATCCCGTGTCTCGCCGGATATTTATCACATATATCAAAACCATTTCACCAGGAAATGAAGAACCGAACTTTATATATTTTCTCTCTTTTTTTTTCTTCTTCTTTTTCTCATTGTGCGGAAATCATATTGAATCTTAATTTCCTCGAACTTTCGTGAGCATCTTGGATATGGATATACAGCTGTCAGCACATGTCAGCTTTTCAATATATGGATTGTCTCATGCACACACACACACACACACACACACACACACCACACACACACACACACATATATAATATATATATATATATATATATATATATATATTATTATTATTATTATTATTTATATTTTGCTTGAAGGCAATTATAATGCATGTATCGCATAAAATTCGATAATTATAGAAAATAATCTTGACAAGTGAATCCCGGTAAAGGATGGCTCGCTATGCAGAACACCGTACAGACTGTTTCGACTTTATTAAGTCTCTTCAGCGATGTATACTAACGACTCCCCTCCGACAGGAATCGAAACCGGGATTTCACAGGCATAGTCAGAGATCATATCTGTTCGGCCGCCGGTACATAGCGAACAATCCCTGCGAAATTAACCTTGTCAATGATACTACACGCCTCTACCATAGTAGGTAAGTGGACGTTTATTGAGTAGTAAACAAACAGAATGTATAAAAGCAAGGTGAATTTATTTGTATACCATTATCAATAAAGACCGTGATCTGACGAAACTCAGAGGGTTTTAAGATACCCATGGGTGGAAATGGACAATCATTACCAAATACCCGATATTTAAGCTTTTTGTCTTTACACTATATATATATATATATATTATATATATATATATATATATATATATATTAATAAAGACAAAAAACTTTAAAATCAGGTATTAGGTAATTATTGTCCATTTCCACCCATGGGTATGTGAAAAAAATTAAAATAATCTAATTTGTAAAGTATAAATCAGCGGAGTGGCCTATTGTCGATATCGACCGGACAGCGCATATCAAAAGAGTTTTTTTTTACGTCTGATGTAGAGCGCATCTAACATCAGCTCCGGCCCTTTACTACACAGAACCAAGCTGTGCAACTTATACGTTGGCGAGGACCGGTATCGAACCCAGAACCTTTTTGCTCCTAGAGCGGATGCTTTATCAACTGAGCTAAACCGGCTTTAGTTTACAAATTATGAACACAAAATTATATATATTTCAATTAATTATTTGTATGTATGCAAAGCCTGTTCTAAAATCACAGAGCTCCCTCCGAATGTATGATATGCACCCACACCGATTCTATTATATTGGGCCGCCAATCGACTACATTTCAATTTTCATAAAGTAGTATTCATATAAAATATATGAAAGC
Source organism: Doryteuthis pealeii (assembly GCA_023376005.1). Taxonomy (NCBI): domain Eukaryota; kingdom Metazoa; phylum Mollusca; class Cephalopoda; order Myopsida; family Loliginidae; genus Doryteuthis; species Doryteuthis pealeii. The sequence goes on from CM042160.1 coordinate 88,829,079, forward strand.
GGCCTTTCCCGGTACCCAAGCAGGCATGGGTACCCCAATCATGGGCAGTAAGCACTGTCCCTGTATTTATGTTTAAATTGCTATGCTAGAGAGCTTGTAACAACCTTGATTTTAAACCTTTTTAAAAGTTTATTTTAAAGTTAAATAGCCAAGTTAAGCTTCCAAGAAACCACTTAACAAACGATCAGAATTCATATCCAAATGTAGACATCTTATTATAATGGAGATTGTGTGTTTTTCTGTCTGTAACCGAAACTATATTACTACTCAAGTCACAATTCCCTTCATTATTTACATCACAATCTCCATGATTTTATTTATATTTAAACCTCAATTATTAATAAAATTGCTTCACCTTTTTATTAGTGTTGTCCATATCTACATGATATTTTCCACGTACCCCACTTGTACGGGTCAGACACAAGGCCCTATTTATGTGGGACCACCCACAAGCCGAGACTCATGGGGTGGCGGGTGAAAAATTGCGTCGATCCCGTCGGCATTCCCCCTCAAGGGGGGCGCCTCAGGCGCTGGGCAATAAACCCAGCCCTGTCCCTTTAAATCAAGGGGGCAGGTGTTGCCTGGGGGGATGGCCCCCTGGGATCGACGCCTTTAATTATATCAATGGTCCAGACGCCGAAGCCACTGTTGTCCATATCTACATACAAATAACATGCAATTGTATTTATATATACAACAAAATAGCGGTTTACATTGTGAATGGGAAGGCTAATTTGCATATTGGTATTAAAAATGTGATTTTATTAAATATGTGCTTAGTATTATTGATTTCTAACTGTTTGGTTTTATTTTAATAAATATAAGCAAAAATCTCTTCAATGAATCTTAAATGAAATCCATTAACAAGAAAAAATAACTGTCATTTTATTCTTTATTTCCTAATTTAACTAAATAGTTAAATAGTAAAATTCAGCAATGAAAGACGGGAGTGATGGAAGAGTAAGTTTCATTTCTATTTTTCTATTATACCCCCACTCTGTTACATATCTTTTTATCTGCCTTCTTATTAGACTTTCTAATTTAATACGATATTTCATTACATTAAAACTTAAATACTTGCACCCGGAGGGTGCATATATTTGCTAGTGTAAATAAGTTCTTGTTAAGCTACCTAAAAACTAACAAACCCAAAGACCTGAAAGAAACTTTTTAAAAGTTAAAATATAAAATTATATATTTATGAGGGTAATCCCTAGGGTAAGGTTTCCAAAATATTTAGAAATCACAGAAATGCTTGTTTATTTTCAATGATGTTTTAACATGTATCTATTTCTCTAGATCATCACCATTTCGTTCGATGCATTGTTGTAGACGCTATGGTAGTTTTTCTATGTCTATGTCATACCAGCTCGCCACGATGTCGTTGAGGAAGCGTTCAACCTGGTCGTCGTTGCAAACTCTCTACAACACTTGCGAAACGTTTTTGACGTCCATGCACTTCCGGTAATTTGTGGTGAATTCCAATTGTTTAATGACTTTTGCGTTCAATAAACGAATAACGGTTGAGATTTCTTAAGATATATATATTTACCAACCCCTCCACATGAGCAGGATGTGACACATGGTCAATTTCTTAAGCGGAGTTCAACAGGTTTTGAATTCAGAGTTTTCCTTCTCCTAGACCGGTTGCTTAACCAAGGTTAAGGAGCCCAGTCTGCCCTACTATTTATCCATATCTGGAGGGAGAGTAGGATTCATGCCTTTCCCAAGGGTATTAGCGCTAAGTGAAATGCAATTACCAAGTCCAGGATTTGAACTCGGGGCGACGAGCCCATTTCCCATGACTTTAACCATTACACCACTTGCTTCCTATTTTTAAAGATATAAGTTGTGGGATAGATCCCCGCTCCTACTTATAGACTAGGCGAGATCATGTGATCTATCCCTTGGCCAATCACTGGCAGTACTCTGAGACTGATACAATACTTAATTACTGGTCATAATTACTGTGACATTCATGGACGACGGACCTAGGATTAAATCACTGGACCTTTACCAATACGCAGGATAGGACTTATACGCTTACCAAAGGATCATCAAAGGATTCCATAACATAGGACTTTCTTTAAGCCCTTTTCCACTGGCCAAGGATGGCACTTAAAAACTTTACAATAACTGCGCGAAATAAATATAAATAATTTGAAAACATATCTATTTCACCCATAGATGGGACTCTAACAGGTACTACCACTTCGGGTCATAGTGGACCTGAGAATAAGGGCAACGAAGAGGTAGTGTCAATTGAGAGATCCATCAGAAACGATTGTCAAGCAAAGACTGAGCGTGATAGCGAGGTACGGCAGGCGCACATGCAAAACAAATACAACAGAGTAGCCAATAACCGCACGAACCATTTCTCTGAGTCCCCGGCGCTTTAGAAATCTTACTTTTAGTATTACCCTTATATATATGAATGAAGGTGCGTATTTATACATCTGTATACGATTATTTGTACTTATGTTTCTATGACTATGAATATATGTGGCAGTAAATTAGTTTTACATATTTATTTCTGTCGCTTGGAATACTCTTGAGAATTCTTATATTTGTAATTGTTGTCATTCACAGTGCCAGACAACAAAGAATTCAGCAAAACTTTATGAAAAATTGTAATGTTTTGTATTTTGATATTCCTTTTGTAAATAAAGTAGCACATCTAAAAGCACATGTTCGCTTTATGATGATGTCGCCAATGTTGGCGATGAAAGATCGGTTCCCGCAATATTACTGAAGTTAAGCAATAATGAGCCTGTCCAATACTTAAGGGTGATCGCTTAGGCAACAACATGCACTGTAAGCGACCTGAGTCCTTTGTTTATCAAGATGACTTGATTCGGCATAAAATGACCTGAAAGGGAGTTGATATGCCGTAAAACGAAAACAACCCCCCTCTCTCTCTCTCTCTCTCTCTCTCTCTCTCTCTCTCTCTCTCTCTCTCTCACACACACACACACACACACACACACACTTACGGTCAAGTTACACTGAAAACATCAGTTCCCACTAGATCACCATAGTTAAGCAGCAAGGAGCATGTTCAATACTTAATTAGGTTTGGTTTGGTTTGTTTTACGGCATATCAACCTCAGTGGGTCATTTAATGCCGATTAAGTTTTGAAATAAATTCATTCTTAATGCATAATTCAATTTTGTTTATCAAATCATGTTTTTCTATTTAACCCATAGATGGGACTCTAACAGGTACTACCACTCCGGGTCAGAGTGGATCAGAGAGCAATGGTGATGAAAGGGTGCTCCACATTCCCCAAACCTCCAAAACTGGAACCTCACCATCAGATAGAGTTTAAAGTCATTCCCAGGACATGTAGACCCTCAGTCACCGCTTTCTAGCACCCATATGATAAAAAGAGGTTAGGGCTTGCCATAAGGGCAATAGGGTTGGGAAAATCATATAGGTGCTAGGGCTTGAGGTGACCAGCCGATTGATCGGAGGGGGCCCTCTCCGACCGCCCGTCTAGCCCAAGATAGGGCCAAAGTGGAGTATTGCAAGTCATGAACTGCTCATCCACCTGGGTTCTATTCTTAAGCATCACGGGTTGCCACCCACGGCCAACATGTGGCCCCATTGGAGGAGTCTTACCCCTCTGCAGAGGTGCAGTCGGTGCATTCTAACGCCCCAGCCGACAGGGCGGCTTAATTATGTGACCACTTAAATAACTGTAGATTCTGTAAGCTACCGGAGTCTTTTGTTTTGATACGGCATTAAATGACCCGAAAGAATGATCACAGTCAAGTCACTCTAAAAGCACCAGTTTCCACTAGATCACCAAAGTTAAGCAACAATGAGCCTGCCCAGTACTTAAGGGTGACCACTTACTACGTGTCATTATAATACCTAATTACATAACTTGACTTCTGACTGAAATTCGAGTCGACCAGTGGAGAAACTGATAAAACTAATTTTTATTTTTCTGGTCGACAACCCTGATTTGAAATCAGCTGATCGTTGCTGACCTTAAACGTTATGTGAAAACATTTGCCTCTCAGAATTCACTTTCAGTTGAGTTATCTTTGAATATTACAAATATATTTTTCTCCCTACCTTGATTGATTGATTGATTGATTTTAATGGCATGTAAACCCATCAGGGGTAATTCTATACCCAGAAGTTAGGGAATTGTGTACAGAGGTGCGGTCGATTTATTCTACAGACCCAGTTGACAAGGCGGGCAAAGTATTCGTATTACATAGGTATATTTGATATCATATAGTTATTTACTAAGCTTAGCATAGATGTTGCATAAGGCCAGGAGTATGAGGCACCCGGTGAGAATCAAACTCACTAACAATGGTCTGCTAAGCCAGGTTGCTCACTATATCTGATATCATATAACCGTGTGCCAGCAAACAAACGAAAAACCCAGCTACAAAACACTATATTTTCTACATAGCCACATACATTGTCAATATGTATTGATAAACAATTGTATAGACGAGATCAGAGATGGGTAACATGTAGCCTTAAGAGTCTAAATTACCAAGTGTGGCCTTCTACAAAATTTGTTAAAGACCTATTAAAATTGCACACCTTCGCTTTAGCACAGGGGTTCAAAATACGGTGGCTGTATCTCCAGCATAGGAGTAATACCACCACTATTATCACACTCCAAAAAAGAAGAGCGGTCTTGGGTATGATATGAGACTATATCTGATAGTAAGGCTCCACTTCTTGAGACGTGAAGAGTATGGGATAGCCCTTCATTGCCATTACTTTCAGGTCTACTCTGACCCGGAGTGGTAGTACTTATTAGTGTCCCATCTATGAATCAAATATACCGTTTCGTTTCAAACGATTTTTATCATAAGAAGAATAGTTCCCACTATCTCTTAATTTCCCTTTTGCTGTTATTTTTCGTTGAAATGATAGATTTTATAGAATTGTTTTGAACTTACTGACTAGTCACCGTATAAAACACTGAAATGACGTGAATTATTAGGTTGTTTGTAGAATTATTAGGTTGTTTGTAGAATTATTAGATTATTTGGAGACTTATTAAATTGTTTGGAAAATTATTGGGTTGTTTGGGGAATTGTTAGTTTTTTTGTAACATTTTCTGTAGAATTATAAGATTGTTTGTAAGATTATTAGTGTATTTGGAGAACTCTTAGGTTGTTTGTAGAATTATTAGGTTGTTTGGAAATAATGGTTGGTTATCTAACATATTTAAGCGTAAAATTACCCATTTTTCAAACAATCTAAACATAGAAATAATGTTTCAACTTCTTTTTTTTTCTTTTTTTCGCGCTTTTCTTTTTAATGTTTTTTGTCTGTTTGTTTGTCTGTCTGTTTGTTTGTTTGTTCTTGTCCTAGTTTCATGATAAAGCGTGTCGCATTTTATCTTTCTCTTGTATCTGTCTGCTTTGCGGAAAGATTTCTTTTTTCTTTTTCTGGCTTCTGCTTTTAATTATGGCTGAAAAGAAGTAAATATCTCAAACAAGATCAAAAGACAGCAAAAAAGAAAAGAAAAGAAGTTTTGCTGTGATAGATGTTTTTTCTTTGATTTATTACTCTTTGTAAATTGACACCATCAACCTGATAACTTGATTACTTATATGAAATCTATTTTGAACAAAAGATACAAATGAAAATAGTGTTTTATTTTAGCAAACAACACTCTGAAGTTGCTATTAAAACACAGTCCCAAGTATACAATCGTAACACAACAATAACAACGCATCACAGCGAGATTTTTATTAGAACAATACACTTGAAATGCTCTTAGATAATTAAAGTAATTCTTAACCCAATCTGCCAATGAATGATGATTTTTGTGGGGTCTACGTTCGCGCTAAATGTCATCTATATCTTATTATAATGGAGATTGTATGTTTTTCTGTCTGTAACCGAAACTATATTACTATACAAATCACAATTCCCTTTGTTATCTGCATCCCATTCTCCATGATTTTATTTTTATATAAACCTCAATTATCAATAAAATTGTTTTACATCATTAAGACTGTTGACCATATCTTTTATTTACCGCGTACCCCACATGTACGGGTCAGGCACAAAGTCCCTATTAACGTGGGACCACCCACGGCCGAAGCTCGTGGAGTGGCAGGTGAAAAAATTGAGTCGATCCCGTCGGCATTCCCCCTCAAGGGGGGCGCCTCAGGCACTGGGCAATAAACCCAGCCCTGCCCCTTTAAATCGAGGGGGCAGGTGTTGCCTGGGGGGATGGCCCCCTGGGATCGACGCCGTTAATTGTATCAATGGTCCAGAGGCCGAGGCCACTGTAGACCAAATCTACATACAAGTAACATGCAGTTGTATTTATACATACAACAAAACAGCGGTTTACAGTGTGAATGGGAAGGCTAATTTGCATATTGATCTTAAAAAAATTGATTTTAATAAATATGTGCTTAATATTATTGATTTCTAATTGTTTAGTTTTATCTTATTGAATATGAGCAAAATTCTCTTCAATAAATCTTAAAAGAAATCTATTAACAAAAAGAAATAACTGTAATATTATTCTTTACTTCCTATTTTAACTAAATAGTTAAATTAGGAATAGGAGTAATTGAAAATGATAGAAGAGTTAGTTTCAAAGTTGTTCTATTTTTCAATCATACCCCCTCTGTTCCAAATTATGTTATCTGCATTTTTATTCAGTTTCATTGGCCTTTCTAATATAATATGATATTTTAGTATATTAAAACTTAAATACTTGCACCCGGAGGGTGCATATATTTGCTAGTATATATAAAGGGCAGTTGTGTGTATATGTATGTCCGGGGGAAATTTCGAAAATAAAACAATTAAAGACAAAGTAAATATACACATACTTTAAATATAACCAGGGCTTGGTTTTTGAGCAAAAATAATAGAGATTTGATTTATATTCATTTTTAAACTGATATGTATATCGCACTTTTTGGGTGACTTATGGCACGACAGTATGAAGTAGTCAAACAATGTGTTTGAAATGGCGAAGGCCGACAATTGGTGGGAGATTATGTGCTTAACGAGAAATTATGCGGAAGCCAGCTAGTGTAGTGGTTAGAATGTCCGCCTGTCAGCCTGACAGGTAGGGTTCAAATCACGCACAAAGCACTGCCCTGTCTATAGCTCTGCTGATGAGGCCTAATAGGCTGAAATGTACATACAGAGATCGACTTTTTCTCGATTTGTTTACGCTTTACATTTAAATCGATATGCACGCCTAATCCATTTAATTATAATTAATTAATTAACAAAATTAGGTATGACTTTAATTAAGCACATAATCTCCCACAAATTGTTGGCCTTCGCCATTTCAAACACATTGTTTGATCACTTCATATATATATATATATATATATATATATATATATATATATTGTTTGGTGCATTATTTTTACTAGATTAGTTTGGTTTGGTATCTTTGTTTAATGGCATATCAACCTTCGTGGGTTATTTAATGCCAAACTATTCTTGTAGAAGAACAGCTGTGGTGCTGTTTAACCAATAGCTGGGGAATGGGAGTGTTCTAACCTTATCTGATGGTATTAGTCCGAAAGTGAAATTAATAGCGGGATTAGAGTTCGAACTCGTTTACTACGATGTTAGAGTTCAACACTTTAGCAACGACTCCACGTGTACTCCCCACACACCTTCATTTGATGATCCATTCAGAAAAATTGACTTATAGATAGCTCAACCCAAACTTGTGAGTATCCTGGCACCCGGTACTTCCCCGAAACTATGGAGTTACGTTCATAGAAACACGTATAAGATAAATATTATGTTTAGCGGGAGACGATTGCACAATTAAATCAATTCTATTCTAGACTTTAAGGAAGACCTAATCATTGTTCGTGTTTTCATTTCCGTTGTGAAATCGACGGAACGACAAAAGGGAATGTCTATATTCTCGATTATCTAAATTGACTAATTGTCTGTTGTTGGTCAAGCGAAGGCAGTGGACGTTGTCCTTTGGGGAAAACCACGGACGTTGAAATTCAAAAACTTATCATCCCAGATTGGACATGTGCCAAAGGTGTCATCATCTGTTAT
>CM042160.1:88842125-88851344 GCA_023376005.1 Doryteuthis pealeii
CCCGGTCGAGACAAATCAGCAACAATGACCCCAAGCAGCAGTAGCAACATACTTGAACGTGAGGACCTAAGCAGCAGCAGCAGCAGTAGCATCATCATCACCACCATCATCATCAGCAGCAGCAGCAGCAGTAGCAGCAGCAGCAGTAGCAGCAGAGCCCTTAGCGATAACTAAGCAAATAGCCATATAGGAACATCACTTTAAACAAATCTTGACATGACAATCAAATGATAATAAAGTATTCTATTTATTCCTCTTTATACACTGTGTACTTGTGTAAAATGATCATAACATATTCACATCATAACACATCATAACATAACATATAATATTCAAATGATCATTTATTGCTCATTTGAATAAACTTTCATGAAAAATACTAATATCAATAATATCAATAAATTATAGTAAGTTTTTTGGACCATATGTCTTTTGGGCACCCCTTTTGCGATCTCGTTTCATAAGGACATGTTTTTCATTTACACCGTCAAAATCCGGTTGTTTGTTAGGGGTTAGGAGTTAGGGGTTAGTTTTATAATTTAAAAAAAACTCTAAAAATCATCTGTTAACAAACGACCGGATTTTGACGGTGTAAATGAAAAAAATGTCCTTATTAATTGAGATCGCAAAAGGGGTGCCTAAAGGTCATATGGTCCAGTTTTTCATATGAAAAACTTTCATTTATATAATATCCAAATGATCATAACATGTTAATTATCTCCCTTTGTGTTACTTCTTTAAATTGAATTAAATCAATTAGAATTGAGCCTATTGTCGTTGTTAAGTTTAACAACTTAGTTTAATATGTTTAAATTCAGAGTTTTCCATCTCTTATACCGGTTGCCTAACCAAGATTAAATAGCCCAGTCTGCCCTACTATTCACACATAGCTGGAGGGAGATTAGTTGGATTCATACCTTTTCCAAGGGTATTAGCACTATGCGAACTGTAGTTTCTTCCAGGATTTGGACTCGAGTCGACGAGTCCATTTCCCACGACACTATCCATTTCACCACGCGCCTCTCAGTTTCTGTTAGTTCGAGTTGGTGTACAGTTGTGAAGTTGGACCAAAGGCTCGGAACTTACCAAATACTAAGTGTCCTCCATGCTCGATTCTTGATTTGTTCCGTCGCAGCCGCCATTTGCAACTCCGTCGCTGCGCATGGACGGGACAAGCCGTTTTATGGCCATCAGTCATTTGCATACGTTAGAAATCTTGGAACCTATCTATGGAGCATAACAAAGTATTACTGTATAAATAAAAATGATTTCCCGTTTCAATACTGCCAAGAACATAAAAATAAACTGAAAAATAAAATTAAACCAAATTATTTGGATTTTGTGGAATTATGACAAGATTTTAGAATTAATCAACAATTTGTTATTGATATTGTGTTAGTATAGTATTCAATTCTAAGACTAACAACAACAAGAAAGGAATTAATATTTCCTTTAATTCAACCAATTTATTGGACAGCACATGAAACAACAAACAACAATATAAAGTCCTTCCTGTATATAAAGTTGAGTTTAAGGGACTTACCGGCGCGTTGGAGAAGATATCTTAGCGTGATTTCTTGGAGCCCTTCAAATCGCTGCCTCGTGGTACCGCTGGTGGAATCTATCTGCCTTGGCTTTTGGATATTGCGCCTAAAACTCTGAGCTATCACGTGATTGGTATATCCTATCACAGAGCCTCTCCCTCACTCACTCTATGTACAGGAATAACCATTTTACTGACCCAACATTGAAATTTCTGGAATAGTAGTTGTGGATTCTATTTTTTAATTATTTCTTTACTTAATATTATTTGAATAATTGATGTGGTTAGAGTAATATATTTGAATATAATATCAAATGTTCAATTAATAAAATGTTCTTTTTAAGCCTGTGCAGTAAATGGAAATGTAAAGTTTATTTTGTGTTTGTTATTAGATAATACCATAGGTACATTTAAGTTTTTATTTTAAGTATATACAGTAGTGAAGTGGAACCAAAGGCTCGGAACTTACCTGATACTAAGTGTCCTCGATGCTTGATTCTTGATTTGTTCCGTCCCAACCGCCATTTGCAACTCCGTCACCGCGTACGGGCGGAAAAAGCCGTTTTAAGACCATCAGTCATTTGCATATGTGAACAAGTAGCTCAATAAAGAAGCAAGCCACTTGAATGGAAAGCAATGCAAATTTGTAAGCGAGACAACTTGGACGGTAGATTTGTTTGTGAAATTAACTGCTACTAAGAACAGGAAGTTTTTTTTAAAAACTAGACGGTAGTTGCACAAGAATACTGCGTGCAGTCTTAAACAAGACATGGAAACAACACCATAAGAGAAAAACAACACCCTAAGAGAAAACAGCTGCACCTGCCTCATATCACACAAACCATCTGTGTAAGGCGAACGAGACACGCCGGACACTGCTAGAGAAGCAAGGACGAACTCATAAGTGACGTTCTTCTACGGAAACCATCACATGGGCACGCCAGCGTGGACCGACCAGCAAAGACATACATTGACCAGCTCTGCGCGGATACTAGATGCTGTGCAGAGGACTTCCTGGGGGCAATGAATGATAGGAAGGGTTAGCGAGAGATTGTCATGGATATCCGTACAACCGGCACGAGGTGATGATGATGAACAGGAAGAAAATTCCTCTCTAAGAAATCCTCAAGAGTCCGAGATGCTGAATTGTTCCAGGGGAGGTAACTCTGTAAGTTTATTTCGTGAACCAGGTTATAAAGTTGAGTTTTTGAAAATGCTGTGTTTACTTAAAAATAAGACAGGGTTTATATTAGCCATACTAAAGATTTCTTTTTTACTCATTTCGATAATTATACAATAGCCAATTAAATGATTATCGAAATGAGTAAAAAAGAAATCTCCAAAAAATGTATTATTTATTATTTTTTTACATTTTATTTTTCGATTTTCGGTACTTATTTTCTCATAGAAAAGCCACCGTAAAAATGTTTTTTTTGGTTGTTTCTATTCATAACTTCGGTTTTTTATCTCTTTATTTATACTGTAATTAGAAAACTAAAAGACCAACTTGAAAAAAAAGTTACGCCCCCAACATAAGGGGTGGGGTAAAAAAATAAGTGACCTTATAGATAGATAGATAGATAGATTGGAACAGACTGGGATAGATAGATAGATAGATAGATAGATAGATAGATAGATAGATAGATTGGAACAGACTGAGATAGATAGATTAGATAGATAGATAGATAGATAGATAGATTGGAACAGAATAGATAGATAGTTGGAATACTGGGATAGATAAATAGATAGATAGATAGATAGATAGATAGATAGATTGGAACAGACTGAGATAGATAGATAGATAATATAGATAGAGATGATAGATAGATAGATAGATTGGAAACAGAATGGATAATAGATAGATAGATAGATAGATAGATAGTTTGAAACAGACTGGGATAGATAGATAGTTTGGAACAGACTGGGATAGATAGATAGATAGATAGATAGATAGATAGATAGATAGATAGATAGATATAGATAGATAGATAGATAATAGATAGATAGATTGGAACAGACTGGGATAGATAGATAGATAGATAGATAGATAGATAGATAGATAGATAGATAGATAGATTGGAACAGATGGGATTAGATAGATAGATAGATAGATAGATTAACAGACTGGGATAGATAGATAGATAGATGGAACAGACTGGATAGTAGATAGATAGAAGATAAGATAGATAGATAGATTGGAACAGACTGGGATAGATAGATAGATAGATAGATAGATAGATAGATAGATAGAATAGATTAGACAGACTGGGATAGGATAGATAGATACATAGATAGATAGATAGATTGGAACAGACTGGATAGATAGATAGATAGATAGATAGATAGATAGATAGATAGATTGGAACAGACTGGGATAGATAGATAGATAGATTGGAACAGACTGGGATAGATAGATAGATAGATAGATAGATAGATAGATTGGAACAGACTGGGATAGATAGATAGGATAGATAGATAGATAGATAGATAGATTGGAACAGACTGGGATAGATAGATAGATAGATAGATAGATAGATAGATAGATAGATAGATAGATGGAACAGAACTGGGATAGATAGATAGATAGATAGAAGATAGAATAGAGATAGATAGATAGATAGATAGATAGATAGATAGGATAGACGGGATAGATAGATAGATAGATTGGAACAGATGGGATAGATAGATAGATAGATAGATAGATAGATAGATTGGAACAGACTGGGATAGATAGATAGATAGATAGATAGATAGATAGATAGATAGATTGGAACAGACTGGGATAGATAGATAGATAGATAGATAGATAGATAGATAGATAGATAGATTGGAACAGACTGGGATAGATAGATAGATAGATAGATAGATAGATAGATAGATTGGAAGATGGATAGATAAATAGATAGATAGATAGGTAGATAGTTGGAACAGACTGGGATAGATAGATAGATAGATAGATAGATAGATAGATAGATAGATAGATTGAACAGACTGGGATAGATAGATAGATAGATAGATAGATAGATAGATAGATTTAGAAACAGACTGGGATAGATAGATAGATAGATAGATAGATAGATAGATAGATAGATAGATAGATAGGAACAGACTGGGATAGATAGATAGATAGATAGATAGATAGATAGATAGATAGATAGATAGATAGATTGGAACGACTGGGATAGATAGTAAGATAGATAGATAGATAGATAGATAGATAGATAGATTGAACAGGACTGGGATAGATAGATATAGATAGATAGATAGATAGATAGATAGATAGATAGAAGATGAGATAGATAGATAGAAACAGACGGAATAGATAGATAGATAGATAGATAGATAGATAGATAGATAGATAGATTGAACAGACTGGATAGATAGATAGATAGATAGGTAGATAGATAGATAGATAGATTGGAACAGACTGGGATTAGATAGATAATAGATAGATAGATAGATAGATAGATAGATAGAGGAACAGGGACTGGGATAGATAGATAGATAGATAGATAGATTAGGAACAGACTGGGATAGATAGATAGATAGATGGAACAGACTGGGATAGATAGATAGATAGATAGATAGATAGATAGATTGGAACAGACTGGGATAGATAGTAGATAGAAGATAGATAGATAGATAGATAGATAGATAGATTGGAACAGACTGGGATAGATAGATAGATACATAGATAGATAGAATAGATTGGAACAGACTGGGATAGATAGATAGAGATAGATAGATAGATAGATAGATAAATAGAGATAGGATAGATAGATAGATAGATAGATAAAGAAACAGGATAGATAGATAGATAGATTTAGATTGGAACAGACTGGGATTAGATAGATAGATAGATAGATAGATAGATAGATTAGATAGATGGAAACGACTGGGATAGATAGATAGATAGATAGATAGATAGATAGATAGATAGATAGATAGACAGACTGGGATAGATGATAGATAGATTAGATAATAGATAGATAGATTAGATTGGAAACAGACTGTAGAAATAGATAGATGATAGATAGATAGACTAGATAGATAGATAGATAGATACAGACTGGGATAGATAGATAGATAGATAGATAGATAGATAGATTGAACAGACTGGGATAGATAGATAGATAGATAGATAGAGTAGAGATAGATAGATAGATAATAAGATTGGAAACAGACTGGGATAGATGATAGATAGATAGATAGATAGATTAGATAGATAGATAGATAGATAGATTGAACAGACTGGGATAGATAGATAGATAGATAGATAGATAGATAGATAGATAGATAGATAGATAGATAGATTAGGAACAGACTGGTGATAGATAAATAGATAGATAGATAGGTAGATAGGAATAGTAGTTAGATAGATAGATAGGATAGATAGATAATTGGAAACAGTGGGATTAGATAGATAGATAGATAGATAGATAGTAGATAGATAGATAGATAGAGTTAGAACAGACTGGATAGATAGATAGATAGATATAGAGATAGATAGATAGATAGATTGGAACGACTGGATAGATAGATAGATAGATAGATAGATAGATTAGATAGATTAGATTGGAACGGACTGGGATAGATATAGATAGATAGATAGATAGATAGATTAGATAGATAGATAGATAGATAGATTGGAACAGACTGGGATAGATAGATAGATAGATAGATAGATAGATAGATAGATAGATAGATAGATAGATAGATTAGAACAGACTGGGATAGATAGATAGATAGATAGATAGATAGATAGATTGAACAGACTGGGGATAGATAGATAGATAGATAGATAGATAGATAGATAGATAGATAGATAGATTAGATTGGAAACAGACTGGGATAGATAGATAGATAGATAGATAGATAGATAGATAGATAGATTTGGAACAGACTGGATTAGATAGAGAGATAGATAGATAGATAGAATGATAGATAGTAGATAGATAGATTGGAACAGACTGGGATAGATAGATAGATAGATAGAGATAGATAGATAGATAGATAGATTGGGAACAGACTGGATAGATAGATAGATAGATTAGATAGATAGATAGATAGATAGATAGATAGATAGATTGGACAGAAATGGAATAGATAGATAGATAGATAGATAGATAGATAGATAAACAGACTGGGATAGATAGATAGTTTGGAACAGACTGGATAGATAGATAGATAGATAGATAGATAGATAGATAGATAGATAGATAGATGGAACAACTTGGATAGATAGATAGATAGATAGATAGATAGATAGATAGATTGGAACAGACTGATAGATAGATAGATAGATAGATAAGATAGATAGATAGATAGATAGATAGATTGGAACAGACTGGGATAGATAGATAGATAGATAGATAGATAGATAGATAGATAGATTGGAACAGACGGGAAGATAGATAGATAGATAGATAGATAGATAGATAGATAGATAGATAGATTGGAACAGACTCGGATAGATAGATAGATAGTAGATAGATAGATAGATAGATAGATAGATTGGAACAGACTGGGATAGATAGATAGATAGATTGGAAGACTGGGATGATAGATAGATAGATTAGATAGATAGATGATTGGAACAGACTGGATAGATAGAATAGATAGATAGATAGATAGATAGATAGATAGATAGATAGATTGGAAAGACTGGGATAGATAGGATAGATAGATAGATAGATAGATAGATAGATAGAAGATTGGAACAGGACTGGGATAGATAGATAGATAGATAGATAGATAGATAGATAGATAGATAGATGGAACAGACTGGAATAGATAGATAGATAGATTTAGATAGATAGATAGATAGAATAGATAGATAGATAGATGACAGGCTGGGATAGAATACGATAGATAGATAGATAGATAATAAGATAGATAGATTGGACAGAACTGGGATAGATAGATTAGATGAGATACGATAGATAGATAGATGATAGATGGAACAGACTGGGATGATAGAAGATTTAGATAGATAGAGTAGAAGATAGATTGGAAACAGACTGGGATTAGATAGATAGATAGATTGGAACAGGACGGGATAGATAGATAGATAGATAGATAGATAGAATAGATAGATAAGATAGATTAGATTGGAACAGGCTGGATATGATAGATAGATAGATAGATAGTAGATTGGAACAGACTGGAAGATTAGTAGATAGATAGTAGATAGATAATAGATAAGATAGATTGGAACAGACTGGGATAGATAGATAGATAGATAGACTAAGATAATTGATAGATAGATAGTAGATTGACAGACTGGGATAGTAAAATAGAATAGATAGATAGGTAGATAGATTGGAACGAGGACTGGGATAGATAGATAGATAGATAGATAGATAGATCAGATAATAGATAGATAGTAATTGGGAACAGACTGGGATAGATTAGATAGATAGATAGATAGATAGAAGATAGATAGTAGATTGGAACAGACTGATAATAGATAGAATAGTAGATAGATAGATAGATGATAGATAGATAGATAGGAACAGACTGGAGATAGGATGATAGATAGATAGATTAGATAGATGATAGATAGATAGATTGGAACAGACTGGCATAGAAGATAGATAGATAGTAGATAGATAGATAGATAGATAGGAACAGGCACTGGCAGATAGATAAGATAGATAGATAGATAGATAGATAGATAGCATAGATTGGAACAGACTGGGACAGATAGATAGACTAGATGATAGATAGATAGATAGATTGGAACAGATCTGGAGATAGATAGATAAAGAAGTAGATAAGGATAGATAGATAGATAGATAGATAGATGTTTATAATTTTCTTTATTAACTTATTTGTTCTGTTGTATGTTTATTTAGATTGCAGTGTAAGGGACAAATCTCTTATTTTTATTAATTTTTGTATTGAGTTACTCTTCCTACATTCACAGAAAAGATACTTGCTTCGTATCTCGACAGAATTTTCAATAACATTGCTTACTAACCTCAAAAGAATTAAGAGTTTGGTGGTTCATGATACCGGCCCCGCCTACTCAGCTGCATGAGTAGCACAGCATGATATGTGCAGTAAAGTTAGGAGCCGATGGTAGTTGTGGCGCTCCACCTGAGACGCGACACACGATCTCCCCGCTACGCAAGTGAAAAAGAGGATAGTCTCCCTCGCTGTCTGGTGGTACTGACAATTTTTCCACTCTGCCGTCTTTACTTGCGATAGAAATTCATTACCACACACACACACAAAACACACACACACACACACACATACACACACAATAAAAAATGGAGTCCCCAGTTCTCACTCCAATCTATTTTGCTAACGATTCTTAGTTGTATAAACCAAGCCCCCCCCAAAAAAAAAGAGGCACCCAGCCGGCCGGTCAAACAGAAAAATTGCTTTTTAGGCTATTATACCGGTCCTCATAAATTTTTCAAAGCTAGCATCCGGGCATTTCACGTTTACACGTCTTTAATTTTTAAAAGATAATATTAATAATTTTTTTATTATGTTTTATTTTGATATTTGAAGGCCAATACAATGCGTAGGGAAAAATAAAAACAAAAAGATTTATTTTTGTCTTATCGATTTCGAAGCATAAACTTCATCATCAAGTTCCGTATGAACATGGACGCGTACTTTATTTTTTATTTGTGTGTTTATAATTTCTTTTATCTCTTCGC
>CM042160.1:88851444-88881444 GCA_023376005.1 Doryteuthis pealeii
CTTAAATTTTCATTTTAGTTATCATTCCCACCTTGTTTCCCTTGTTCTTATAAAAAATGCAGTCCATTAATACTTTTGTCTCGCCTTTTGCTTTTCTTGAGTTGCATCCACGCGTCCATGACCATCTTCGCGTGGGTGGATCCGACTTGCCTTTCAAAATATAAACGCTGATCAAATACGTTACACAACTAAAAAGAGTTTTCAGGGCTCCGCACGATTAAAAACCATCCATTCATTTTCCACGACCCAAGATACATCCTGATGAAGGTAAGGAACTAAAAAATCATCGATAAAATCAGGTCTCTGAAACACTTGGTGGTTCAAATTTTCTTTATATCGTATATATCTAAACCTCTGCAAATCAATGTATCTATCAATCTCTTCATTCTTATCTATGTATCAATCTATCACACCCCTAATACTTATCCATCTGCATATATTGTTATGTGGATAACATCCATTTTCACATAAAGTCCACCCTGTCCGGTGGGGCGTTTAGAATGCACCGACTGCACATCTCAGAGGGGTAAGACTCCCCAATGGGCCACCTTGTTGACTGTGGTGGCGACCCGTGATGCTTTAAGGATAGAGCCAGGTGGATGAGCAGTCATGACTTGCAATACTCCACTTTGGCCTCTATCTTGAGACTAAGACGGGCGGTCGGAGAGGCCCCCTCCATCAATTCGGGCTGGTCACGGCAAACCCTAGCACCTATAAATGATTTTCCCAACCGTATTGCCCTTATGGCAAGCCCCAACCCCTTTTTATTCATATGGGTTCTAGAAGGCGTGGTGCGTCCTACATTGTCTGGGACTGACGTTAAAACTCTATCTGATGGTGAGGTTCCAGTTTTGGAGGTTTTGGGGACATGTGGAACACCCTTCATCACCATTGGCTCCCTTTGCTCCACCTCATTCAACCCGAATTGGTCAGTCCTGTTAGGATCCCATCTATGTTAAATCGAAAAATGTATTATAAAAAAAAAATCTGTATATCATAAGAATTGATTTATTTCAAAACTTATCGGCATTTAATAACCCACTGAGGTGACTCTCCGTAAAACAAACCAAAACAAAACAAAATCCAACACCAAAGTATTGTTTAATAGAAATTTCGTTACGAACACTGAAAAATAAAATGATCGCTTCAATATTCCATATAAACACTATTCCTTCCACCTCAATTATTTCCCAAAAACTAGATTTTTTCCTCAATTGTACATTTAAAATTGTCATTTTCAAGAAATGGTGACCAGCCTTTAGCATATATTCATTTACCTTTTACATTTCCCTCCATTACTTATATTCTCTCTAATTTCAATGGAATTGTGGATGTTAGTAAGAATTCTAGAAAACGCCCAAAAATATGGAGGCAAGAAAGACTGGCGAGAAAAGAAGAATGAATTCTTTTTCGCCTAATATTGATTATTTCATATTTGACTTCATTCTGATAAGTTTGATTAATTGATCAGGCGCTTAGGTTAAAGTTTGTGTCATGTAAATGGACACATCAGTTCAAGATGCGAATTTCATATGGCACAATGCCAATAGAGACATTTAACAAGCTGTGTGTGTGTTGTTACCTATCTAATCTAGCAAATTATGCACCCCCGGGTGCAAGTATTTTAAGTTTTTAATGTAATAACAATAATTGTTATTAAATTAGAAAAGCTAATGAAACTAAATAAGAATACAGACAAAAAGATTTGAACAGAGGAGGTATAATAAAAGATTTTGAAACAGGAGTATAATAAAAAATGGAACAACTGAAACTTTACTCTTTCCATCACTCTCGTCTTTCATTGTATTTTTTCTAATTAAGGTTATTTAGTTAAAAGGAATAAAGAATAAATGACAGATTCATTTTATCTTGTTAATGGATTTCATTTAAATTCATTGAAAAGATTTTGCTTATATTCATTAAAATAAAACCAAACAGTTAGAAATCAATACTACTAAGCACATATTTATTAAATTCGATTTTTTAATACTTAATATGCAAATAGCCTTCCCGTTCACACTGTAAACCGCTATTTTGTTTGTATATTATAAATATAATTGATGTTGTTAGTATGTAGACATAGCTTAACACTCTATAATGTAAGACAAATCTCTCTCAATAATTGATTAGATAATAATCAATAACTAAGAGAATTGTACTTGAGTAATATAGTTTGGTTACAGACAGAAAAACACCACCAATCTCCATTATAATAAGACTACGTATATATATATATATATATAATCCAAAAGTCCAGAGAAGAAGAATATTTTACGACACAAGAGTTATTTAAAAACCTATCGCAGTTTTGAGGAGCTCAATTCTGCTCTTAATGTTTAGTACAGGAGCAAAATATATAGTAAAGATAATATACAAAAGACTAGAGACTTAGCGTTATAGTTATTTCAGGCGAGCTTAGACAAATAGTCTAAATTCCCGACTCATTCCAGACATGCTTTAGTGGTTTTACTTTCACTATATATATTTATATATATATATATATTATTATATAATATATATATTCGCATCTGATGAGTCGGGAGATTTAGACTATTTGTCTAAGCTCCCTGAAATTAGACTATAACGCTAAATCTCTAAGTCTTTTGTTATTTCTTTCTTATATATTTGCTCTGTGACTCTAACATAAGAGCACACATTGAGCTCTCAAACTGCGATAGTTTTTTAAATAAACTCTTGTGTCGTAAGAAAGATTTCTTCTCTGGACTTTTGGATTATATATATAATATATATATATATCTTATTATAATGGAGATTGTGTGTTTTTCTGTCTGTAACCGAAACTATATTCCTACTCAAGTCACAATTCTCTTAGTTATTGACATCACATTCTCCATGATTTTATTTTTATCTAAACCTCAATTATTAAAAAATTGTCTTACATTATTAATACTGTTAACTATGTCTACATACTAACAACATTCAATTATATTTATATATACAACAAAATAAGCGGTTTACAGTGTGAACGGGAAGGCTAATTTGCATATTAATATTAAAAAATCGAATTTATAAATATGTGCTTAGTATTATTGATTTCTAACTGTTTGGTTTTATTTTAATGAATATAAGCAAAAATCTTTCAATGAATCTTAAATGAAAATCCATTAACAAGATAAAATAACTGTCATTTTATTCTTACTTCCTCTTTTAACTAAATACTTAAATTAGAAAAAATAACAATGAAAGACGAGAGTGATGGAAGAGTAAGTTTCAGTTGTTCCATTTTTTATTATACTCCCTGTTTCAAATCTTTTATTATACTCCCTCTGTTTCAAATCTTTTTGTCTGTATTCTTATTTAGTTTCATTAGCCTTTCTAATTTAATACAATATTTTATTACATTAAAACTTAAATACTTGCACCCGGAGGGTGCATATATTTGCTAGTATATATAAGGTACATACACACACACACTTGTTAAATGTCTCTATTGCATTGTCATAGAATTCGACTCTGAATCTGATGTGTTCCATTTACATGACACAATTTAACCTAAGCAGTCTGATCATTATCCAACATTATCAGATGAGAGTCAAATATGAAATAATCATTTAGCGAAAAAGAATTTCCATTCTTCTTTTCTCGCCAAGTCTTTCTTGCCTCCAGTATCTTTTTGGGCGTTTTCTGAATTCTTAATAACAATCCACAATTCATTGAAATTAGAGAGATATAAGTAATTGGAGGGAATGTAAATAGGTAATGAATATATTGCTAAAGGTGGTCACCCATTTCTTGAAAATGACCAATTAATGTACAATTGAGAGAAAAAAATCTAGTTTTCTGGGGATAATAATTAGAGGTTGAAGGATAGTGTTATATGGAATATTAAGCGATCATTTTATTTTCAGTGTTCGTAAGGAATTTCTATTAAGACATACTTTGTGTTGATTTTGTTTTGTTTTGTTTTGTTTTACGGCATATCAACCTCAGTGGGTTATTTAATGCCGATAAAGTTTTGAAATAAATCAATTCTTAATGGATAATACAATTTTTTTTTATAAATACATTTTTCGATTTAAACCATAGATGGGATCCTAACAGGTACTACCAATCCGGGTAAGAGTGGACCAGGGAGCAATGGTGATGAAGGGGTGCTCCACATTCCCCAAACCTCCAAAACTGGAACCTCACCATCAGATAGAGTTTAACGTCATTCCCAGGACATGTAGACCCGCAGCCACCGCCTTCTAGCACCCATATGATAAAAAGGGGTTGGGGCTTGCCATAAGGGCAATACGGTTGGGAAAATCATATAGGTGCTAGGGTTTGACGTGACCAGCCGATTGATCGGAGGGGGCCTCTCCGACCGCCCGTCTAGCCCAAGATAGGGCCAAAGTGGAGTATTGCAAGTCATGAACTGCTCATCCACCTGGGCTCTATCCTTAAGCATCACGGGTCGCCACCCACAGTCAACAGGTGGCCCCATTGGGGGAGTCTTACCCCTCTGCAGATGTGCAGTCGGTGCATTCTAACGCCCCACCGACAGGGCGGACTTTATGTTGAAATGGATTTATCCACATAACAATATATGCAGATGGATAAGTATATAGGGGTGTAGATAGATTGATACATAGATAAAGATGAAGAGATTGATAGATACATAGATTGCAGAGGTTTAGATATATAGATATAAAGAAAATTTGAAAAAACAAGTGTTCAGAAAAAAGGATGAATTTAATTATCGATGTTTAAACATTTCGGTTTCATTAAACCTTCATCAGGATGTATCTTGGGTGAAGAAAATGATGGATGTTTTTATAGATGACAGGAGATGAAAATCTTTTTAGTTGTGTAACTGTATTTGATCAGCGTTATATTTTTGAAAGGCAAGTCGCGATCCACACACGCGAAGATGTCATGACGCGTGATGCAACTCGAAGAAATGCAAAAGCGAGAAAAAGTATTTAATGGACTGATTTTTTATAAGAACAAAGGGAAAAGGTGGGAATGATAACTAAATGAATAATTAAATATATATATATATATATAATATATTATATATATATATATATTGTGTGTGTGGGGGGTGTCATTATTATTATTTCATACCAGTGAAAGCTGATGGTCTTTCACTGGAGTCTGAAGGACAACAAGTCTCCTCAAGGGACCAGGACTCACCTGAGTATTCTAGCCGCTCTCAACAAAGCTGTTGTCTATATGGTTCCAATTCTCCCTCTGATTTCCAATTCCTCTATTTTATTTTTTTAAATGGTGGTGTTTGTTTCAAGAGAACCAACTACAATTGGTATCACTTTCACTCTCATATTCCACAGTTTTTTTTATTCTTTAGCAAGGTCTAGGTATTTATCCATCTTTTCATTTTACTTCAACTTCACCTTGTGATCTGCTGGAACTGCAAAATCCACCACGTTCTATTTTCTTTTTTTTAACACTAGGTCTGGTCTCCTGGATAGGAACGTTAGTTGATGGTATTTCAATTTATTATCATTATTTACTCCTTTTGAGTTTTCACATCAGCATTAGCTGATGGTCTTTCGCTGGAGTCTGAGTGACAGCAAGTCTCCTCAGGTCTCCAGGACTCTTCTGAGTATTCTGGCAGATTGCAGCAGTGCAGTGTTCTGAATGGTTTCAATACTTCCTCTGACTTCCAAACTTTCCAAACCCTTTTCCAATCCTTTTGGGACCGTTCCAAGTGCACCAACTATAATTGGTATCACTTTGACTTTCATATTCCATAACTTTTTCAGTTCTCTGGCAAGGTCCAGATATTTGTCCATTTTTTCATTTTCCTTTAGTTTCACCCTGTGATCTGCTGGCACTGCAAAATCCACCAGTTGAGAAGTTTTTTATTTTTTGTTTATCAACACTAGGTCTGGTCTTCTTGCTAGGATAAGGTGATCCGTTTTTATTTCAAAGTCCCCGAGAATTTTATGCGTTTCGTTCTCAAGAACTGATTCTGGTTTATGCATATACCATTTTGTTGTATGGTCAAATTTAAATTTTTTGCATAATTCCCAGTGGATCACCTTCCCAACCCAGTTGTGTCTAGTTTTGTATTCTCGTTGTGCTAGTTTGCTACATTCGTAGAGTATATGGTTTTACAGTTTCATCTCTATTACCGCAAAGTCTACATTTACTATTTTGTTGGTCTTATCAATTTTCGCATAATTTTATTATTATTATTATTATTATTATTATTATTATTATTATTATTATTATTATTGTTTGTTATTATTATTATTATTATTATTTAAGTTCCATTTTATTTTTAATTGTAAAATCTTATATGTAGAATAGAGTGCTAAGTCAGTATACGTTAGAGTTGTTATTATACTGCAGAATATAATAGCATATTTTATTACATTTCTCAGTCTGGCTTATGACATATGTGACAGATTTGTTATCATAAATAGTGTTGAATATTAGGTTACACATATACGCACAACACCCCATTACAGATGCACACAAACACACACACACACACACACACACACACACACATATATATATATATATATATATATATATATATATATATATATATATTGTATATTTGGCTGTAAGTTATTGTTTAAGCATGTTTGGTTAAAGATCACAGAGTGTGTCTGTTTCTCTCTCACTTTTGTACTCGTTTATTCATGTCGGGATCCAATTGATAAAGGAAGTACCCCAAATTTTACGCACAAAAGCGGTTTCGATCACATCCATTGGTCGTCTTCAGAAGATTTTATTTGTTGGTGCTGTTTATTTTTGTTTAGTGTAGGTGCAAGGTTTATTCCCTTGAAGGGTTTATTATTGTTAGGGGATTTGGTTAGTGCCATAGTTATTAGATATATATTAGTATGTTAATGCAAGTGCTGAATTCTATTTTATTAACAATAAAAAATTTTTTTTTTAATTCCTTAATAACATTTTAAATGAAAAAGAAATAAAAATATCTGATTACTTTTTAATACTTCATTTCAATTTCTAAGAAATTGTTATAGCTTACTGTTTTATTTATTCTTTTGAAAAAATATGGAAATCAATATTTGGTATTATTAAAATTCTAATTTGGGACACTTATTTACTTCTCTTTTATTTCTTGGTGGTATTAGAGGCATATTTTCAATTTGAATTCTAGTTATAATATTTTATTCGTTTCGTTTAAAATTACATTATTTTCGGTTTTAGATATCGAAATTGTTAAATTTTCATACCAATTTCTAGGCCAAATTTTACGAAAACAAGAATTTTTTATGCATTTTAACCGACGATTTTTGATGCTATTTCTTCAAACAGTGGTGCAAGTAAGAGATTTAGTTTTTTGGTATCCGTATTTATTATATCAACATACAACTTTCGCTGTTTGAGAGAATTTGATATTTTTCTTTAAAAAGTGAAAAACCAACCTACCCTACTCTATATGTTATCATTAGATAAACAGGAAATATCGTAATTAAAACTCTTGGAATTATCACAATTGTCTAGAAGTACTGACATTTCAACAAAAATAAGCAAATCCTTTTATATACTGCTACTTTTTTTTGCTAAGTGAAACAAACAACTGTATCCATAATTTGACTACTCAGATTTCATATCTCTTATCAGTAATTGGTGTTTGTAAATCAAGACAAGTCTTAATTTTTTTTATATACTAAACATAAATGATGTTACATAATCTATACATAGATTATTGTCAATCCCCTGTATTTCTGAAGGGATGGCCCCTTTTCATATCACGGGCGGGACTTTCCATGGAATATTACAGAAAGCACGCGAAATACGTGAAGTCACGTGGGACCGAGTTGACCCGTCAGTACCTGCTTGGACGTCCGATGAGAAGCATGGACTCATTATGCACACGCGCGTTGTGTTAGTGTTGTGGGGGTTTTAAGGGGTCAAATAAGAACAAAACGACGGGTAACAAATGTAGAAAAATGTATTAACAAAAGAGTAGACAATTACAGTACAGAGAAGTGGGAAATACGTCCGACAATAGAGTTATGAGCTGACTCGCATTGGCTTACTCTTCAAACCATAATTGTCCCTGTTACTTATTGTAACCGTCGGCGCATTCCATTAGTCTATAGGGTATATCACCTATAACACTTAGTTAGAAGAAGAATTTTAGATAAGTAAATAAAGGTTTGAATGAATAATATGGTGTTGTTGCTTGATGAATGTCTTGGCAACAAGACTGACCAAGAAGAAGGGATGCATCAAAGACGAACAGCCAACAAGAAGTCAACATGGAGAGAAAGAATAGAAACGACTAGAGATCACGAATGGCCAAAGTAAGTAATGCAAATATGCATATGCATCTCTCTATCTACCTATGTCTATCTCTCTCCTCTCTCTCCAGTAAAGGAACACTTGTATATGTACCCAACAATGGGGGTATATAAATGTTGTACCGGCCGTTCCTACAGTGGAGAATATACACCGGTTCTCACTATAAATAGTGAGACACCGAGTGAAAAGTTTGTACTGTTACCGTTAACGGCAAGCTAGCCGTTCCTGTACCATTATTGTAAATACACTTGTCTTATTTTACCCTACCTCGACTTGACTTCTTTTTTACTGTTGGATTAACATCACAACAATAACTATGATACCTGCACTGCATATGATCAATAATATACTCTTTTGGGTTTTTTTTTAAATACTAACTAGCAAGAATATACACCCTTCGGGCGTATATCTTTCAGTTCTGATATAATGAAGTATATCAAAATTAGAAAGCCGCCCTGTCGGCTGGGGCATTAGAATGCACCGACTCCACCTCTGCAGAGGGGTAAGACTCCCCCAATGGGGCCACCTGTTTCGTGGGTGGCGACCCGTGATGCTTAAGGATAGAGCCCAGGTGGATGAGCAGTCCATGACTTGCAATACTCCACTTTGGCCCTATCTTGGGCTAGACGGGCGGTCCGATAAATCGGCTGGTCACGTCAAGCCCTAGCACCTATATGATTTTCCCAACCCTATTGCCCTTATGGCAAGGCCCAACCCCTTTTTATCATATGGGTGCTAGAAGGCGGTGGCTGTGGGTCTACATGTCCTGGGAATGACGTTAAACTCTATCTGATGGTGAGGTTCCAGTTTTTTTTAGGTTTGGGGAATGTGGAGCACCCCTTCATCACCATTGCTCCCTGGTCCACTCTGACCCGGCGTGGTAGTACCTGTTAGGGTCCCATCTATGGGTTAAATAGAAAAATGTATTTATAAAAAAATTGTATTATCCATTAAGAATTGATTTATTTCACAACTTTGTCGGCATTAAATGACCCACTGAGGTTGATATGCCGTAAAACAAAATAAAACAAACAAATAAATTAGAAAGACTAAAAAAATTAAATAAGAACACATATAAAAAAGATTACACTTATCTTAATTATATTTTGATTGATTTCTGTATAAAATCATTCATATGATTTATTTTAATATGTTGGAGAATAAAACAATAATATTAGAGATCAAAAACACCAAGTAATTATTTATTAAACCCGGTTTTATTAAAACCAGTATGCAAATTAACCACACCATATATTATGTAAACCTTTATTTCTTAGTGATATATAAGAGACATTGCAGGGTTTTAAACGCACCAATAACATGGGCTGTTTTGAGGCAAATCTAACTCAGATTTTCATAGACACCGTTAATAAATAAGATTTATTCTATGTAAATGATTTTGACGATGACTATGAATTAAATAATCATTGATAAACTTACGCAATTCCTGAGGGTGTAGTGACGTAGCAGTGACATAGTTTCGGTTACAGACAGATAGACACCGAATCTCTATTATGATAAGATTTGATATGTTAGTGCCAGTGCTGAATGCTACTTTATTAATGTTAGGTTGTTTTTTTTAATTTTTATATTAATTGCTTTTAGGATGTTTTAACATTTTTTGTTGTTTTTTGGGGGGGTGGGGGATTTGGAAAGGGGTTGGAAGGGGTTGCAATTCTTATATAGGACTTGGTATTATTAAGGAGGATTTTTTGTATTTCGGTTAATGTTAATTTGTTTGTACATTGCTATGTTTTGGAGCTATATGTTCTTTTATGACACTAGTATCTGAAATATGATTGTTATTTACTAAGTTTAGCTTAGTTGTGACACAAGGCCTAAAGTAATGAGACACTCAGTGATAATCGAACTCACTGACAATGGTCTGCTAATCTAGTGTTGTATACCCTTCTTTACCGGCCCTATAAATCTATATGTTATATACTTTCTTACGTCTTACTCTGGTCGTCTATTCTTCTGGCCGGCTTGGTTCTTCTGTCATCTATCTTGGTCTGGTCTTGTCGTGGTGTTTCTTGGGGCCTTCGGGTCTGGTCTCTGTTGGGGATCACTCCTTATCAGAAGCCTTGTGTCATCGTTAGCTTTTAGTAATAACCACAAGACTTCGATTTACGATGATGTTACTTTATTCGTAGAACCCCAGACCAGACAATCACGCAGTGAGACTTCGCTTCTAAGTTCTAACTCTCTAACTGAGTTGCTTACTCCTTGAACCGGAAGGGGCTTCTATCGGCTTCCGATTTTCACGATCATCCCCAGAACGCAAGGTCAGAGTGAGGTCAAACGCTGTCACTCACTCTCAAGGCCATCAGCTGCACTAATATGATTTCTACACTATTGTCATAATCATTAGGTATCTAATTATTATGTAACACTAGCTTGCCTACACATATATGTATGCTTGTGCGTGTGTGTGTGTGTGTGTGTGTGTGTATGTGTATGTGTATGTGTGTGTATATGTATCTGTATATGAGCAAGAGAGAGAGAGTGAAAAAGAAAGAGAGAGTGTGTGCTCAGAGAGAGAAAATGTGTGTTTAAGAGGAGGGAGCGATGTGCTATTCCAAAGTGCTGAAAATTATATCAGGTTGATCAAGCCATCTGTCAAGTTTCTCATCTTATCCCGTGTCTCGCCGGATATTTATCACATATATCAAACCCATTTCACCAGGAAATGAAGAACCGAACTTTATATATTTTCTCTCTTTTTTTTTTCTTCTTCTTTTTCTCATTGTGCGGAAATCATATTGAATCTTAATTTCCTCGAACTTTCGTGAGCATCTTGGATATGGATATACAGCTGTCAGCACATGTCAGCTTTTCAATATATGGATTGTCTCATGCACACACACACACACACACACACACACACACACACATATATATATATATATATATATATATACAGAATGTATAAAAGCAAGGTGAATTTATTTGTATACCATTATCAAAAAAGACCGTGATCTGACGAAACTCAGAGGGTTTTAAGATACCCATGGGTGGAAATGGACAATCATTACCAAATACCCGATATTTAAGCTTTTTGTCTTTACACTATCTATCTATCTATATATATATATATATATATATATATATATATATATATATATATATATAATATATAAATACCTGATTTTAAAGTTTATCAGGTATTAGGTAATTATTGTCCATTTCCACCCATGGGTGTGTGAAAAAATTAAAATAATCTAATTTGTAAAGTATAAATCAGCGGAGTGGCCTATTGTCGGTATCGACCGGATAGCGAGGGAGTCTATCCCCTTTTCACAAGCGCATATCAAAAGAGTCTTTTTTTTACGTCTGATGTAGAGCGCATCTACCATCAGCTCCGCCCCTTTACTACACAGAACCAAGCTGTGCAATTTATACGTTGGTGAGGACCGGTATCGAACCCAGAACCTTTTTGCTCCTAGAGCGGATGCTTTATCAACTGAGCTAAACCGGCTTTTGTTTACAAATTATGAACACAAAATTATATATATTTCAATTAATTATTTGTATGTATGCAAAGCCTGTTCTAAAATCACAGAGCTCCCTCCGAATGTATGATATGCACCCACACCGAATCTATTATATTGGGCCGCCAATCGACTACATTTCAATTTTCATAAAGTAGTATTCATATAAAATATATGAAAGTGGCCTTTCCCGGTACCCAAGCAGGCATGGGTACCCCAATCCTGGATAGTAAGCATTATCCCTGTATTTATGTTTAAATTGCTATGCTAGAGAGCTTGTAACAACCTTGATTTTAAACCTTTTTAAAAGTTTATTTTAAAGTTAAATAGCCATGTTAAGCTTCCAAGAAACCACTTAACAAACGATCAGAATTCATATCCAAATGTAGACATCTTATTATAATGGAGATTGTGTGTTTTTCTGTCTGTAACCGAAACTATATTACTACTCAAGTCACAATTCCCTTCATTATTTACATCACAATCTCCATGATTTTATTTATATTTAAACCTCAATTATTAATAAAATTGCTTCACCTTTTTATTAGTGTTGTCCATATCTACATGATATTTTCCACGTACCCCACTTGTACGGGTCAGGCACAAGGCCCTATTTATGTGGGACCACCCACAAGCCGAGACTCATGGGGTGGCGGGTGAAAAATTGCGTCGATCCCGTCGGTATTCCCCCTCAAGGGGGTCCTCAGGCGCTGGGCAATAAACCCAGCCCTGTCCCTTTAAATCAAGGGGGCAGGTGTTGCCTGGGGGGATGACCCCCTGGGATCGACGCCTTTAATTATATCAATGGTCCAGAGGCCGAAGCCACTGTTGTCCATATCTACATACAAATAACATGCAATTGTATTTATATATACAAAAAATAGCGGTTTACAGTGTGAATGGGAAGGCTAATTTGCATATTGGTATTAAAAATGTGATTTTATTAAATATGTGCTTAGTATTATTGATTTCTAATTGTTTGGTTTTATTTTAATGAATATAAGCAAAAATCTCTCCAATGAATCTTAAATGAAATCCATTAACAAGAAAAAATAACTGTCATTTTATTCTTTATTTCCTAATTTAACTAAATAGTTAAATAAGTAAAATTCAGCAATGAAAGACGGGAGTGATGGAAGAGTAAGTTTCATTTCTATTTTTCTATTATACCCCCACTCTGTTACATATCTTTTTATCTGCCTTCTTATTAGACTTTCTAATTTAATACGATATTTCATTACATTAAAACTTAAATACTTGCACCCGGAGGGTGCATATATTTGCTAGTGTAAATAAGTTCTTGTTAAGCTACCTAAAAACTAACAAACCCAAAGACCTGAAAGAAACTTTTTAAAAGTTAAAATATAAAATTATATATTCATGAGAGTAATCCCAAGGGTAAGGTTTCCAAAATATTTAGAAATCACAGAAATGCTTGTTTATTTTCAATGATGTTTTAACATGTATCTATTTCTCTAGATCATCACCATTTCGTTCGATGCATTGTTGTAGACGCTATGGTAGTTTTTCTATGTCTATGTCATACCAGCTCGCCACGATGTCGTTGAGGAAGCGTTCAACCTGGTCGTCGCTGCAAACTCTCTACACCACTTGCGAACGTTTTTGACGTCCATGCACTTCCGGTAATTTGTGGTGAATTCCAATTGTTTAATGACTTTTGCGTTCAATAAACGAATAACGGTTGAGATTTTTTAAGATATATATATTTACCAACCCCTCCACATGAGCAGGATGTGACACAAAGTCAATTTCTTAAGCGGAGTTCAACAGGTTTTGAATTCAGAGTTTTCCTTCTCCTAGACCGGTTGCTTAACCAAGGTTAAAGAGCCCAGTCTGCCCTACTATTTATCCATATCTGGAGGGAGAGTAGGATTCATGCCTTTCCCAAGGGTATTAGCGCTAAGTGAAATGCAATTACCAAGTCCAGGATTTGAACTCAGGGCGACGAGCCCATTTCCCATGACTTTAACCATTACATCACTTGCTTCCTATTTTTTAAGATATAAGTTGTGGGATAGATCCCCGCTCCTACTTATAGACTAGGCGAGATCATGTGATCTATTCCTTGGCCAATCACTGGCAGTACTCTGAGGCTGATACAATACTTAATTACTGGTCATAATTACTGCAACGTTCATGGACGACGGACATAGGATTAAATCACTGGACCTTTACCAATACGCAGGATAGGACTTATACACTTACCAAAGGATTCCATAACATAGGACTTTCTTTAAGACCTTTTCAACTGGCCAAGGATGGCACTTAAAAACTTTACAATAACTGCGCGAAATAAATATAAATAATTTGAAAACATATCTATTTCACCCATACATGGGACTCTAACAGGTACTACCACTTCGGGTCATAGTGGACCTGAGAATAAGGGCAACGAAGAGGTAGTGTCAATTGAGAGATCCATCAGAAACGATTGTCAAGCAAAGACTGAGCATGATAGCGAGGTACGACAGGGGCACATGCAAAACAAATACAGCAGAGTTGCCAATAACCGCACGAACCATTTCTCTGAGTCCCCGGCGCTTTAGAAATCTTACTTTTAGTATTACCCTTATATATATGAATGAAGGTGCGTATTTATACATCTGTATACGATTATTTGTACTTACGTTTCTATGACTATGAATATATGTGGCAGTAAATTAGTTTTACATATTTATTTCTGTCGCTCGCAATACTCTTGAGAATACTTACATTTGCAATTGTTGTCATTCACAGTGCCAGACAACAAAGAATTCAGCAAAACTTTATGAAAAATTGTAATGTTTTGTATTTTGATATTCCTTTTGTAAATAAAGTAGCACATCTAAAAGCACATGTTCGCTTTATGATGATGTCGCCAATGTTGGCGATGAAAGATCGGTTCCCGCAATATTACTGAAGTTAAGCAACAATGAGCCTGTCCAATACTTAAGGGTGATCGCTTAGGCAACAACATGCACTGTAAGCGACCTGAGTCCTTTGTTTATCAAGATGACTTGATTCGGCATAAAATGACCTGAAAGGGAGTTGATATGCCGTAAAACGAAAACAATCTCTCTCTCTCTCTCTCTCTCTCTCTCTCTCTCTCTCTCTCTCTCTCTCTCTCTCTCACACACACACACACACACACACACACTTACGGTCAAGTCACATTGAAAACACCAGTTCCCACTAGATCACCATAGTTAAGCAGCAATGAGCATGTTCAATACTTAATTAGGTTTGGTTTGGTTTGTTTTACGGCATATCAACCTCAGTGGGTCATTTAATGCCGACACAGTTGTGAAATAAATTCATTCTTAATGCATAATTCAATTTTGTTTATCAACTCATTTTTTCTATTTAACCCATAGATTGGACCCTAACAGGTACTACCATTCCGGGTCAGAGTGGACCAGGGAGCAATGGTGATGAAAGGGTGCTCCACATTCCCCAAACCTCCAAACCTGGAACCTCACCATCAGATAGAGTTTAAAGTCATTCCCAGGACATGTAGACACTCAGTCACCGCTTTCTAGCACCCATATGATAAAAAGAGGTTAGGGCTTGCCATAAGGGCAATAGGGTTGGGAAAATCATACAGGTACTAGCGCTTGATGTGACCAGCCGATTGATCGGAGGGGGCCTCTCCGACCGCCCGTCTAGCCCAAGATAGGGCCAAAGTGGAGTATTGCAAGTCATGAACTGCTCATCCACCTGGGTTCTATCCTTAAGCATCACGGGTCACCACCCACGGCCAGCAGGTGACCCCATTGGGGGAGTCTTACCCCTCTGCAGAGGTGCAGTCGGTGATTCTAACGCCCCAGAAGACAGGGCGGCTTAATTATGTGACCACTTAAATAACTGTAGATTCTGTAAGCTACTAGAGTCTTTTGTTTTGATACGGCATTAAATGACCCGAAAGAATGATCACAGTCAAGTCACTCTAAAAGCACCAGTTTCCACTAGATCACCAAAGTTAAGCAACAATGAGCCTGCCCAGTACTTAAGGGTGACCACTTACTACGTGTCATTATAATACCTAATTACATAACTTGACTTCTGACTGAAATTCGAGTCGACCAGTGGAGAAACTGATAAGATTAATTTTTATTTTTCAGGTCGATAACCCTGATTTGAAATCAGCTGATCGTTGCTGACCTTAAACGTTCTGTGGAAACATTTGCCTCTCAGAATTCACTTTCAGTTGAGTTATCTTTGAATATTACAAATACATTTTTCTCCCTTGCTACCTTGATTGATTGATTGATTTTAATGGCATGTAAACCCATTAGGGGTAATTCTATACCCAGAAGTTAGGGAATTGTGTACAGAGGTGCGGTCGATTTATTCTACAGACCCAGTTGACAAGGCGGGCAAAGTATTCGTATTACATAGGTATATTTGATATCATATAGTTATTTACTAAGCTTAGCATAGATGTTGCATAAGGCCAGGAGTATGAGGCACCCAGTGAGAATCGAACTCACTAACAATGGTCTGCCAAGCCAGATTGCTCACTATATCTGATATCATATAACCGTGTGCCAGCAAACAAGCAAAAAACCCAGCTACAAAACACTATATTTTCTACATAGCCACATACATTGTCAATATGTATTGATAAACAATTGTATAGACGAGATCAGAGATGGGGAACATGTAGCCTTAAGAGTCTAAATTACCAAGTGTGGCCTTCTACAAAATTTGTTAAAGACCTATTAAAATTGCACACCTTCGCTTTAGCACAGGGGCTCAAAATACGGTGGCTGTATCTCCAGCATAGGAGTAATACCACCACTATTATCACACTCCAAAAAAAGAAGAGCGGTCTTGGGTATCATATGAGACTATATCTGATACTAAGGCTCCACTTCTTGAGACGTGAGGAGTATGGGATAGCCCTTCATTGCCATTACTTTCAGGTCTACTCTGACCCGGAGTGGTAGTACTTATTAGTGTCCCATCTATGAGTCAAATATATCGTTTCGTTTCAAACGATTTTTATCATAAGAAGAATAGTTTCCACTATCTCTTAATTTCCTTTTTGCTGTTATTTTTCGTTGAAATGATAGATTTTATAGAATTGTTTTGAACTTACTGACTAGTCACCGTATAAAACACTGAAATGACGTGAATTATTAGGTTGTTTGTAGAATTATTAGATTATTTGGAGAGTTAATAAATTGTTTGGAAAATTATTGGGTGGTTTGGGGAATTATTAGGTTGTCTGGGGAATTATTAGTTTTTTTGTAACATTTTCTGTAGAACTATAAGATTGTTTGTAAGATTATTAGTGTATTTGGAGAACTCTTAGGTTGTTTGTAGAATTATTAGGTTGTTTGGAAATAATGGTTGGTTATCTAACATATTTAAGCGTAAAATTACCCATTTTTCAAACAATCTAAACATAGAAATAATGTTTCAACTTTTTTTTTCTTTTTTCGCGCTTTTCTTTTTAATGTTTTTTTGTCTGTTTGTTTGTTTGTTTGTTTGTTTGTTCTTGTCCTAGTTTCATGATAAAGCGTGTCGCATTTTATCTTTCTCTTGTATCTGTCTGCTTTGCGGAAAGATTTCTTTTTTCTTTTTCTGGCTTCTGCTTTTAATTATGGCTGAAAAGAAGCAAATATCTCAAACAAGATCAAAAGACAACAAAAAAGAAAAGAAAAGAAGTTTTGCCGTGATAAATGTTTTTTCTTTGATTTATTACTCTTTGTAAATTGACACCATCAACCTGATAACTTGATTACTTATATGAAATCTATTTTGAACAAAAGATACAAATGAAAATAGTGTTTTATTTTAGCAAACAACACTCTGAAGTTGCTATTAAAACACAGTCCCAAGTATACAATAATAACAGCGCATCACAGTGAGATTTTTATTAGAACAATACACTTGAAATGCTCTTAGATAATTAAAGTAATTCTTAACCCAATCTGCCAATGAATGATAATTTTTGTGGGGTCTACGTTCGCGCTAAACGTCATATAAAGGGTTGTTGTGTGTATCTGTATGTCCGGAGGAAACTTCGAAAATAAAACAATTAACGACAAAGTAAATATATATATATATATACATTAAATATCACCAGGGCTTGGTTTTCTATCTATATATATATATAAAGGGCAGTTGTGTGTATATGTATGTCTGGGGGAAACTTCGAAAATAAAACAATTAACGAAAAAGTAAATATATATACACATTAAATATCACCAGGGCTTCGTTTTTGAGCAAAAATAATAGAGATTTGATTTATATTCGGGAAAATAATTAAAAAATAAAATTTAAATGATAACAGCATGGATGTTTTTTTTTTGGGGGGGGGGCTTTGTATTTAATATTGTAAATAGTAGACATTAATTTTTCTTTTCATAGTGGCTGGATCAGCACAAGGTCTTTTTTACGTTGGGATTTTAATGGGACACCCCGTTGGAAACCAACTCACGATTCAGTAATGATGGATCTATGAGACTAAATTTTTTAAAAAATCCCCCTCTACACAGGCGATGCTGAATAGCAGCTTCTAGTTTTCTATAACGGAAATAAGTATGAAAATAAACCGAATGAATGTTGTGGGGTCTGTATTTGCGGTGGATTTCATTTTTTTTTAAATCTATCTATCCATCAATATCTTATTATAATGGAGATTGTGGGTTTGTCTGTCTGTAACCGAAACTATATTACTATACAAATCACAATTCCTTTTGTTATTGACATCACATTCTCCATGATTTTATTTTTAATTTAAACTTCAATTATTGATAAAAATCATTTTACATCATTAAGACTGTTGACCATATCAACAAACTATTAACATGCAATTGTATTTATATATACAACAAAATAGCGGTTTACAGTGAGAAAGGAAAGGCTAATTTGCATATTGATCTTACAAATTTGATTTTAATAAATATGTGCTTAGTATTATTGATTTCTAATTGTTTGGTTTTATCTAATTGAATATGAGCAAAAATCTTGGGTTAAATCTTAAAAGAAATCCATTAACAAGAAGAAATAACTGTAAATTTATTCTTTACTTCCTATTTTAACTAAAGAGTTAAATTAGGAAAATTTACCAATGATAGACGGGAGTAATGGTAAATGATGGAAGAGTGAGTTTCAAAGTTGTTCTATTTTTCAATCATACCCCCTCTGTTCCAAATCTTTTTATCTGTATTCTTATTTAGTTTCATTAGCCTTTCTAATTTAATATGATAATTTATTATATTAAAACTTAAATACTTGCACCCGGAGGGTGCATATATTTGCTAGTATTACTAATCTTCAAATTGATATATAAAAGAAAACCGATGAGAGAATTAAATTTCGTTTATTTTTAATAAACAAAAGTTGGAAAATGTAGAAATGATAGGTTTTCTTTCACTCGGTAAAGTGTGAGTAGATGAGTGGGTGAAAATCTGTTTCTTGGCCGGGTGACTTGGTTGGGTGTGGCGTGGTGATGTCGGTAGGTTCAGCAGCCGTTTGATCTTGTCCGAAAGAGAGACGATGTGTACCAGTGATGGAATCAACTACCTTCGTGGCCTTTTTTCTGCTGTTTTATAACCATGGTTAGGATCGAGATTCGCGTTGAAAAGCTTTGGGAGGGAAGTTTGTAATTGGTTGAAAAAAAATTTTAAAAGGGACTTTTTAAGTGTTTGTAAAATTGGTTTTTCACCTGGAAGCTTGCGTAGAGCCTATGTGCAGAGAGACTTGTTTTGTTCATTTTGTTTGGAACTACTGTCGGAGCAACATCCATTTGGTGCTACATTTCTTAATATCTTCGATTCTGTTCTGAAGTGTTTTAATTTGTTTTGTGGGTGTATTGAGTTATTGAATTTGTGAATCAGAAGAGATATTTATTTCAGTTATATAACATAATAATGTTTGCATATAACCGTAATAAAAAAAACAGCACACCAGAAGAGATTTTAAATAGATCGTACTTAAAACAGAAATATGAAAACATAGGGAAATATGAATTAAGTTCTATTTTCTACTCATAGGAAGAAATAATGATAGGTCAAGTTTTAAGGGGAATAAAACTAGTTTTAATATCGAGTTTTCATGTTCATAGACTTCTCTTACCTAACAACTAAAGAACCGATTTTGCCCAACAATTTTCCTTTAGCTGATGGATTCATGCATTTCCCAATGGCATTGTCACGAAAGGAAAACTCAGCCTTTTCCACTTCATTAATATATATATATATATATATATATATATATATATATATATATACTAGCAAATATATGCACCCTCCGGGTGCAAGTATTTAAGTTATAATGTAATAAAATATTGTATTAAATTAGAAATGCTAATGAAACTAAATAAGAAAGCAGATAAAAATATTTGAAACAGAGGAGGGTATAATTTAAAAAATAGAACAACTGAAACTTCCTCTTCCATCACTCCCGTCTTTCATTGCTAAATTTTCCTAATTTAACTATTTAGTTAAAATAGGAAGTAAAGAATAGAATTTCAGTTATTTTTCTTGTTAATGGATTTCTTTTAAGATTTATCCCTGATATTTTAGATAATATTCATTAAGATAAAACCAAACAATTAGAAATCAGTAATACTAAGCACATATTTATTAAAATCAGATTTTTAATATCAATATGCAAATTAGCCTTCCCATTCACACGGTAAACTGCTATTTTTTGTATATATAAATACAATTGTATGTTATTAGTATGTAGATATACCAACAGTATTAATAATGTAAAACAATTTTATTAATAATTGAGGTTTAAATAAAAATAAAATCCTGTAGAATGTGACGTAAATAACTAAGGGAATTGTTACTTGAATAGTAATATAGTTTCGGTTACAGACGGAAAAACACATAATAAGAGATATATATATATATATAATCAATGGTAATATTATGGTTTTACACTCATAACTTGAAGTTTCATGGTAATGCAATCATCAGATGAGATCAATGGTTGAGATCTTAAAAACCAGTCGTGAAATGGTTGAGATTTTAAAAACCAGTAATTTTTTAGCGTTTATATTAAGCGTTTTCACGCAATGGGAAATATAAAGCTAAAAATTGTTTTTTTTAAACTGTGGCTTATTTATATATTTATTTATAGTCATCAATACACACACACACAAATATATATATATATATATATATATATATATATATATATATATATATATATTTTAGATCATTATTTTTATAGTGAGTTCGAAGCATTAATTAAAATGTAATAATATATTTTTGAAGGCGTAATAATGCACATTTATGTTTAAAAAACATTTTTTTTTTTTTTCAAATACAGATGAAATTATAAAAAAATCTTTCAATCCTCTGAAGATGGGCATTGGCCTGAAAATATTTAGGACTCATAAAAGGAAAAAAAAAAAAAAAGAAAGAAATATGTTTTTTAAACATAAATGTGCATTATTACGCCTTCAAAAATATATTCGAACTCACTATAAAAATAATGATCTAAAAAATCTTTATTTCAATATCCCTGAGCAGGGCCTCATTATTTTATAGTATTATAAAAAAAATTTAAAAAAATTTATATATGAAATAATTTTCAAAACATCCCGCGAAACACGATCGCCGCACGGATTTTTACGGAGTTTGCCGAGCGTAACTACATCTTCGCCGGAAAAAAAAAAATTTCGCATTTACGATTAAACATTCAACGGATCAACAACACAGTTGAATTTATCAAATACAGATGAAAATTATAAAAAATCTTTCAATCCTCTGAAGATGGGCATTGGCCTGAAAATATTTTGGACTCATAAAAGGAAAAAAAAAAAAAAAAAAAGAAATATGTTTTTTAAACATAAATGTGCATTATTACGCCTTCAAAAATATATTATATATATATAATATATATATAGTCATCAAAACATTTAAAAGTTCGTCCTACCAATGGTTTCGGAACATCACTTTTAGGTGATTGTTCGTCATCAGAAATGTTCACTTCATAAAGTGAACGTTTCTGATGACGGATAATCACCTAAAAGTGATTTTCCGAAACCATTGGTAAGACGGACTTTTAAATGTTTTGGTGACTATAAATAAATAAATAAATAAATGCAGCTCTTACAGAAGTAATTGAGCATTTTATAATCATTTCTCCAATAATAATAACAAAGAATTAACTATATATATATATATATATATATATATATATATATATATATATATATATATATATATAGTTGAATGGAAATACGGTGAGGAAATTAATCCGACAATATGAGAAGAAAATATTTTTTAAATATAACAAACACAGGATGTTATGATCAGGAAACAATTTTTTTGAGTCAATACTTAAGCATTTCGGTATATTGTACCATCTTCAGGACACTGTTAAGTAATGTTTATGTGAGGGACAAAATGAAAGATGTTAAGTGTATAGTGAATGTGTGAATATGATGTTATTAACCGTTAATTTTTATATGTGCGTTTGTTTACGAAAGCCAATGACGTGATCAATGCATGTGCAAAAATGGAAGGTGAAGATCACATGATGACGCATGCATGAACGGGAATAGGCGAAGAACGAAAAGTTAACAAAGATATGACGTATTTCATATGGAATATTAATGTTAGAAAAATAAGAAGATTAAAATAATATATAAATACATATAATCCATATATACGCATATCCACATAAAATCAAAAACAAATTGTTTCCTGATCATAACATCTTGTGTTTGTTATATTTTTTAAATATTTTCTTCTCATATATATAGTTGTAGACATTTTTTACTCTCTATGACGGTTTCGGTGTTCAAGATACACCTTCTTCAGGAGAGTTTTCCTGAAGAGGATGTATCTTTAATACCGAAACCGTGGTAGACAGAAAAACTTTTTCTACAACTATTAATGCTCTATGTTTTATGGAACATATTGAGCACTTCTGGGATTAACTACTAATGCTACTACAGTGAATAAGGTGGAGTAGCCATTGAACAATATATATATATATATATATATATATATATATATATATATATTGGAGGATAGGTGCTTAATTGAAGTCATACCTAATTTTGAAAATTAATTAGTTCGAGAAAATGTCTGTATGTACATTTCGACCTATTAGGTCTCATCAGCAAGGTTATAGACATGGGTGACTGCTCCGTGTGTGACTTGAAACCTTGACTGCCAAGCTGACAGGCGGGGATTCTAACCACTACACCAGCTGGCCTATCGCAGATTTTTCGTTCGTTTTGAACTTATTTATATACCACTTTTGGGGGACTTATCGCACGACAGTATGAAAGTAAGTAAACAAACAATGTGTTTATTTTTTATATGTCTATAACCTTGCTGATGAGACCTAATAGGTCGAAATGTACATACAGGGATTGACATTTTCTCGATTTGTTTAGCCTTACATTTGAACATATATGCCCGCCTAAATTCATTAATTATTAACTAATTAATTTTCAAAATTAGGTATATATATATATATATATATATATATATATATATATTATATATATATATATTCAGTGTTGATATATATATATATATATATATATATATATAATATATATATATATATATATATATTGTTTGGTGCATTATTTTTACTAGATTAGTTTGGTTTGGTATCTTTGTTTAATGGCATATCAACCTTCGTGGGTTATTTAATGCCAAACTATTCTTGTAGAAGAACAGCTGTGGTACTGTTCAACTAATAGCTGTGGAATGGGAGTGTTCTAACCTTATCTAATGGTATTAGTCCGAAAGTGAAATTAATAGTGGGATTAGAGTTCGAACTCGTTTACTACGATGTTAGAATTCAACACTTTAGCAACGACGCCACGTGTACTCCCCACACACCTTCATTTGATGATCCATTCAGAAAAATTGACTTATAGATAGCTAAACCTAAACTTGTGGGTATCCTGGCACCCAGCACTTCCCCGAAACTATGGAGTTACGTTCATAGAAACACGTATAAGATAAATATTATGTTTAGCGGGAGACGATTGCACAATTAAATCAATTCTATTCCAGACTTTAAGGAAGACCTAATCATTGCTCGTGTTTTCATTTCCGTTGTGAAATCGACGGAACGACAAAAGGGAATGTCTATATTCTCGATTATCTAAATTGACTAATTGTCTGTTGTTGGTCAAGCGAAGGCAGTGGACGTTGTCCTTTGGGGAAAACCACGCACGTTGAAATTCAAAAACTTATCATCCCAGATTGGACATGTGCCAAAGGTGTCATCATCTGTTATCGGTCAGAGAGTGAACAAATGAAATGTACTGAGACGTTAGATCCAAGTATTGGATTTGCGGACAAGGCCCAATGATTAAAGACGCGACTTTAATAACACTGGTTTGCAAAAAAATATTTTTGGTCTGAGGAAAGAATGTGAATAGGTGTTTTTTTTTACTAATTTGGGTGTGCTGAATTCAAATTTATAAACAGTTTTGCTCTATCTCCTCTAGTTTTCTGTCTTTTGAATAGTCTCATTTTAGTATATACAGAGTATATACGTGCTTATTTCAACAGTTGCAGCAGCTTATTACAGATGAAACAGGATAGATAAAGAACATTGATGGAATAAATATATTTGGATGACACAATGTACACAATTCATAGTACCGCAGACAGTTAGAAGTAAAAAAGAAGACATAAGTCACACAATATTAGAAATTAAGTCTGAATGTATATACGTCTTTATGTACAGTATGTGTACAAAATGTACAGTAAGCATATCTAAAAAACTAGAGGTGATGAGTAAAAACGGATTTCAAATCTGAATTCAGCTGCACCCCCAAATTAGGTTAGAACAACTATTTTTGTGCTTGCCTCAATTTCTTTGTAAACCAGTGTAATTACGAGGGTGGGTCAAAAAGTTATGCCATTTTCATGTGAAGTTGTTTTTTTATAAAACTAAGGCCTACATCGAGACCCTAATGAGGTTCAGAGCAAGAATCCGACAAGTAAGACCCAACTCGCCAATCAACAATGTCCTCTTTCAGTTATATTTTTACTAATATATATGTATATATATAATATATATATATATATATATATATATATATAGTTTTTTTTTCCGTAGTTAGGGTCTTTCCATGTGTGGTTTAACCAAGCTGATGCAGGTAGACCATAAGGAGAGCTCAATGTACCTAATACCAGTGAGTAAAAGGACAGAGCAAGATATTTAGTAAATGAAGAAAAACTCTAAACTTGCTTCATTACAATAATTTATTTCAACCGTATTAATACGGCATCTTCAGGTAATCACAAGAACATGACTCTTACTGAAGATGCCGTATTAATACGGTTGAAATAAATTATTGTAATGAAGCAAGTTTAGAGTTTTTCTTCATTTACTAAATATATATATATATATATATATATTCCGCCACCTACACTTCAGGATTAAAAAAAAAGATTCTCCCCCTTACTCCTTCCACTAAACTGACCTAGTGACCTAATATCACTCTACTCTCTGCTCCTCCTTATCTTCCCATGACATCAAACACACCACTACCAAGAACTTTATCCTCCCTTGACCTACCCCTGATGTAGATGGTACTCCCAACCTCTCTCTACTTCCTGTAAACTATCCCCACACTTCATTCATGTCAGCCCCTATCCTCCCTCCCTTCATTTCCGCTACTAACTCACCCCCCTCACCATATCACATGTACTCACACGTAATTTTGCTTTCAATAAAAAAATCTTTGACTGAAGATGTCCGTATAAATCGGACGAAACGTTTCAACGCTTAGATTTGTTTTGAGTTATCATTTCTTGTTCACTATCCTTTTACCTACATCATATATATATATATATATATATATATATATATATATATATATATATGTAAACACGGTTTGTTTTGAATGGCTTTTTGCCGATAATTTTTGGGAGAATAAGTGTTTAATTGGAGTCGTACCTAATTTTGAAAATTAATTAATTAATAATGAATTAGGCGGGAATACCTATTAAATGTATGGCTAAACAAATCGAGAAAAATCAATCTCTGTATGTACATTTCGGCCTATTAGGCCTCATCAGCAGAGCTATAGATCGGAAGACCGCCCTGTGCGTGATTTGAAACCGGACTGCCAAGCTGACAGGCCGATCTCATAACCCCTACACTAAACGGACTTCTTAGATTTTATGATTTGTTTTTAGAGTAGGTTAACATTCCACTTCTAGTGACTTTTATTACACGACGATATGATAAGTTGTAAATATTTGTTGTAGCCATACATTTAATAGGTATTCCCGCCTAATTCATTATTAATTAATTAATTTTCAAAATTAGGTACGACTCCAATTAAACACTTATATATATATATATATATATATATATATATATATATATATGTATATATCAAAGTACCGACCTCATTTAATTTTTCCCTAATTCTACAGGTCAAAGGTCAACTGGTAGTCAGCAGACGAGAATATTTCTTACCAAAATGACATTTGGTCATATTTTTCCCTTTGTGGTTTAACTTCGGTGACGATCATTCATAACCTGAGAAGTTGAAAGATCGAATTTCGATGGATAGAATAAAACCGAATGAAACAAAAAAGCCGGTGGACATTTTGAAATCCCCCAATGTGTAGACGGCCAGCATTCATCTCTGTACGAAGAGTCTGTGGCAAACAACGGACTCGGCAGAATTATGATAAATGCTTTTTTTTGGGGGGGGGGGGCTAACATTTTTTTTTCTTTTTAAGAAACCGTCGGCGGAAAATGTGAAGTGTTTAGTTGATAGGCTTGGTGCATCGGCGTCAGTTTGAGTCCAAAGAGGATGGTGTTTTTTGATTTGATGTTTACTATGTCGGAAAAAGAGGGATGCGTGGGATGATTAAAACAAAGTAGGTATTTACCCAACCTGTTCGCCACCAGTAACAGATGTAACACAAGTTCATATGTATCCAGTAAGGATCGAATATACGAATATATATATATATATATATACTAGCAAATATATGCACCCTCCGGGTGCAAGTATTTAGGTTTTGATGTAATCAAATATTGTATCAAATTAGAAACCATTTAGAAAATGATAAACTGGGGGGTATAATTGAAAAATAGAACAGCTTTAAATCTAACTCTTCCATCCTTTTCGATCACCCCCGTCTTTTATTTTTCCTAATTTATCTATTTAGTTAGATTATGAAGTATTTAATAAAATTACAGTCCTTTAGTCATGTTAATGGATTTCTTTTAAGATTTATCCCCGAGATTTTTTCTCAGATTCGTTAAGAGAAAACCAACAAATTAGAAATCAATAATACTAAGCATATATTTATTAAAATCAAATTCTTAATATCAATATGCAAATTAGCCTTCTCGTTCCCACTGTAAAGCGGTATTTTGTTTTATATATAAATATAATTGCATGTTGTTAGTATGTAGATATGGTTAACAGTATTAATAATGTAAAACAATTTTATTAATAATTGAGGTTTAAATAAAAAATAAAA
Organism: Doryteuthis pealeii; assembly: GCA_023376005.1. Taxonomy (NCBI): domain Eukaryota; kingdom Metazoa; phylum Mollusca; class Cephalopoda; order Myopsida; family Loliginidae; genus Doryteuthis; species Doryteuthis pealeii. The sequence continues at coordinate 88,878,653 of CM042160.1, forward strand.
TCATTGAGAATGTGATGTCAATAACTAAGGGAATTGTAACTTGAGTAGGGATTTAGTTTCGGTTACAGACAGACAAACACACAATCTCCATTATAATAAGATATATATAAATATATATATATATATATATATATATATATATATATATATATATATACTCCTGGTAAAGACCAGATAAAGAAGGATTCAAAAATATAAAATACTGTATCTAACAAGGATCGAATACACCCACAACCACACACACACACACACACACACATATATATATATATATATATATATATATATATATATATATATATATATATATAATTGTGTGTGTGTGTGTGAAAAGATGGAAGTGAATCCGACGGTATGTAGTATATTAAGAAAATTGAAAAAAAATTTAAATAAGTTGAGTGGTAAGTTTATTAGCCGACGCTGCAGTGTTTCGATCTATTAATTAGATCATCTTCAGGGCATTTGTTCGTATAAGGAAGGTGATAAAAAATTTTTATCACGGAATAACGAGAAAAGCAAGCGATAGTCCTTGTTTATCAGTCTGTTCAAAATTTGAAATCTGAAGAAAGGACACTGAAACGGTGGACGGTTTGAAATATGACGTCAAATATTCTATTTTACGGTGTGAGTATGAATGTGTGTGAGTGTATGTATCGAAAAAAGGCATTGTGCATTTTTAGGTGTTTTGTGTGTGTGGTTGCGCATGTGTGTATAAATCTTTTGCGATAAACGACATCGAAACAAATCTTTCTTCAGATTTCAAACTCTTACTTTAAGGACGGATCAGCGAACAAGGATTAAAACTGATACTACATCTTTCTATTTCAAGAAAAGATCAAACTTTATGCCACAAAGGATCGCCACTGGAAAACTGCTTTCAACTACAACCCTCAAATGACCTCACGAATAGTAACAAATAATTGGGTTAAATCGAACTTAACGGACCTAAATTCCACCATCCGTCGAAAGAAAAAAATACCAAAAATTAGGGAATTAACCGAATTTAATGAAATTTTCAGTGTTGATATATTAATGAATAAAATATATAATGCACCAGTTATTTTATTTAAAAACTTTTACATTTTTAAATTAAGTTAACTGACCCGAAAAAAATGTAAAAGTTTTTAAATAAAATAACTGGTACATTATATCTTTTTTTTAATTTTTTTTTTTTTCATTAATATATCAACACTGAATATTTCATTAAATTTGGTTAATTCCCTGATTTTGGTATTTTTTTCTTTCGGCGGGGTGACGATGGTGGAATTTAGGTCTGTTAAGTTAGATTTAACCAATACTTGATATCATATAACTGTGTGCAAGCAAAAAAAAAAACTCTTAAGAAACAACTACGCACACGCAAATGTAAATATAAATGTACAATGAGCGCGATTCCCTGACCTCTAGGCATAAAATAACTCTAGACGGGTTGGCATGCCGTAAATCAATCGGTTGATTGTCAGTGAATGCACCAATCCTTCGGTTTGCATTCCTCTAAATATTTTAAACTTCAACCACGCCAAATTCGAGACCGTCTGACGTGAAAGGTTCGGTCCCAAAAGGTAGATGTCACTCTAGCCGAATGTTAAGCCGAGAAATGTCCAGTCTGTCGTGTTTAGCGTATGATAACCGCTGTTTGTGCCAGCCGTTTGCCCGTTGACTGGGTACGTTTATAGAAGACAGTCGAGAGAAAACAGACCAACGGCCAACGACCAATCATTCGATGGTCTGTTTAACTTAAACTGAATCATCACCGAGAAAGATCCTGTATCCACTGACTCTCCCCATCGGCAGATTTTTTTTCCTTTCTTTTTCTTCCCTAAAATGCGTTGGTTGGAAGATGAATTTTCTCCACTGGAGTGGCCATTGTAAAAATCAACGACGGTTATCGTCTTAGGGATCGCAAGTAATTAGTTTAGTAATTTGTAATTTATAATTTAGGGGTTAGATTGGAAACAAAGAAGAAAATAATGTTAGAGAAATATTTTTCTGGGGGGAAAACAATCCGAGAGTCAACATATTGTTTAAAAATGAATGATACTACAGAATCAGCTGATATTTTTTTTCTCGTGCACCGAATCGATTAGAGAAAGTTAATGAATAATTATTTTTTAGGATATAGAAGAAGAAGAAGAAGAAGAAGAAGAAGAAGAAGAAGAAGAAGAAGAAGAAGAAGAAGAATGAATGAATGAATGAATTTTCTCCACCAAATTCTGGGAGAGAAGAAGAAGAAGAAGAAGAAGAAGAAGAAGAAGAAGAAGAAGAAGAAGAAGAAGAAGAAGAAGAAGAAGAATTAATTAATTAATTAATTAATTTTCTCCACTGGAGTGGCCATTGTAAAAATCAACAAGTATAGCTATTTACTAAGTTTATATGTATTTACCAACCCCTCTGTACGAGTAGGATGTGGCACAAGGTTAATTTTTAAACTCACTACATTAAAATGACATCATGTCAATCGGGTATGATGGAAGGTTAGGAAAGTAAAACTAGTTTTAATTCTTTTATTCTACCCCCAGTTATGAGCAGATTTGGCTCTGTAACCTTCGCACGGCAAGCGGTCTTGGTACAAGGGGTCTTGGAACATCAACTTTTTGAACGACGCTCGTATTCTTTCACTTTTAAATGTACGTATTTACCCAACCCCTCCACAGGAGTAGGATGTGACACAACAATCCCGTATGCACTGATTCTCCTCATCTGCAGATTGTTCACCTTTCTTTTTCTTATCTAAAATTGCGTTGGTTGGAAGATGAATTTTCTCCACTGGAGCGGCCATTGTAAACATTTAC
>CM042160.1:88886444-88935879 GCA_023376005.1 Doryteuthis pealeii
CTTACTTACTTAGTATCCTTAAACCGGAAGAGGGCCTTCTATGGGGTTCCGGTTCTCACGGTTCTCCCCAGAACGCAAGGTGAGATCGAGGTCAAGCGCTGTCACTCACCCTCAAGGCCATCAGCTATACTAATCGCCATTATGATTTCTACAATACCTTATAAATGTATTAGGGATCCAATAATTATGTAACAAAAATTTATATACCTAGCTTTTGTTTCGCTTTCTTTTTTCTTTTCTTTTTCCTTTCTCTTTATTTTTTTTGTGTTTTTTTTTTCCTTTGTTCTCTAAGTTAAATTTTTTTTCAGTAAATAAGTAAATAAAAGATTATCTTAAATTAAATTTTATTATTTTATATTCATATTTTGTGAAGGATAAAGATACCAAAAGCCTTCTAGATGAAAAATAAAGATACTGTTAATGCCTTTGTGATCAAACATGTTGTAGCTGTCGCCTTTGAGTGCGCCTAATAGTTAGATATATTTATTTTCTACCCTCAAAATATTCCCTTAAATTTGGACAGTGTAAGGGAAACAACTCTGTTAGGGTCGAATAATCAAGGGACCCACAGAGCCTGAATTGCATTGTGGGAATATCAACAGGTTTCCTTAGGGCAAAATAGGGACTTCCGCCTGGCTGATGCAGCAAAAAGGTTGGTGTGGAAAATATCGTCGCTTGTTTGGAAAATATCGTCCTAAAAATTAGAACTTTAGTCCTTTAGTTAGTTCTCGGTACTGGTACGGCGCACAGGTATGTTTCTTTCCAATTTTCCCATGAAGTTGCTGGCATTTGTTAAAGACCCTTTTGTAAATTAGTAATTGTTTTATAGCCCATTTTTATTCAGTATTTCACGGTGTTTGGAAGTAATAAAATATTCTACGTTCAACATCAGTCGTCTTCGTGTCATCAATACATCACCAGAAAATATTACCAGGGAACTGCTACACATGTAAATAAATTAAAGGACATGGTGTGGGTAAATTTGACTATCAGGAATTTCTTTCCGAAACGAAAAAATGGCATTTTCCACTATCAATTGTTAAAACATAAAATTGTAACCCTAACCCTAACCCTAACCCAAACTTATCTTTTATAAGGAAAGACGTTAATATGAAATCCCCGGATGCTTGCTTTTGAACCAGCAAAAATAACCTATTTGACATTTTTCATTTAGAATAATTTTTGTATCTTTATCCTTCAAAAAATATAAATACAAAATAAAAAGTCGTTTATATTATCTTTTAAAATTAAAGACGTTAAGCGAGGAATACCCGTATTCACAATTTAAAAAATGTTTACAGCAACAGTCAATAAGCATAAAAGTAGGTTTGTTTATTTTACGATACCGGCAAAATAAGACTAAAAGCAATGGGGTCACCTGTTGGCCGTAGGTGGCGACCCGTGATGCTTAAGGATAGAACCCAGGTGGATGAGCAGACCATAACTTGCAATACTCCACTTTTGGCCTTTCTTGGGCTAGACGGGCGGTCGGAAAGGCCCCCTCCGATCAATCGTCTGGTTACGTCAAGCCCTAGCACCTATATGATTTTCCCAACCCTATTGCCCTTATGGCAAGCCCCAGCGCCTTTTTATCATATGGGTGCTAGAAGGCGATGACTGAGGGCCTACATCTCCTGGGAATGACGTTCAACTCTATCTGATTGTGAGGTTTACATTCTTGGGGTTTGGGGAATGTGGAGCACCCCTTCATCACCATTGCTCCCTGGTCCACTCTGACCAGAGGGGTAGTACCTGTTTAGGATCCCATATATGGGTTAAATAGAAAACAGGAATTTATTAACAAAATTGTATTATGCATTAAGAATTAATTTATTTCACAACTTTGTCGGCATTAAATGACCCACCGAGGTTGATATGCCGTATCGTTATTGAGGAAGCCATATATTTTGGTCGGCTATTTTCATTTCAACGTAAATCAATACAACTGCATGTTTTAACACGAAAATATCTAAAAATGTGTTCTTAATAACAATGAAGTTCATTTCAATATTGCAAATAAACATATTATTGATATTTTATGATTTTATGATTAAATCAGGCAGTTGTATTGATTACGGTGAAATGAAAATGGCCGACCAAAATATATGGCTTCCTCAAAGTGAAATAAACAAGGGGAGGTTACTCTCATTTATGTAGCTAATATTCAGATATTTCAGAATTTTAGATCAGAGATTGTATACATGTATTATAATAATCCCAATTATTCATATCCATGTATACAATGTAGTAAAGAGTGGAACAAAGGAAACAAACTCAGACAAGTGTATGTAGGAGATATATTTCACTGTGCATTGAGCTCGGCTTCATCAGTCGTTTATTTGATCATTAAGCATCATACATTTGTTTATAGAAGAGAAAGTGGACGGGAGAGGGGGACCCACTTGACTTCTTCCTCTAATCCACCCCTCATAAACAACTTGTATGATACTTTAATGATCAAATAACGACTGATGAAGCTGAGCTTAATGCTTAGCGAAATATATCTTCTACATACACTTGTCTGAGTTTTGTTTCTTTGTTCCACATATCTTTATTATATTCTGTCGGATTTACTCCAATCCTCCCTCGTCACATGTTAACAATCTCTGATCTAAAATTCTGAAAACTAAAGCCCGGGAAACAACAACATTCTTTTACATGAAAAAAATAATTGTCTGTTTTTTATAATTATTATTATTGTTTGTTATGTCTCCTAAGGCATCTTCCCGTCCTGTCGGTGGGGCGTTAGAATGCACCGACTGCACCTCTGCAGGGGGGTAAGACTCCACCCAATGCGGCACTGTTGGCCCGTGGGTGGCGAACTCGGATGATGCTTAAGGATAAACCCAGGTGAGGATGAGCAGTTCATGACATGCAATACTCCACTTTGATCCTTTAACTATAGGAGCTAGAGANGTGGTAAACCCTATTTATTTAAATAATAATTAGCAATAAGATATTTAATAAAACTGAAAAGCCGACATACAGCGTTTGGTTTTGTCAACCTTCGTCCAAAGTCTTCGTCTTTAAAAAAAAGAATTTATTAGACTTCTATTTACTAAATAACTTTTTTCTAATAGACAAACGTCCCGAACGAAGGCTTGAACAGACAAAAAAAAAGAAAAAACCTGGAAAAATCCGCTAGTAATCATCACACCGTATAAGAAACTTTTGGAATGGAGTTTTCTGTAACGAAGTGGGGACTAGCAAGGGCAGAGATAACCCAAACAACACTGCTACTCACCGACAGGGCGGACGTCTCAAGAGGAAAAACAGCAATAGTAAGTCGGAGAGAATCACATATCTTTCTGGGAGAACAAGTACAATGTTTCAGAAGACCTTCGGATCTCTCCGACCTGAGAGAACAGAACCTGAACAACAGCCATCAACCACACTGATATTAGAACAGACAGCAGGAAGTGACAACGGAACGAGCACAACATATAGAATTCTTCACCCTCTAAAGGAACTCAACAAAGATAAGTGCATTACTTGTTACTTAATATAAATCTATATATATAGTGATATAATATGCCCAATCATACATATATATACATATACTATTAGTATAACATATAATATATAGTACATATACATATAGTATACATATATATATATACATATATACTTATCATAAAATATATACTAATATATATACATATATCATAAATATTACTACATATATTTAACATATATATATATACATATTATACATATATATATATAGATATATATATATACATATAATATACATATATATATATATATTATATTTTGTATATATATCTATATATATGTATAACTATATGGTATATCATATATGCTAATATAATGGTATATATATATGTTATATATATTATATGTATATATATATATGTATATATATAGTGTTATATATATATATATATGATATAATATGTATATCTATACTTATATAATATATAATATATATATATATATATAATGTATGTATGTGAACTCAAAAACCGCTTAAAAGCTTTAAGTTTAGAACCCGTCCGCACACGCGCATAATATTAAAACCACGCTTTTTTAACATACGGGACAAAATATTTGTCTGTTTTTCATTCCCTTTCTCACAAATCAGAATTATATTTCTGTTAACATTGTTTTTATTTAAAATTTTTTTTTTCTTTATCTAAAAATTAACTATTACTGGTCGATTCACTTCAGTTTTTCCCCCGCTTACGGTCTTATGCACGTCCCATTGATTAACTTGTAAGCGCCGGTGTCCCGCTAGATCACCGAATTAATTGTCGTGATGAGAAGCAAACTGCAGGAAATCTAAAGTAAATTCACCGAATATAAATAAAACTTGATATCGCATAAATGGCACGAAAAATTGTTGATATGCCGTAAATCAGGATTTCCTCAAAAGTGTCTACATAAACACCACTGGGGTCTATACAACAACTCAGGGGTCTGTAAAGTATTCGGGGGATCTAAACAAGGGGGTGTATGGAACTACAAAGCCTTCTTAGGTAAATTAGAAGAAATTAATTCCAATAAAATCCTGGAGAACTATGCTCGTGTTAATATATTTCAAAGGTTTAACAGTATCCAAATATTTCATGACTTCAGAATGAGAAAGCTTCAGAATGAAGAACTTCAAGATGAAGAAACTTCAGAATTGAGAATTTCCATATTGTTCTTTGCTCGCCCCACTCCCCGTAAGGTCTGAGAATCATGCTACAGTCAGTTAAGGTTTCTCTGTGTCTTGGCACAAGGCTACAAATATTGGTGTTTCCCCGGTAGGGCGCGCCATTTGCTACAAAAAGTCACCAGCCTCACTTCGCATGCACATTAGGGAATGTGCCTTCTTTGGTAAGTTACCTAAGTTAAGTATTTAAATATTAATAATAATATTATTTTTTATTTTTTACATATTTATGCTTACTTTACTGTTTATTTTACAGTTATTTTATTTCGATTACACAAGTTTTTTACATAAAGGTTTTTGTGTATAATTCAGTAATTACCCGCCTATATTGTTGCAACAAACATAACTACAAGGTGGACCTGGGGTTATATAGAAGTGGTCCATGATAAGTCAATCAAATTTTTGTTGGTGATCTAATGGACCTTAAGAGTTTGAGACCCCTGAATTAAGATTAAGAAAACTGATTTGTATAACCTACATATGACCACATTAAAAAGATTACACTTATTTTGTTTTATTTTAATTGATTTTCTATATAAATTATCATAGAATTGCTTTAATAATATTTGAGAATAAAACACTAAATATCAAGAATTCAATAACATAGTAATAATATATTAAATCTGGTTTCTTAAAACCAGTATGAAAATTATCTACACTTTATATATGTGGAGAAAGGTAGACAAACAACAGGATGTTGTAGATATTAATATGTTTTCAAGAGTTTAAGCCCAATATTCATGAACTTTATAAAAAGTCATACAGTTTCAACCCATCCCATTAAGGAAATGTGTTTTCCTTGTTATTGTTAAGTTATTAAAGTTAGTAATTAAATAGTGCAGCTTTTTTTTACATGTTATGCTTACTTACTATTCATTTTATGGTTATTTTTAACAATTAATAGTTTTACATAAACGTTTATTGCCAGAATTCATTAATTTTTTTACATAATTGGTTGCAACAAAACAACTGCAAGGTGACTGGGGGTATATAAGGAGGGGTCCATGATAGGATCAATCAAAAATTTTTGTAGGGGCCGGGCCTAGCTCAGTCGGTAGAGCGTTCGGTCTAGAAACCACAAGGTTCCTAGTTTCGATACCGGTACTTCGCCGAATCAAGACGTATGAGTAGCCCAGGGATCTGTACGGTAAAAGTAAAGGAGCTGATGGGTAGGTGTGGGCTCCACCCTCAGACCGCTAGATAAATCTCCTTGTCTAGCGCTAGTGAAAAGGGGAATAGACTTCCTCGCTGATTACTGATACGCCGACATTAGGGGCCGCCCGACGGACTTTATTACTTCGGACTTAAATGGTTTGAGAACCCCCTGCCATACAACCAACCAAACCAAACATCCATTTTTTCTTGTATAGTGACAATAAAGTAAACATTGAAGCCGGAATAAAAAGTAGGTAATTCCATAATAAAAGGGATTCAATGTAAATGCAACTTAATACTACAGGGATCACCAACTAACGGCCCACCGACCGAATACCGGCCCTGCGAAAGCATTTTAAATCTAGGCCCACCTGAACGTACTTGTAAATTTGTTTTGTTTAAATCGCAAAGGAAGCGCGGACGTTCTGATACCATTTAAATTAATCCATATTAAGCTTACATAATCCTCATGGAACTTGACCACAAGAATCAACTCCATCGAACGAAATTGACTGATAAACTCTGAAAGCAATTCTCTTGATTGGATGGTAGAATTCCAACTAAACATTGACGATATCTTGAAAGGCAACTCTCAGTTCACAAATCTTACCAAACATTTCCTGCTAATGTTGCGTTCTTTGATAATGTTAGAAAAATAAATATGTTGGTTAAATTTGTTTTGTGCATCTTCACTCATCCATGAATAATAACATGGAAAGATAATTTTCCTTTACATCTTTTTCGTCTGGTCTAGCAAATATTGAACACAATAATAATGTGCCCGCGCTCGCGTTATTCATTTTTTTTTAATATCCGGCCCAACCGTGAAAAAAGTTGGTGATCCATGTTATATTCAATGGGATGAGTGAAGATGCAAAAACAAATTTAACCCAACATATTTATTTTCTAAACATTAATCAAAAGAACGCAACATTAGCAGAAATGTTTTGGTAAGATTTGTGAAACTGGAGTTTGCCTTTCAAGAATATCGTCAATGTTTAGTTTTGGGATTGCTACATCCAATTCAAGAGAAAATTGCTTTCAGATGTTTATCAGTCAATTTCGTTCGATGGGTTGATTCTGTGGTCAAGTCCATGAGGATTAGTAAGCTTAAATATGGTAATTTAAATTTAAATGGTATCAGAACGTCCCGCGTTCCTTGCGATTTAACAAACAAATTCAAAGTACCGTCGGTGGGCCTGATAAAAATGCCTTCGCAGGCCGGATTCGGTCGGTGGCCGTATTTGGTGATCCTGTAGTATTAAGTGCATTTACATGAATCCCCTTTTATATGAATTACATACCTTTTTTTTTCCGCTCAATGTTTTTAACTTTTTGTCATATACCAAGAAAAAATGGATTGGTTGTTGGTTGGTTTAATGGCAGGGGTCTCAAAACATTTAAGTTCCGTAAGTAAGTAAAGTCGTCGGGGCGGCCTAATGTCGGTATCAGCTAATCAGCGAGGAAGTCTATCCCCTTTTCACTAGCGCTAGACCAAGGAGATTATCTTAGCGTCTGAGGTGGAGCGCCACACCTACCATCAGCTCCTTTACTTTACCGTACAGATCCCTGGGCTACTCATACGCTGAGTCGGCGAGTACCGGTATCGAACTAGGAACCTTGTGGTTTCTAGCCGAACGCTCTACCGACTGAGCTAGCCCGGCCCCTACAAAAATTTGATTGACCTATCATGGACCCCCTCCTTATATACCCCAGTCAACCTTGCAGTTGTTTTGTTGCAACCAATTATGTAATTAATGAATTCTGCATAAACGTTTATGTAAAACTATTAATTGTAAAATAACCATAAAATGAATAGTAAAGTAAGCATAACATGTAAAAAAAAAGCTGCAACTATTTAATACTAACTTTAATAACTTAACAATAACAAGGAACACATTTCCTAATGTGATGGGTGAAACTGATGATTTTGATAAGTTCATGATATTGGGCTTAAACTCTTGAAAACATATTAATATCTACAACATCCTGTGTTTGTCTACCTTTCTCACATAATATAAAAGTGTAGATAATTTTCATACTGGTTTTAAGAAAAACCAGATTTAATATATTATTACTTGATGTTATTGAATTCTGATAATTAGTGTTTTATTCTCAAATATATTAAAAGCAATTCTATGTATAATTTTTATATAGAAATCAAATTTAAATAAAACAAGAATAAGTGGTAATCTTTTTATGTGTGTTCATATTTAGTTTCATCAGTCTTTTTAATCTAATTCAGGGGTTCTCAAACTCTTAAGTCCATAGATCACAACAAAAATTTGATTGACCTATCATGGACCACTTCCTTATATAACCCCAGTCCACCTTGTAGTTGTTTTGTTGCAACCAATTGCGTAATTAATGAATTATACACAACCTTTATGTAAACTGTTAATCGTAAATAACTGTAATAAACAGTAAGTAAGCATAAAATATGTAAAAATAAAAAATAATATTATATTAATATTTAATACTAACTTAGTAACTTAAGCAAAGAACACATTCCTAATGTGATGGGTGAGGCTGGTGACTTTTTTGTAGCATAATGGCGCGCCCTACCCGGGGAACACCATAATTTGTAGCCTTGTGCCAGCACAGAGAAACCTTAATAGGATGTAGCATGATTCTCAGACCCTTCGGGAGTGGGCGAGCAAGAACAATATGAAATTCTCATTCTGAAGTTCTTCATTCTGAGTTTTCATTCTGAATTCTTCATTCTGAAGTTCTGAATATTGGACTTAAACCTTTGAAAAATATATTAACACGAGCAGTTCTCCGGATTTTATGAATTAAATTTCTTCTAATTACTAAGAAGGCTTTGTAGTTTCCATACACCCCCTTGTAGATCCCCCGAATACTTACAGACCCCTGAGTTGTTGTATAGACCCAAGTGGGTTAATGTAGACCACTTTGAGAAATCCTGATTTACGGCATATAAACAATTTTCGTGCCATTTAATGCGAATCAAGTTATTTATATTCGGTTTACTTAGATTTCCTGCAGTTGCTTTCTCATCACTGCTTAACTTCGGTGATCTAGCGAACCGGCGCTTACAACGTGATAAGACCGTAAGCGGGATAAAAATGGAAGTGAATCCGACAGTAAGTAATTTTAGATAAATGAAAAAAAAAAAATTAAAAATAAAAAACAAGTTAACAGAAAATAATTCCTGTGTGAGAAGGAATGAAACAAGACAAATATTTTGTGTTTAAAAAGGTTTAATATTATGCGCGGTGCGACGGGTTTGCTAAAACTTAAAGCTTTTTAGCGGTTTTGAGTCCATAACATACATATATATATATAATATATATAATATATTATATGATATACATATACATATATATACTATAATATATATATATTACATTATATATATACATATATATATATACATATATATAATATACATATATATATACATATATTTAATATATATAACATATATATACATATATATAGATATATATTACATATATATATATATATTATATATATATGTAATATAGTATATATATATATCTATAAATATATAATTAATATATATGTATATATATTATATGTAAATATATGTATTATAATATGTATATATATATATGTATATATATATGTATATTATATGATAATATATTATATGTATATATATGTATATGTATATATATATATGTGTATTATATAATATGTATATATATATATGCATATATATATATATATAGTATATATATATGTACAAGTAATGGCACTTATCTTGTTGAGTTCTTTTAGGGTGAAGAATTCTATTGTTTGCTCGTTCGTTGTCACTTCTGTGTCTGTTCTAATAGTCAGTGCTGATGGCTGTTGTCAGGTTCTGTTCTCTCAGGTCGGACGTGATCCGTCTCTGAAAACATTTACTGTTCTCCCAGGAAAGATATGTGATCTCTCCGACTACTATTGCTGTTTTCCTCTGGACGTCCGCCCTGTCCTAGTAGCAGTGTTGTTCTGGGTATTCTGGCCCTTGCAGTCCCACTTCCGGTACAGATATAACCCATATTTTCCAAAAGTTTCTTTGACGGGTGATGATTACTAAGCGGATTTTTCCAGGTTTTTTTCTTTTTTTTTTCTGTCAAGCCTTCGTCGGGACGTTTGTCTATTAAAAAAAGTTATTAGTAAATAGAAGTCTAATAAATTCTTTTTTTTTAAATAGACGAAGACTTGGACGAAGGTTTGACAAAAAACCAAAACGCTGTAGTGTCGGCTTTCAGTTTTATTAAATTACTTATTGTAATATATATATATTTACCAACCAAATACTATGTTAAGTATTCTATGTTATTTTCGCCTGTAGTCAGGATTGAACCTGCAGCCTCCAGATGATTGTCACTTCTAACTGTATTAACTCAATCCTGATATCCATTGTGTTCTAAAATTCTTTGTCTGATTTTTTAGATAAGGTTTGTTAATTAGTATTATTTGGATTTATCGGACTGCTGTCCTCATCTTTATTGTTATATACACATCTTTTCGGCCGATGTGCCCTCTGAGCTTCTTCATGTGTTTCTTATCGGACTCAGGATCCTTCTTGTCGAGCTTGGAAGCCTTCATGTCGTAATCGGGAGCCTTTACGGAACTTCGAATCGAACCCTTCATTCAATCCACGTTTAGATTTTTCGCATTCCATTAACCATGACTGGGTACAAGTGTTAGTTATGTTAAATATTCTAACGTCAATTTTCGCAATATTCAGGATTGAACCTGCAACCCCCAACTGGTTACTTGGAATTGTATTTACCTCACCCTTATATCTGTTTCACTATCTGTTTATGGAGGCGCGTGGTGTAATGGTTAGAGTAGTAGGAAATGGACTCGTCGACCCGAGTTCAATTCCAGAGCGAAGCTGTTTGTTATTTCACTTAATGCTAATACCCTTGGGAAAGGTATGAATCCAATTCTCCCTCCAGCTATGGGTAAATAGCAGGGCAGACTGGGCTCTTTAACCATGACTAGGTAACCAGTCTAGGAGAAGGAAAACTCTGAATTCAAACCTGTTAAACTCCGCTTAGGTAATTGACCTTGTGTCACATCCTGCTCGTGCGGAGGGGTTGGTAAATATATAGATGACTTCGAGTATTCCTATTTAATACGAATGATTTTAAAACATATTTATTTGTCCCTGTAGATGGGGCCCTAACATATACTACCAATCCGAGTCAGAGTGGACCTGTGAGTGATGACAATGAAGGAATATTTCACACTACCCAGATCTTCAGAATTGGGGTCTCACCCTCAGATGTAGTTTAGTATCATACACAGGACAACCCTTTGGGTGTGTGTGTGTGTGTTTTTTGTTTGTTTTTTTTTTGGGGGGGGGTTAACCCTCTGAAGGGGGTGCAGTCAGAGTGGTTATTAACTTCTCATTTTCTTTCTATTTTCAGCTATGGAACCCAGAATTTTAACACTTTCAAGAATCTTGGGATCCCCGGTCCAAAACCGAAGATCTTCTCGGGACATCTCAATGACTTTACACAAGTGAGACACGTTTATCGTATTCTTTCATTTTAAAAAGAATCTAAAAACGAATCGTTCTACGTCTAGAGAGGGGGGTCGGTTTAGCTCAGTCGGTGGAGCACCCAGCAAGGAATCGAGAGAGAGAGGGAGAGAGAAAGAGAGAGAGAGGGATAGGAGGAGAGAGTAAGAGAGAGGGAGAGGGAAATAAAGAGATAGGGACATGTAGGGAGAGAGAGAAAGGGATAGAGGGAGAGAGAAAAAAGAGAAAGAGGGCGGAGAGAGAGAGATGGGAGAGAGAAAGAAGAAGAGAGGGAGAGAGAAAAAGAGAGAGAGGGAGAGAGAGAGGGAGAGAGAGAAAAAGAGGAAGAGAGAGAAAGAGAGAGAGGGAGAAAGAGAAAAGGAGAGAAGAAGATAGAGAGGGAGAGGGGGAGAGAGAAAGAGAGAGGGATAGGAGGAGAGGAAGTAAGAGAGGAGGAGAGAGAAATAAAGAGATGGGGAAGAGAGAAGGTATAGAGCGAGAGAGAGAAAAAAGAGAAGAGGGTGAGAGAGAGGGATATAGAAGAGAGGGGGAGAGAGAGAAAAAAGAGAGAGAGGGAGAGAGAGGGAGAGAGAGAAAAGGAGAGAGAAAGATGGGGGAGAGGGGAGAGAGAAAGAGAAAGAGAGAGAGAGAGATGGGTATTTTAATTTTTAATATAAGACGTAAAGTAATGTTGGCGGAGTGGCCAGTTGTCGTATCAAGCCGAACAGCGAGGGAGTCTATCCACTTTTCGCAAGAGCTAGACAAGCGAGATTATTTTTGCTGAAGTGGAGCACCAAACCTACCGTCAGCTCCTCACTTTACCGCACAGATTACCCAAACTGTGTTACTCTTGCGATGAGTTGGCGAAGACCGGTATCAAACTCGAACCTTGCGATTTCTAAGGCGTGTGCTCTACCGACTGAGCTAAACCGACCCCTTAAATAAGGATAAACTCATAAGTGACCTTCTCCTGTGAACACCTATAACATGGACACAACAGCGTAGGCCGACCAGCAAAAACATACACCAATCAGCTTATGAGCGGATTCTGGATGCTGTGTGTGATAGAGATGGGTGGCGAGAAGAGAGAGAGTGGAAGTCATGGATATCTGTGCTGTTTTCCAACTAATGATGATATTAATGTTTGTAAGGGAAGATATTTTTCCCCTACAAGATAGTTGGACTCGTCCAACGTAACACATATAAAGATACGAATACGTGAGGTTATTCATACTCATGCACCATCATGTCGCCGCAATTAGCACGGATATCTCTCGCCAACCTTCTCTATCATTCATTGTCCCGGGAGGTCGTCTGCGCAGCATCCAGTATCCGTGCAGAGCTGTCAATGTAGATCCTTGCTAATCGAGTAGTTAGTAATACTGTTGGAGAACTGCGCGTTGACTCTATTCATATTCCTATACACAAAGGAATTAACCTTTTTCCCGATTCTTAATGTTGTTAATTGATTAATTCAGTGACAACAATTGACGATCTAGCGCTTCTGGCAAATGCAACTAAGAATATGGCCATCTCGTTAAATAACAAGCCTTTGAAATTGCTAGGTTAGTTAATATACCTCGGTAGCAATATCTCATCTACTGAAAACAATGTCAAAATACGTATTGATAAAGCCTGGTCTGCTATTGACAGGTTAACGTTTGATTTGAAATCTGGTCTCTCTGGTAAAATAAAACCGATAATTCTTCCAAGCTGTAGCCGTGTCAATACTATTATATGGCTGCACCACTTAAACTTTTGCAAAATACTTTTTCGAAAGACTTTAGCTAGATGAGAACTACACAAGGATGATAAGTACTAAGCCAACTATCAGTAAGTGACATTCCTTACGACGGAAGTCCTACACATACTTTCTTTATGCATGTTGATATATTTGTCCTGAATGTATTTTGCACAAATCCATAAAGCAGCACCCTACAAAACATCAGTTGTACGGCCACTTACTTTACATCTTACAAACCTTCCATGAAAGACGAGCAAAACATGCTGGGCTCTGCTCTGCAGAAGAAGTAAGGACGAACTCATATTCGACGTTCTCCTATGGACTCCTACACGTAGAGACTCCAATGTTGGGCGACCAACAAAAAAAACTTACATAATCCAGCTCTGTACGGACACTGGATGCCGTTTAGAGAACTTTCCATGTGTGATGAGTGATAGGGACGGATGGCGAGAAAGAGGGAGAGAGAATCAAGGGAATCTGTGCTGATTTTTTAATGATATTGATCATTTCTAAATACAAGATTATTTGTTGTTGTTTTTTTGTTTTTTGTTTTTTTGTTTTTTGTTTTTTTGGTTTTTTGGTTTTTTTGTTAAATCAATTGTTTGCTTCCTTTTAGGGACTCCATGTTGCTTTCGACAGAATGCAAAAACAACATGGTGATTATTTTGGGTAAGTGTTTTAAAGTTATATATATATATATATATATATATGTGTGTGTGTGTGTGTGTGTGTGTGTGAAGAGATGGAAGTGAATCCGACGGTATTTAGTATATTAAGAACACAGGTTTAAATAAGTTGGGTGTTAAGTTTCTTGGCCGACTCTGCAGTGTTTCGATCTATTAATTAGATCATCTTCAGGGCATTTGTTGGTATAAGGAAGGTGATAAAAAATTTTTATCGCAGAATAAATTTTTTATCACCTTCCTTATACCAACAAATGCCCCGAAGATGATCTAATTAATAGATCGAAACACTGCAGCGTCGGCCCATAAACTTACCACTCAACTTATTTAGTCCCGTCTATGGGTTAAATAGAAACATGCATTTATAAAAAAATTGTATTATCCATTAAGAATTGATTTTTCAAAACTTTATCGGCATTAAATGACCCATCGAGGTTGATATGCCATAAAAAAATTAAAAAAACACAAATCAACTTATTTAAACATATGTTTCTTCAATTTTCTTAATATACTACATATATATATATATATATATATGTGTGTGTGTGTGTGTGTGTGTGTGTGTGTGTGTAGAAAGGTAGACAACACGGGATGTTGTACAAAATGAATGTTTATTGCAAATAGTTATGTCGATGTTATAACGTTTCGGTCTGTTAGACCTTCTTCAGGGCAATGGATTGTGTTCTTGCTTCAACGGTGAACATTTCCATACTGATGAATTAGGAGGTCATGAATAGGGGAGGGGGTGGTCAATTGTTGGTATTAGCAGGAGTGTTTAAGTTCGTAGTGGGAGTTCTATTTATCCCTTTTTTTCCAGATGGGGTATGTAGCTAGTAAGGTTCTGTTAATGATGTTATTGATGTTCTATTAAACACACGCTCGGTTGAGTGATCCCGATAAAAGATTTTAATAAAAATGTGAACTTACCAAAGAAATGTTTTGTGTTGTTAATAACAAACACAGAAAACAACGCAGGACATCTCAACCAGATTCGTCCGGTGCTTAGTCTGCTGTCGTCGCTTGAAAGTCGAAGTATTGATTTGTAGTATTACATTCCTTACTTTCACGGTTACCTCCCGTGTTTTTCTAGAGTCAAGCAGTGAGTTCGAAAACTAAAATCGGTAACTCTTCCAATGCCGAATGGTTTCTTAATCCAATATGTGATTCTACGAGTTGTTTACATTCCAATATGTGATCTACCCATTAACTACCCATTATTTTTGTAAAGTTTTTAAATGCCATCCTTGACCACAGTTGAAAAGGGCTTAAAGAAAGTCCTATGTTATGGAATCCTTTGTTGATCCTTTGGTAAGTGTATAAGTCCTATCCTGCGTATTGGTAAAGGTCCAGTGATTTAATCCTATGTCCGTCGTCAAAGAATGTCATAGTAATTATGACCAGTAGGGTCGGTTTAAGTATTGTATCACCTCAGAGTACTGCCAGTGAATTGGCCAAGAAGTAAGATCACATGATCTCGCCTAGTCTATAAGTATGGGCGACGATCTAACACACGCCTTATATACCAAATTTTCTCAACAATTTTCCATTAAACTACCCTAAACCCTAACCCTAACCTGTCTTCTTTTCCTAGTAGATCACATGCCATAAATAGTTGATCAATAGTAAATCACAAACCTTCGGTAGATCACATATTGGAAGAGCATCCTAAAATCTATGTAACACGTACATTTGCCTTCTCCTGTCTACAAGACAGGGGGCTTTGTACATCCACAATTTCGTATAACACCTTATACAAGGGATTCATTTCACCATATACGTAAAAACTCTTTTTCCCTTAACCACAACTTCAGGAACATTTATAATACAAAGACTCTTCCTTCTTTAACTTATTAAAACCAACATTTTAAAATTTTCACTTATACAAACATCTATAAAGGACTAAACTACTTG
The DNA here is from genome assembly GCA_023376005.1 of Doryteuthis pealeii. Taxonomy (NCBI): domain Eukaryota; kingdom Metazoa; phylum Mollusca; class Cephalopoda; order Myopsida; family Loliginidae; genus Doryteuthis; species Doryteuthis pealeii. The sequence continues at coordinate 88,902,122 of CM042160.1, forward strand.
TTAACTTTGAACCGCGTATCTTAAGGTACGTGGTTCAAAGTTAACTACCCTGAAAAAATGTAAATGTTTTTAGATAAAATAACTGGTGCATTATATCTTTTATTTATTAATATATCAATATTGAAAATTTCATTAAATTCGGTTAATTCCTTGATTTTTTTTCAGCGGGGTGACATACGATGGTGGAATTTACGTTCGTTAAGTTCGATTTAACCCATCATATACAAGCCTCGAACAAGGACTTACCTTAGATATGGCAGAAAAGCAGTCTTGTTCTAGTGTTTCAGGTTCATTAAGCTAAACATATCTTTGAGTTTTCATTACAATTCATTGAACGTAATTGTTTGTTTGCCATTGGCTACTAAAAGGCATGTCAAACTGAGTAGCCCCTAGGTCCGCATGGATTACATATGTATGTCATGAGGGCACAAGAATTGCATATGCCATGAGGGCACAAGAATTGCAAATGTCATGAGGGCCGCACATGACAACTAGGTCTTTGAATCGTTCTTCTACATTAACAGAACAAAGAGATGGTTGCTATCATTAATTTCAACTGAAAACCAATAAAAACATGTCTTTAAAAAAAAAATGGGAAAAAAGATTATTACTGACCGAGTTCAAATAATAAAACGTACAAGTGTCACTGTCACTTTCAATTATAGCCATGTGTTGATTGAAAGCAGGTGAAGGCAAGTGGAAAGACTCACTTACTTTTATTGATCGAGTACCCCCTGCTTCTGCGATTCAAAAGAAAGAGGTGAGAGACAATGTGTTGATAACAGACTGTTTCATAACAACACGTTGCCTTAATGAAAATAAACGACCGTTTTTGACAAAGAAATTTTGGAAAAAAAACTTTTTATGAAAACTGGGATACTGTAAAAGCGCCGTATAAGACCGCTGTCTGCGTTCAGGCCGCACCTGTACTTGCTGACGGCTGCACGCGGCCGCACGCGGCCGCACGCGGCCCGCGGGCCATGTGTTTGACATGCCTGGTATAACGTATTTATCTAGAAAACCAGCCAAGGGATGTAATCAAATTTAACAGAAAAATAAGTAAGAAGGATAAGAACAAAAGTATTTCTGTTAGTCAGGAAAGGTACAAGGCAAATATATTTCTGTCGTAAAGGAGATGAGACAAGGCAATTATAACGTATATATAATTGGGTTAACAATTTTTATTTAGTGCAAATATAAGGAAATGTGTTCAAAGGTGTGTATGTAAGAGTTCGTAAAAATACATAGAAGCTTACCAAACAAGTTCGCTCGGCGGGTGGTGAAATATGAAATGCAAGTGACAATTGTTTTACTTAGCTTTTGAAGAATTGTATCTGTAATGGTTTCTTGTTGGGAGAATATGGTCTTTGCTATTGCGGTAGTCTGCGCTGTCGTTGTTTCGTTTTGGACTGCTGCCTCGTCAGTATAATTTGTCTGGTCGTATCCCTGTCGGTGCCTAGACTGATGCTGGCATTAATTCGACCGCTGCTAAAACTGTTCTCTTGCCTGCCTGTTGTGCTGTTCTGACCTCTGTGCCTGCCGAAACTCTTCTGTTGATTTAGGTCTCTCTCTCTCTCTCTGTGTGTGCCCCCTACTCGTGCCGACTTCCGGACTCCGATTGAGGGGCAGATAACCTAAATTTCCGATAAATTGTCTTACCACAATATATCCACTAATGATTTTTTTTTGTATTTTTAAAAGTTGTTTTATAGGGTCGTTTCCAACTTTGGTCATCTGTGATCCTGAAATAATCGGCGAGATAATGGTTAAACGCTTCTCAAATTTTACAAATCGACCAGTAAGTGAAATTTTTGTTACTTATAAAAAATATTTTCAAAGCCAGGTACAAAATTGTGTAAAGTTTTTAAATGCCATCCTTGGCCAGTTGAAAAGGGCTTAAAGAAAGTCCTGAGTTATGGAATCCTTTGGTAAGTGTATAAGTCCTATCCTACGTATTGGTAAAGGTCCAGTGATTTAATCCTATGTCCGCCGTCCATGGATGTCCACGTAATTATGGCCAGTAAGGTCCGTTAAGTATTGTATCAACCTCAGAGTACTGCCAGTGATTGGCCAAGAGATAGATCATATGGTTCTGCCCTAGTCTATAAGTAGGAGTAGGCTTTTAACACACACCTTATATCCCAAAATTCTCAACAAATCGCATGACACAGACGACTTCAATCCAAAAGAACCCTTCCAGAATGTGGTGCTCTCATCGGAAGCGATAACGCTAATCTGTTTCAATCGAACATAATGAAAAAAGGAAAAGAAGGAAAGAAAGAAAAATGAGTGAGAGAGAGAGAGTGCTACATCAACATTATTATACTTTTTACATATTGAATTATTTAGCAATAGCTCTTACGTAAACGTTGTAATAATTAGATTATTATACTGTGGTATATCCACAGGTCCTGCTAGTATCATTAATATTCATCATTAATATCTTGAGATTAATGATATTTAAAAAAAACTTTGATACCTTCAATAAGTTCCAATCTTTGACCAAATGAAATTAGAATGCACCGACTGCACCTCTGCAGAGGGGTATGACTCCCCCAATGTGGCCACCTGTTAGCTGTGGGTGGCGACCCGTGATGCTTAAGGATAGGACCCAAGTGAGCAGTTCATGACTTGCAATATTCCAATTTTGGCCCTATCTTTGGCTAGATGGGTGGTCGGAGAGGCCCCCTCCGATCAACCGGCTGGTCACGTCAAGCCCTAGCACCTATAGGATTTTCCCAACCCTATTGCCCTTATGACAAGCCCCAACCCCTTTTTATCATATGGGTGTTAGAAGGCAGTGACTAAGGGTCTACATGTCCTGGGAATGGCGTTAAACTCTATCTGATGGTGAGGTTCCAGTTTTGGAGGTTTGGGGAATGTGGAGCACCCCTTCATCACCATTGCTCTCTGGTCCACTCTGACCCGGAGTGGTAGTATCTGTTAGGCTCCCATCTATGGGTTAAATAGAAAAATGTATTTATAAAAAAATTGTATTATCCATTAAGAATTGATTTATCTTAAAACTTTATCGGCATTAAATGACCCACTGAGGTTGATATGCCCTAAAACAAAACAAAACCAAACCAATTGACCAAATGAAAGCTGAAAATAAAATAAATAAAAACAATTTTATTGTCTTTTTTATTTAATCCCAGATAATTGGTGCTATTGATGACGTCACAGCTTCCATGATGGCTTTGGCAAAGGATAATCACTGGAAATTTATACGTTCAACGGTGTCTCCTTCTTACAGCACGAAAAGATTGCGTGAGGTAAGTATCAATATTGATATAAGTAATATAATAAATTGACAAGTATATAGGGGTATGGTGTAAGGGTTAGAGTCGTAGGAAATGGACTCGTCGGCCAGAGTTCAATTCTTGGACGAAGTTTTTTATTACACGACACGCTTCCAATTCTTTCTAACATAGGGCTATTTAAAGATCATAAATGGTTTTCTGGAGGCGCGTGCTCTAATCGTTAGAGTCATAGGAGATGGATTCGTCGACCCGAGTTCAATTCCTAGACGAAGCAGTTTGCATTTCACATTGCGCTAATTCTTTCTAATATAGGGCTATTTAAAGATCATAAATGGTTTTCTGCAGACGCGTGGTCTAATCGTTAGAGTCATAGGAGATGGATTCGTCGACCCGAGTTCAATTCCTAGACGAAGCAATGTTTGCATTTCACATTGCGCCAATACCCTTGGGAAAGGTATTAATCCAACTCTCCCTTCAGCTATGGGTAAATAGCAGGACAGACTGCGCTTTTTAACCATGGATAGGTAACCAGTCTAGGAGAAGGAAAACTCTGAATTCAAACCTGTTAAACTCCGCTTAAGAAATTGACCTTGTGTCGCATCCTGCCCGCGCAGAAGGGTTGGTAAATATATATAAGGATATTACGAGAGATTAAAAAGGTTGGTTGGTTGGATTTTACGGTATGTCAACCCATGCTAGGTTATTTTATGCCCTTTTATCATATATGTAGTAGAAGGAAAACAAATCACACGTGAATACGCACATTTTATGTTGTATCTTATTCCACGTTACAACATGTTATATCAGCGAGCGTCATAGCTAACGTGCTGGACTGCGACATCTATATAAATAATGGATATTCACTTACGGTTTTTGTCTGTAACAAAAATTACGTCACTGCTTACGTCACATTACCCAAAATCGTCATAACATAGAATAAATACACTCAAAATTGGAACATGCAACATTAGACAGTCCTCATTGTTTTTTAAAAACAAGTTTTAATAAATACATGACTGGTATTATATATCTATATATAGTTTTTTTTATTTAATACATATTTAAAGTTTACATTTCAAATTGTTTTTATTTTTTTAATCCTTTAATGAATTTGATGATTTTACTTACTTACTAGGCCATCTTGTGGATAATTGTTTCGACCTATATGTTTCTCCGATGTCTGTTATGCAAATTGCTCTTATAAAGAGGTCACTAAGTACTTAAAAAAATCTTATCACAAGAATATTAGTTTAATAAGGTCGAACAAGGATAATGTTGAACAACAAAATCTCGTGTAAATGAGAAGAGACAAAAAACAAAATATTTTGTTCTTATCTGAGAATTAACCCGGCGTTGAGCGCTAAAAAGCTTTCATAATGTAAGTTGTCGGGGTGGCCTAAAGTCAGTATCAGCCAATCAGCGAGGGAGTCTATCCCCTTTTCACTAGCGCTAGACCAAGGAGATTGTTTCGGTATCTGAGGTGGAGCGCTCCACCTACCATCAGCTCCTTACTTTACCGCACAGATCCCTGTGCTACTCATACGCTGAGTTGGCGAGGACCGGAATCGAACTAGGAACCTTGTGGTTTCTGTGTAGTAGTACTACCTAACTCAAAAAGACATACTGAGGGACAGTGAAAATTTATGTCCTGGGTATGACGTTAAACTGCATCTAGTGGTGAAATTCCAGTTATAGATCTCGGGGCGGGGGGGGGGGCGTAGTACCCCTTCATCACCATTACTCCCAGGTAAACCCTGAACAGGAATGCGAGTACCTTTTCCGGGTCCCATTATTGGATTAAATAGAAGAAAATAAGTTAAGTAACAACACAAGACATTCCAGATGAGATCCAGAATAACAAAAGATCCAGCTAACGTTTACGTATATGGTTCGGCGTAAATTTCGCTTTAGGGGGCCGGGTTAGCTCAGTCGGTAGAGCGTTCGGCTAGAAACCGCAAGGTTCCTTGTTCGATACCGGTCCTCGCCAACTCAGCGTTATGAGTAGCACAGGGATCTGTGCGGTAAAGTAAGGAGCTGATGGTAGGTGTGGCGCTCCACCTCAGATACTAAAAACAATCTCCTTGGTCTAGCGCTATTGAAAAGGGGGATAGACTCCCTCGCTGTATGGCTCATACCGACATTAGGCCGCCCGGACGACTTTACTTACTTTACTAATTAGTATTAGAAGAAGTAACCCTAACCCGAACAATAGCCGTAAATAATGAGGCGTACGGGTAGCGGAAGGTTTTAATTTAATATTAGAAGAAGAAGAAGAAGAAGAAGAAGAAGAAGAAGGATGGGAAAGACAAGAAGAAGAAGAAGAAGAAGAAGAAGAAGAAGAAGAAGAAGAAGAAGATGGAAAGACAAGAAGAAGAAGAAGAAGAAGAAGAAAGAAGAAGAAGAAGAAGAAGAAGAAGGATGGGAAAGACAAGAAGAAGAAGAAGAAGAAGAAGAAGAAGAAGAAGAAGAAGGATGAAAGAAAGAAGAAGAAGAAGAAGAAGAAGAGAAAGAAGAAGAAGAAGGAAAGAAGAAGAAGAAGAAGAAGAAGAAGAAGAAGAAGAAGAAGAAGAAGAAGAAGATGGGAAAGACAAGAAGAAGAAGAAGAAGAAGAAGAAGAAGAAGAAGAAGAGAAGAAAATGTGTATTTCCTCAATTTTTTGTATTTTTTTTTCATTCATTGAATACGGCTTATAGTTATGGTTAGGTTTACGGATACGGTGCGTCGTCTATCCACAATACTCTCTCGCCAACTGTCCCTATCATTCATTGACAGTCCAGAGATAGACAAATCCACGGGTATACGTATAAGTAAGGACAAAAGTGGAGTGTTGCATGTCATGGACTGATCAGCCACCAGGGTTCCATCCTTAAGCGTCACATGTCGCCACCCACGGCCAACAGGTGGTCCCATTGAGGGGAAGGTCTTATTCCTCTGCAGAGGTGCAGTCGTTGTATTTTAAAGCCTCGGCCGATAGGGCTGTGGAAATTCGGTAGGCAAAGAGTTAAAAGGCATTTCGTGGTAAAAAGAAAATGACAATTTCACGTTTTAGAGACAGCGTGACAATAAACAGATAAAGGAGGACTCGTTTTTTTATCATCTGGGTCAAAGGGCATGCCACCTAGGTCAGTTTATTTTTCTTTTTTTTTTTTTTTTCTTTTTTTTTTTTTCTTTTTTGTTATTATTTTTTTGTTTTTTTTTTGTTTTTTGCTTCTTCTTTTCATTCATTCAAATTTTCATTGAAATCGCACACATACACAGCGCGCGCACACGCGTGAATGCACACACACATATACACACGTTCAAACACACATATACACACGTGCGCACACACGTATGCACGCACACATGCACGCATACACACGTGCGCACGCACACACGTACGCATACACACACGCACACATATGCATGCACACACACACACACGTACGCACAAATACACGCACGCACACACATATACACACGTGCGCACACACATATACACACGTGCGCACACACAAATGCACGCACACACAAATACACACGTGTGCACACACACATGCACGCACACACATATACACACGTGCGCGCACACACACGTACGCACAAACACACGCACGCACACATGCACGCACAAATACACGCACGCACACACATATACACACGTGCGCACACACACACACGTACGCACACACAACGCACACACACATGCACGCACAAATACACGCACGCACACACATATACACACGTGCGCACACACACATGCACGCACACACATATACACACGTGCGCGCACACACACGTACGCACAAACACACGCACTCACGCACATATACACACGTGCGCATACACATATACAGACACACATATATACACACGTGGTGCACACACACATATACACTCGTACGCACACACACATGTACGCACACACATGCACACACATGTACGCACACACATACACACGTGTAAAGAATCAACGAAGGAAAGATATATTGTAAAAAACTTAAAGTTGACGGAGTGGCCCATTGTCGGTATCAGCCGGACAGCGAGGGTGTCTATCCCCTTTTCGTTAGCGCTAGACCAGGGAGAGTGTTTTTGCTTAGGTGAAGCGCCACACCTACCGACAGTTCCCCACTTTACCGCACAAATCAGATTACGCAATCTGTGCAACTCAATGCGCCGAGTTGGTGAGGTCTGGTATCGAACCAGGAATCTTGCGACGCACTCACACACAAACCCACAAATCTGCACTTGACATGATACCAGACAAAACTCCAAAATAACTTACAGTGATCTTAAACCAAAAAATCAAGCAAATAATGACAATCAAAGGCAGCAATTATGGAATGAAAATCCCACAACAAACTCTACAAACTACAGCCCAACTTAAAGAAAGGACACCTGATCCTAGTAATACCAGAAGAGAAGAACACTATTGACGAATTCGGGGTTTTCAACTTAAGGATTAGGCTTGCGTCTGTGGGTCTATTCGAGATCCATGGCTTTATCACCGTGAATGACTTCTCCTACAAGTCTGGTTCGGTTTCAAGACGCTTGAGGATGTCTGACACACTGCAGTGCGGCGATCCTTCGGCATGCGTTCGCAGTTTCAGCACCATCTTTGCGCAGACTTTTTCGCATGTTCAAATCTTCAGTGATCAATCTTCCAGCGCTTTTTCCATCTGCCCTCATTTGGATCAGTGGAACTGTAGCGACAATCGCTACGAACCATCTGCCTCAACGTTAGCCTCAGTGCTGGTCGGGAAGGCCTTCTACCTGTGGGTCGTCTTCCACGTCACTCGCGTCCCTCTCTAAACCTCTTGCATCACCCAGAAAACACTGAGCAAACATTGTCTCATCACGTACACTGGCTCAGCAATCCCATGCTTCTGACGAAGTTTTCCCCAATGGACTAGAAACTTCAAGTTTGTTCGTTCTCTGTGCTCATTGTTTGTGTTGTGAGGTTTTAAGGGTCAAATAAGAACAAAACGACGGGTAACAAATGTAGAAAAATGATATAACAGAAAGTAGACAAAATACAATAGAGAGATGTGGAAATTACGTGCCGACGAACAGATTATGGCATTACTCGATTGGCTTACTCCTAAGCCCATTATCCCCTGATTACTTGTATAACCTGTCGGCGCATTCCATTAGTCTTTAGGGTGTATCATCCTATAAACAGTTTGACGATCTGAAACGAGAGGGTATGTATCTAAAAGCCTGCGAAAGAAAGTTCAAATGGTTGTAGAAGTCTGACAGTTAAAAAACTCCAGAAGAATAGTTTGGAAGGGGAAACTATTACTTTGTAGTTGGGTTTTGAAATAGATCTTTTGTGACACCAGTCCTGGAATTTTTCTAACACACCTTGTAGACATTTTCCGAGTCGTGTTTTTGTCACATTTTGTCCACAAATTATGTAGATATTCTAAACGCCTCCCTCCACAGATTTTATCGGCAAATCAATGTAAATATTTTACAACCTCCTCTTTTAAGAAGAGTGATTTTGTTTGTTTATTGTTTTGTTTACGGCATATCAACCTCAGTGGGTCATTTAATGCCGATAAAGTTTTGAATAAATCAATTCTTAATGGATAATACATTTTTTTATAAATACATTTTCTATTTAACCCATATATGGGACCCTAACAGGTACTACCACTCCGGGTCGAGTGGATCAGGAGCAATGGGGATGAAGGGGTGCTCCACAGNAAACCACTTATCACCCGCTACGCCATTGCCCAACACTAATAACCCACTCCTTCATTTAAAGAAAAACCCTCCACCTAAATTCATTGAACCAATACACAATAAAACAATTCTTATTGAATGCACACACCTCTCCAACACTCGAAGAAAGTTCTTACAATGTGACAGCAGACAACTATTTGAAAAATAATCCCAAAGATATTAAACTTGGTTGAAAAGAACCGGCCCTTATCACATGTAAGTTCATAGACCTAAAAAATCACCGCCTCACTCTCTTTGATGTCAAATTCTCAACCAGAAAACTTGATTACACAAATAAACCCCTATACATTTTGAATACCAAATTACCCAATATAAGTATTCGGCATAAAATAAGCCAGGGGTGATGCATGCTGTAAAACCCAACCAAACAAACCCACACGCGCGCTAAACCACACAAAGACAGACATACATATTACAGACACACACACACACACACACACATACATAAACACACACACAACACATACACAAACACACACACGAACAAGACACACCCAAGCACACACCACATTATAAATACTACCACAAATAATACATACAAACACGCCCAAAATCATATGCAACAAATTGGACACAAACGCAAACACACACAATACACACGACACACATACATACACACACACACACCCTGTCGCGTGGGCGTTAAATGCACGACTGCACCTCTGCAGAGGGGTAAGACTACCCCAATGGGCCACCTGTGGCCGTGGGTGCACCGTGATGCTTAATGGATAGAACCCAGTGAGCATTTACATGCAATACTCCACTTTGGCCTATCTTGGGCTAGACGGGCAGTCGGAGAGCCCCTCCGATCAATCGGCTGGTCACGTCAACCCTAGCACCTATATGATTTTCCCAACCCTATTCCCTTATGGCAACCCACAACCCTTTTTATCATATGTGCTAGAAGGGCGTCAGTCCTGGGGGTACTTAAACTATCTGATGGTGAGGTTCCAGTTTTGGAGGTTTGGGAATGTGGAGCACCCCTTCATCCCATTGCTCCCTGGTCCACTCTGACCCGGTGGTAGTACCTGTTAGGGCCCATCTATGGTTAAATAGAAAATGTATTTATAAAAAAATTTATTATCCATTAAGAATTGATTTATTTCAAACTTTATCGGCATTAAATGACCCACCTGAGGTTGATATGCCGTAAAACCAAACCAACCCAAACCACACACACACACACACACACACAAACCAAATACACACACTCACAACATAACACAAATGAATACACAACATAACACATACGCGTTCAAAAATACACGCGAATAATACCACAAATACACGGAAACAATCATACAATACATTACACAACGCCGAACACCACAGTCATAAAACACAGCACAAATACACCAACGCACGCACCACAAACACACACGAATACACTCACCAACAACACACACAAACATAACATACGACACATATACATACACAGAACACATAGATTTACAACAAACACCCACACAAAACAAACAGACACACGCACGCACCACGCATCAACAAGCACACATAATTACACACACAAAAATACCCACCTTGTTCTTTCCCTCAAATAACAATATATATAATATATATATATATGTGTGTGTCGTGTGTGTTCGTGTTGCGTGTGAAAAAGTAAGCTGTAACGTCATATGTAGGTATATCAAGAAAAATGAAAAAAACACAGGTTTAAAGTTAAGTGGTGAGTTTATGTGCCGCACCTGCAATGTTTCGATCTATAATTTAATACATCTCAGCTCGTATAAATAAGAAATAATTTATCACCAGTAATAATGAGAAAAAGCAAGTGGTAATCCCTGTCATCGTCTAGCGTTTAAAAAATTTTGAATTGAAAAGGAGACCGGTTTTGAAAATACATCAAAATTCTATTTTATTCTGAAAAGTGCCCGTAAGCCGAACGCTCTACCCGGTCTCGAGTCTGACGGAATCAAAAGAACACTAACCCTAAATCTCAAACCATGCTTTTTTCATCTTTCAGTATATACAATACAATATAATAGAACCCGCTACCTGTATAGCCCTAACCTATTTAATGTGTCGTGCGGCGTAGGTGAATTTTACTGACCCGAACCATATATACAGTAAACCCGAGTATAGCTGATCTTTTGGCGTTATGTCTGATCTTCATTGCGTGGGAAATCCTCGTTTCTTGTGTTGTTTACGGAACTTATTTCTTCTATTTTAATCCAATAATGGGACCCGGAAAAAAAAAAGGTACCTGCATCTTCCTGTTCAGGGTTTACCTCGATGTTACCTGGATAAAATGGATGATGTGTGTGAGGGCGTGCTGGTGTACTACGCCCACCCCCCGCCCCCCCCCCCCCCCCCGCCCCGAGAGATCATAACTGGAATTTCACCACTAGATTCCAGAGTGATTATTTATGGCCCCACCGTGCACTTATACGCCCCAGGACATAAATTTGTCACTTCGAAACCAATACACCGTATAAACTTATGGTTTTGAACGTTTCTTTGTCACTAAGATTATAAATCAAGAGTATGTAAAGGAAACCGTTATATATTCCATAGTACTAAGCTTAACATCTAAGAAAAACATCTACATAATGATTATTCCTATAGTTCAGTAATTCTCGAGTTACCATCAGAAGAGAGAGATCTCCACATTCCCCAAACCTCCAAAACTGGAACCTCACCATCAGATAGAGTTTAACGTCATCCCCAGGACATGTAGACCCGCAGCCACCACCTTCTAGCACCCATATGATAAAAAAGGGGTTGGGGCTTGCCATAAGGGCAATAGGGTTGGGAAAATCATATAGGTGCTAGGGCTTGACGTGACCAGCCGATTGATCGGAGGGGGCCTCTCCGACTGCCCGTCTAGCCCAAGATAGGGCCAAAGTGGAGTATTGCATGTCATGAACTGCTCATCCACCTGGGTTCTATCCTTAAGCATCACGGTTTGCCACCCACGGCCAACAGGTGGCCCCATTGGGGGAGTCTTACCCCTCTGCAGAGGTGCAGTCGGTGCATTTTAACGCCCCAGCCGACAGGGCGTAAGAAAGAGTGGGGAAGAGTTAAATCAAGATTATTATACTTTTAACATATTGAATTATTTACAATAGCTCTTAAGTAATCATATCAAACATTTTAATAATTGAATTATCATACTGTGGCATATCCAGGTCCTGCTAGTGTAAATATAAATATAGAATGAAGGGCACCTCACGTGGTGTAATGGTTAAGAAGCTAGATTAGCTGACCATTGTTAGTGAGTTCGATTCTCACTGGGCGCCCCATACTTCTGGCCTTGTGCCGCATCTAAGCTAAGCTTAGTAAATAGCTATAAATATAAAATGAATGCAAAATAGCACTCAATCAAACACTAAAATCTTTGACGGCAATAAACGTCAAAAATTGCGGCATTTATAAATTTATAAAAATTAAAAAAACTATAAATAATCGGAACGACAAAATTTAAATATAAAGTTGACAGTTTCCTTCAAAATTTGCTATCGAATCAGTGAACTTTAATCGTACGCTGATCAATTCGGACAGATAAGATTTACGTATATATATATATATATATATATATATATATATATATATATATATATGTACCAGGATACAAACAGGATCGGTTATGTACACAGCATCATCGGGTGAATAGGTGCAATTGTCTCTTATGATTCCAACGCAAAACTGCTACTCATTTGTTCATACAACGCAAACGTGGATTTCTCTCTGAAAGGAAATTAATTAAAAAACACAGTACATAACTAAAAATGATGGATCTGACCGGCTGGTTGAACGTTCCCAATGTTTTCCTGATCGTTCTTATACTTTTGTTAAGCATCTATTAGTAAGTTTATTTTTTGCTTAATATTTTTTCTTTCATTTCTTCCCCCCTCCCTCCCATTTCGTTTTCTTTTATTTCTCTTTTCTTTAATATATTTTTTCTTTCATATTTTTTTCTTTAATTTCTCTTCCTTTATTTTTTTTTTCTTTGATATCATTTTCTTTCATTTTTTCTTTCATTTCTTCTTTCATTTTTTCTTTCATTTTTTTTCTTTTGTTAAGTATCTATTAGTAAGTTTATTTTTTTAATATCAATCACCTGTTATATGTCTTATTTTTCTCTTTTATCCGCTCTATGTTTTTATTCATTGTCATATATCAAAAGAAAAATGATCTAGAATCAAGTTTATTTGTATTCGGTTTACATACAGTACCTGCGGTTGCTTAAATAGTCACACATCTAAGTATTGAACAGGCTTATCGCTGCTTAGTAGTTTCCATAGACAACTTGTAGACCCCCAAATACTTACAGATTCTCTGAGTTGTTATATAGACTCCAGGGGTTTATGTAGACCACTTTGAGGAACCCTGGTTTATGACATATAAATACTTTTCGCATCATTTAATGCCGAATCAAGTTTATTTGTATTCGGTTTACATACAGTACCTGCGGTTGCTTAAATAGTCACACATCTAAGTATTGAACAGGCTTATCGCTGCTTAGTAGTTTCCATAGACAACTTGTAGACCCCCAAATACTTACAGATTCTCTGAGTTGTTATATAGACTCCAGGGGTTTATGTAGACCACTTTGAGGAACCTTGGTTTACGGCATATCAATACTTTTTGCATCATTTAATGCCGAATCAAGTTTATTTGTATTCGGTTTACTTACAGTACCTGCAGTTGCTTAAGTAGTCACCCATCTAAGTATTGAACAGGCTTATCGCTGCTTAGTAGTTTCCATAGACAACTTGTAGACCCCCGAATACTTACAGATTCTCTGAGTTGTTATATAGACTCCAGGGGTTTATGTAGATCACTTTGAGGAACCCTGGTTTATGACATATAAATACTTTTCGCATCATTTAATGCCGAATCAAGTTTATTTGTATTCGGTTTACATACAGTACCTGCGGTTGCTTAAATAGTCACACATCTAAGTATTGAACAGGCTTATCGCTGCTTAGTAGTTTCCATAGACAACTTGTAGACCCCCAAATACTTACAGATTCTCTGAGTTGTTATATAGACTCCAGGGGTTTATGTAGACCACTTTGAGGAACCCTGGTTTACGACATATCAATACTTTTTGCATCATTTAATGCCGAATCAAGTTTATTTGTATTCGGTTTACTTACAGTACCTGCAGTTGCTTAAGTAGTCACCCATCTAAGTATTGAACAGGCTTATCGCTGCTTAGTAGTTTCCATAGACAACTTGTAGACCCCCGAATACTTACAGATTCTCTGAGTTGTTATATAGACTCCAGGGGTTTTATGTAGATCACTTTGAGGAACCCTGGTTTACGACATATCAATACTTTTCGCATCATTTAATGCCGAATCAAGTTTATTTGTATTCGGTTTACTTACAGTACCTGCAGTTGCTTAAGTAGTCACCCATCTAAGTATTGAACAGGCTTATCGCTGCTTAGTAGTTTCCATAGACAACTTGTAGACCCCCCGAATACTTACAGATTCTCTGAGTTTGTATTAGACTCCAGGGGTTTATGTAGATCACTTTGAGGAACCCTGGTTTACGACATATCAATACTTTTCGCATCATTTAATGCCGAATCAAGTTATTTGTATTCGGTTTACTTACAGTACCTGCAGTTGCTTAAGTAGTCACACATCTAAGTATTGAACAGGCTTATCGCTGCTTAGTAGTTTCCATAGACAACTTGTAGACCCCGAATACTTACAGATTCTCTGAGTTGTTATATAGACTCCAGGGGTTTATGTAGATCACTTTGAGGAACCCTGGTTTACGACATATCAATACTTTTCGCATCATTTAATGCCGAATCAAGTTTATTTGTATTCGGTTTACTTACAGTACCTGCAGTTGCTTAAGTAGTCACCCATCTAAGTATTGAACAGGCTTATCGCTGCTTAGTAGTTTCCATAGACAACTTGTAGACCCCCGAATACTTACAGATTCTCTGAGTTGTTATATAGACTCCAGGGGTTTATGTAGATCACTTTGAGGAACCCTGGTTTACGACATATCAATACTTTTCGCATCATTTAATGCCGAATCAAGTTTATTTGTATTCGGTTTACTTACAGTACCTGCAGTTGCTTAAGTAGTCACCCATCTAAGTATTGAACAGGCTTATCGCTGCTTAGTAGTTTCCATAGACAACTTGTAGACCCCCGAATACTTACAGATTCTCTGAGTTGTTATATAGACTCCAGGGGTTTATGTAGATCACTTTGAGGAACCCTGGTTTACGACATATCAATACTTTTCGCATCATTTAATGCCGAATCAAGTTTATTTGTATTCGGTTTACTTACAGTACCTGCAGTTGCTTAAGTAGTCACCTATCTAAGTATTGAACAGGCTTATCGCTGCTTAGTAGTTTCCATAGACAACTTGTAGACCCCCGAATACTTACAGATTCTCTGAGTTGTTATATAGACTCCAGGGGTTTATGTAGATCACTTTGAGGAACCCTGGTTTACGACATATCAATACTTTTCGCATCATTTAATGCCGAATCAAGTTATTTTGTATTCGGTTTACTTACAGTACCTGCAGTTGCTTAAGTAGTCACACATCTAAGTATTGAACAGGCTTATCGCTGCTTAGTAGTTTCCATAGACAACTTGTAGACCCCGAATACTTACAGATTCTCTGAGTTGTTATATAGACTCCAGGGGTTTATGTAGATCACTTTGAGGAACCCTGGTTTACGACATATCAATACTTTTCGCATCATTTAATGCCGAATCAAGTTTATTTGTATTCGGTTTACTTACAGTACCTGCAGTTGCTTAAGTAGTCACCCATCTAAGTATTGAACAGGCTTATCGCTGCTTAGTAGTTTCCATAGACAACTTGTAGACCCCGAATACTTACAGATTCTCTGAGTTGTTATATAGACTCCAGGGGTTTATGTAGATCACTTTGAGGAACCCTGGTTTACGACATATCAATACTTTTCGCATCATTTAATGCCGAATCAAGTTTATTTGTATTCGGTTTACTTACAGTACCTGCAGTTGCTTAAGTAGTCACCTATCTAAGTATTGAACAGGCTTATCGCTGCTTAGTAGTTTCCATAGACAACTTGTAGACCCCCGAATACTTACAGATTCTCTGAGTTGTTATATAGACTCCAGGGGTTTATGTAGATCACTTTGAGGAACCCTGGTTTACGACATATCAATACTTTTCGCATCATTTAATGCCGAATCAAGTTTATTTGTATTCGGTTTACTTACAGTACCTGCAGTTGCTTAAATAGTCACACATCTAAGTATTGAACAGGCTTATCGCTGCTTAGTAGTTTCCATAGACAACTTGTAGACCCCCGAATACTTACAGATTCTCTGAGTTGTTATATAGACTCCAGGGGTTTATGTAGATCACTTTGAGGAACCCTGGTTTACGACATATCAATACTTTTCGCATCATTTAATGCCGAATCAAGTTTATTTGTATTCGGTTTACTTACAGTACCTGCAGTTGCTTAAATAGTCACACATCTAAGTATTGAACAGGCTTATCGCTGCTTAGTAGTTTCCATAGACAACTTGTAGACCCCCGAATACTTACAGATTCTCTGAGTTGTTATATAGACTCCAGGGGTTATGTAGATCACTTTGAGGAACCCTGGTTTACGACATATCAATACTTTTCGCATCATTTAATGCCGAATCAAGTTTATTTGTATTCGGTTTACTTACAGTACCTGCAGTTGCTTAAGTAGTCACACATCTAAGTATTGAACAGGCTTATCGCTGCTTAGTAGTTTCCATAGACAACTTGTAGACCCCCGAATACTTACAGATTCTCTGAGTTGTTATATAGACTCCAGGGGTTTATGTAGATCACTTTGAGGAACCCTGGTTTACGACATATCAATACTTTTCGCATCATTTAATGCCGAATCAAGTTTATTTGTATTCGGTTTACTTACAGTACCTGCAGTTGCTTAAGTAGTCACACATCTAAGTATTGAACAGGCTTATCGCTGCTTAGTAGTTTCCATAGACAACTTGTAGACCCCGAATACTTACAGATTCTCTGAGTTGTTATATAGACTCCAGGGGTTTATGTAGATCACTTTGAGGAACCCTGGTTTACGACATATCAATACTTTTCGCATCATTTAATGCCGAATCAAGTTTATTTGTATTCGGTTTACTTACAGTACCTGCAGTTGCTTAAGTAGTCACACATCTAAGTATTGAACAGGCTTATCGCTGCTTAGTAGTTTCCATAGACAACTTGTAGACCCCCGAATACTTACAGATTCTCTGAGTTGTTATATAGACTCCAGGGGTTTATGTAGATCACTTTGAGGAACCCTGGTTTACGACATATCAATACTTTTCGCATCATTTAATGCCGAATCAAGTTTATTTGTATTCGGTTTACTTACAGTACCTTCAGTTGCTTAAATAGTCACCCATCTAAGTATTGAACAGACTCATCGCTGCTTAGTAGTTTCCATAGACCTTGTAAGGGGCAGTATCCCTTGTCTGAGGGTTTTGGTGAATCTTCTGTGTCAGGAGACCCTATTTTGGTCACGTGAAACCCAAAGAGAGAACCCTCTTCTTCCGATGCCACTAAACAAGCCTGGACGTGCTTGTCATCTCTCTCCAGCAGACACCTATGGTGCACCCCAAACGCCACAGCCTCTACTTACAGTAAGTGGTTTCCACCTTTGTCTATTAACACTATTGTGTATCTTTGGACACTTGTGACATTAAATAGCCTGGGGAACTTTGTTCCCCTAATATGTTATAATAAAGTTATATAAATGTAACTAACGCGTTTTTGTTTTCCTAACTGAAGTATTCCGCATTGGGTACTTATCCTTTAAGTAACCCAAATACTTTATAAGAACCAGAGTTAACACTCTTGAAACATCTTATAACCTCTTGTAGACCCCCGAATACTTACAGATTCTCTGAATTGTTATATAGACTCCAGGGGTTTATGTAGACCACTTTGAGGAACCCTGGTTTACGACATATCAATACTTTTCGCATCATTTAATGCCGAATCAAGTTTATTTGTATTCGGTTTACTTACAGTACCTGCAGTTGCTTAAGTAGTCACTCATCTAAGTATTGAATAGGCTCATCACTGCTTAACTTCGGTGATCTAGCGGGAACCGGTGCTTTCAATGTGATTAGACCGTAAGCAGAAAAAATGGAAGTGAATCCGACAGTATTTAATTTTACAAAAATGAAAAAGAAAAGTTTATTTGACAGGTGATGTTTATTAAGCCGACATTACAGCGTTTCGGTTTGTTTGTCAAACCTTCGTCGGGACCTTCGTCTATTCAAAAAATAAGTTATTAGTAAATAGAAGTCTTAAAAAATTCCTTTTTAAATAGATGAAGGTCCCAAAGGCTTTCATTTTTATTGAATTACGTATTGTAACAAACCCTTGTAGCTATATGATTGTCCCAGACCTATTGCCCTTATGGCAACACCTTAAATCTTTTTATCATATTTGTGCTAGAAGCACCTGTGTTCTTTTCTCTAAAAGGACATTTTTTTAAATTACAGTGCATAACAAAAATTATGGATCTGTCCGGCTGGTTGAACGTTCCCAATGTTTTCCTGATCGTACTTATAATTTTGTTAAGCATCTATTAGTACAGGGATCACCAAACTTTTTTCACGGTGGGTCGGATAATTGAAAAAATAAAGCAGAAAAATTGGAAGTGCGTATCTTGAAGATACCCTGATATTTTGCTCTCTATCTTTAGGTAACACCTTTTTTTTTATCAACAGCCTTTCTATTTATTCTGACTTTATCATAAAATTCAGTATGAAAAAATAAGAATAAAATCACAACTCTTTGATCTATTTAAGAGTTCAGAACTCAAATGTAGAAACAATAAACCATGGATCACCAAACTGTTTTCACGGTGGGCCTGATAATTAAAAAAAAATAACGAGCGCGGGCCACATTATTATTGTGTTCAATATTTGCTAGCCAGAACGAAAAAAGATGTAAAACAAAATTATCTTTCCATGTTATATTCATGGATGAGTGGCGTAAGATGCACAAAAACAAATTCAACCAACATATTTATTTTCTAAACATTATCAAAGAACGCAACATTAACAGAAAGGTTTGGTGAGATTTGTGAAACTGGAGTTTGCCTTTCAAGATATCGTCAATGTTTAGTTTGGAATTGCTACATCCAATCAAGAGAATTGCTTTCAAATGTTTATCAGTCAATTTCGTTCGATGGGTTGATTCTGTGGTCAAGTCCATGAGGATTTAGTAAGCTTAATATGGTATTTAAATTTAAATGGTATCAGAACGTCCCGCGTTCCTTGCGATTTAACAAACAAATTCAAGTACCGTCGGTGGGCCTGATAAAATGCCTTCGCATGCCGGATTCGGTCGGTGGGCCGTAGTTTGGTGATCCCTGTAGTAGTAAGTGCATTTACATGAATCCCCTTTTATATGAATTACCTACCTTTTT
This sequence comes from Doryteuthis pealeii, assembly GCA_023376005.1. NCBI lineage: Eukaryota > Metazoa > Mollusca > Cephalopoda > Myopsida > Loliginidae > Doryteuthis > Doryteuthis pealeii. Next base: position 88,921,562 of record CM042160.1, read on the forward strand.
TTCCGCTCAATGTTTTTACTTATTGTCATATACCAAGAAAAAACTGGATTAGTTGGTTGGTTGGTTGGTTGGTTTATGGCAGGGGTTCTCAAACTTTTAAGTCTGTAAGTAAGTAAAGTCGTCGGGGCGGCCTAATGTCGGTATCAGCCAATCAGCGAGGGAGTCTATCCCCTTTTCACTAGCGCTAGAACAAGGAGATTATCTTAGCGTCTGAGGTGGAGCGCCACACCTATCATCGGCTCCTTACTTTACCACACAGATCCCTGTGCTACTCATACGCTGAGTTGGCGAGGACCGGTATCGAACTAGGAACCTTACCGACTGAGCTAACCCGGCCCCTACAAAAATGTGATTAACCTATCATGGACCCCCCTCCTTATATACCCCAGTCCACCTCGCAATTGTTTTGTTGCAACCAATTATGTAATTAATGAATTCTGCACAAACGTTTATGTAAAACTGTTAATCGTAAAATAACCATAAAATAAATAGTAAAGTAAGCATAACATGTAAAAAAAAAAGCTGCAACTATTTAATACTAACTTTAATAACTTACAAAGGAAACACATTTCCTAATGTGATGGGTGAAACTGATGACTTTTGATAAGTTCATGAATATTGGGATTAAACTTTTGAAAATATATTGATATCTACAACATCCTGTGTTTGTCTACCTTTCTTCACATAATATAAAGTGTAGATAATTTTCATACTGGTTTTAAGAAAACCAGATTTAATATATTATTACTTGATGTTATTGAATTATGATATTAGTGTTTTATTCTCAAATATATTAAAAGCAATTCTATGTATAATTTTTATATAGAAATCAATTAAAATAAAACAAGAATAAGTGTAATCTTTTTATGTGTGTTCATATTTAGTTTCATCAGTCTTTTTAATCTAATTCAGGGGTTCTCAAACTCTTAAGTCCATAGATCACAACAAAAATTTGATTGACCTATCATGGACCACTTCCTTATATAACCCCAGTCCACCTTGTAGTTGTTTTGTTGCAACCAATTATGTAATTAATGAATTCTGCACAAACGTTTATGTAAAACTGTTAATTGTAAAATAACTGTAAAATAAACAGTAAAGTAAGCATAATATGTAAAAAATAAAAATAAAATTTAAAAAAAGCTGCAACTATTTAATACTAACTTAGTAACTTACCAAAGAAGCACATTTCCTAATGTGATGGGTGAGGCTGGTGACTTTTTGTAGCATAATGGCGCGCCCTACCCGGGAACACCATATTTGTGGCCTTGTGCCAGACACAGAGAAACCTTAATAGGATGTAGCATGATTCTCAGACCTTATGGGAGTGGGTGAGCAAGAAGAATATGAAATTCTCAATTCTGAAGTTCTTCATTCTGAAGTTCTTCATTCTGAAGTTCATGAATATTGGACTTAAACCTTTGAAAATATATCAACACGAGCAAGTTCTCCAGGATTTTTATGGAATTAATTTCTTCTAATTACTAAGAAGGCTTTGTAGTTTCCATACACCCCCTTGTAGACCCCCGAATACTTACAGACCCCTTGAGTTGTTGTATAGACCCCAGGGGGTTTATGTAGACCACTTTGAGAAATCCTGATTTACGGCATATCAATAATTGTCGTGCCATTTAATGCCGAATCAAGTTTATTTATATTCGGTTTACTTAGATTTCCTGCAGTTGCTTCTCATCACTGCTTAACTTCGGTGATCTAGCGGGAACCGGTGCTTTCAACGGGATTAGACCGTAAGCGGGAAAAAATGGAAGTGAATCCGACAGTAAGTAATTTTAGATAAATGAAAAAAATATTAAATAAAAAACAAATTAACAGAAATAAATTCTGTGTGAGAAAGGAATGAAGACAGGACAAATATTTTGTGTTTAAAAAAGGTTTAATATTATGCGCGGTGCGACAGGTTTGCTAAAACTTAAAGCTTTTAGTGGTTTTTGAGTCACATACATACATACATATATATATATATATATATATATATATATATATATATATATATATATATATACATATATATATATATATATATATATACATATATATACATATAGTAACAAGTAATGCACTTATCTTTGTTGATTTCTTTTAGGGTGAAGAATTCTGTTGTTTGCTCGTTCGTTGTCACTTCTGTGTCTGTTCTAATAGTTAGCGCTGGTGGCTGTTGTCAGGTTCTGTTCTCTCAGGTCGGACGTGATCCGTCTCTGAAAACCTTTACTCCCAGGAAAGATATGTGATCTCTCCGACTACTGTTGCTGTTTTCCTCTGGACGTCCGCCCTGTCTTAGTAGCAGTGTTGTTCTGGGTATTCTGGCCCCTGTAGTCCCACTTCCGGTACCGAGTCAGGGGAAATAACCCATATTTTCCAAAGGTATCTTTGACGGGTGATGATTAAGCGGACTTTTCCGGGTTTTTTTTTTTTTTCTGTCAAGCCTTCGTCGGGACGTTTGTCTATTAAAAAAAGTTATTAGTAAATAGAAGTCTAATAAATTCTTTGATGAAGACTTGGACGAAGGTTTGACAAAAAACTGAAACACTGTAGTGTCGGCTTTCAGTTTTATTAAATTACTTATTGTAATATATATATATATTTAACAACCAAATACTATGTTAAGTATTTTATGTTATTTTCGCCTGTAGTCAGGATTGAACCTGCAGCCTCCAGATTATTGTCACTTTGAACTGTATTAACTCAAACTTGATATCCATTGTGTTCTAAAATTCTTTGTCTGATTTTTTAGATAAGGTTTGATAATTTGTATTGTTTAGATTTTTCGGGCTGCTGTCCTCATCTTTATTGCTATATACACATCTCTTCGGCCGATGTGCCCACCGAGCTTCTTCGTGTGTTTCTTATCGGACTCGGGATCCTTCTTGTCGAGCTTGGAAGTCTTCATGTCGTAATCGGGAGCCTTTACGGAACTTCGAATCGAACCCTTCATTTAATCCACGTTTAGATTTTTCGCATTCCATTAACCATGACTGGGTACAAGTGTTAAGTTATGTTAAATATTCTACGTCATTTTCGCCAATATTCAGGATTGAACCTGCAACCTCCAACTGTCACTTGGAATTGTATTACCTCAACCCTTATATCTGTTTCACTATCTGTTTATAGAGGCGCGTGGTGTAATGGTTAGAGTCGTAGGAAATGGACTCGTCGACCCAAGTTCAATTCCAGAGCGAAGCTGTTTGTATTTCACTTAATGCTAATACCCTTGGGAAAGGTATGAATCCAATTCTCCCTTCAGCTATGGGTAAATAGCAGGGCAGACTGGGCTCTTTAATCATGGCTAGGTAACTAGTCTATGAGAAGGAAAACTCTGAATTGAAACCTGTTAAACTCCGCTTAAGAAATTGACCTTGTGTCACATCATGGAGTGGCTGGGTAAATATATAGATGACTTCGAGTATTCCTATCTAATACGAATGATTTTAAAACATATTTATTTGGCCCTGTAGATGGAGCCCTAACATATACTACCAATCCGAGTCAGAGTGGACCTGGAAGTGATGACAATGAAGGAATATTTCACACTACCCAGATCTTCAGAATTGGGGTCTCACCCTCAGATGTAGTTTAGTATCATACCCAGGACAACCCTTGGGGGGGGGGGCTAACCCTCTGAAGGGGGTGCAGTCACAGTGGTTATTAACTTCTCTTCTTTTTTTCTTTCTATTTTCAGTTATGGAACCCAGAATTTTAACACTTTCAAGAATCTTGGGATACCCGGTCCTAAACCCAAGATCTTCTCGGGACACCTCAATGACTTTACACAAGTGAGACACGTTTATTGTATTCTTTCATTTTAAAAAAGAAACTCAAAACGAATCGTTCTACGTCTAGAGAGGGGGCGGTTTAGCTCAGTCGGTGGAACATCCGGAAAGGAATCGCTAGAGAGAGAGAAAGAGAAAGAGGGAGAGAGAGAAAGAGAGGGGGCGAGAGGGGGAGAAAGAGAGAGAGAGGAAGGGAAAGAGAGAGAGAGGGAGAGAGAGAAAAAGAGAGAGAGACAGGGTGAGAGAGAAAGAGAGGGAGAAAGTGAAAGAGAGGGGAAAGAGAAATAGAGAGAGAAAAAGAGGGAGGGGGAGAAAGAGAGGGGGAGAAAGAGAGAGAGGAGGGAAAGAGAGAGAGAAAAGAGAGAGACAGGGAGAGAGAGCGGGTGAGAGAAAAAGAGGGAGAGAGAGAAAGAAAGGGAGAAAGAGAGGGAGAAAGAGAAATATAGAGAAAGAGAGAGAGAGAAAGAGGGAGAGAGAAAAAGAGAAAGAGAGAGAGGGAGAGAGAGAAAAAGTGAGAGACAGGGGAAGAGAGGGGGAGAGAGATGGGGAGAGAGAGAGAAAAAGAGGGAGAGAGAGAGAAAGAGAGAGAAAAAGAGAGAGAGAGAAAGGGAAAGAGAGAGGGATGGGTATTTAATTTTTCAATATAAGACGTAAGGTAATGTTGGCGGAGTGGCCAATTGTCGGTATCAGCCGAACAGCGAGTGAGTCTATCCACTTTTCGCAAGAGCTAGACAAACGAGATTATTTTTGCTGAAGTGGAGCGCCAAACCTACCGCCAGCTCCTTACTTTACCGCACAGATTACCCAAAACTGTGTTACTCTTGCGATGAGTTGGCGAAGACCGGTATCAAACTCGGAACCTTGCGATTTCTAGGCGTGTGCTCTACCGACTGAGCTAAACCGACCCCTTAAAATAAGGATAAACTCATAAGTGACGTTCTTCTTTGAACACCTATAACATGGACACAACAGCGTAGGCCGACCAGCAAAAACATACACCAATCAGCTATGGGCGGATTCTGGATGCTGTGTGTGATAGAGATGGGTGGCGAGAGAGAGAGAGAGTGGAAGTCATGGATATCTGTGCTGTTTGCCTAACCTAATGATGATATTAATGTTGTAAGGGAAGATATTTCCCCTACAAGATAGTTGGACTCGTCCAACGTAACACATATAAAGATACGAATATGTGAGGTTATTCATACTCATCACCATCATGTCGCGCAATTGGCACGGATATCTCTCGCCAACCTTCTCTATCATTCATTGTCCCCGGGAGGTCGTCTGCGCAGCATCCAGTATCCGTGCAGAACTGGTCAATGTAGATCCTTGCTAATCGAGTAGTTAGTAATACTGTTGGAGAACTGCGCGTTGACTCTATTCATATTCCTATACACAAAGGAATTAACCTTTTCCCGATTCTTAATGTTGTTAATTGATTAATTCAGTGACAACAATTGACGATCTAGCGCTTCTTGCAAATGCAACTAAGATAGGGCCATCTCGGTAGCAATATCTCATCTACTGAAAATAATGTCAAAATACGTATTGATAAAGCCTGGTCTGCCATTGACAGGTTAACGTTTGATTGGAAATCCGGTCTCTCTGGTAAAATAAAACCGATAATTCTTCCAAGCTGTAGCCGTGTCAATACTATTATATGGCTGCACCATTTAAACTTTTGCAAAATACTTTTTCGAAAGACTTTAGCTTGATGAGAACTACACAAGGATGATAATTACTATTTTGCACAAATCCTTAAAGCAGCACCCTACAAAACATCAGTTGTACGGCCACTTATTTTCCATCTTACAAACCTACCATGTAAGACGAGCAAAACATGCTGGGCACTGCAGAAGTAAGGACGAACTCATATTCGACGTTCTCCTATGGACTCTTACACGTAGAGACTCCAATGTTGGGCGACCAACAAAAAAAAAACTTACATAATCCAGCTCTGTACGGACACTGGATGCCGTTTAGAGAACTTTCCATGTGTGATGAGTGATAAGGACGGATGGCGAGAAAGAAGGAGAGAGAATCAAGGGAATCTGTTCTGATTTTTTAATGATATTGATCATTTCTATATACAAGATTATTTGTTGTTGTTGTTTTTGTTTTTTGTTTTTTTGTTAAATCAATTGTTTGCTTCCTTTTAGGGACTCCATGTTGCTTTCGACAGAATGCAAAAACAACATGGTGATTACTTTGGGTAAGTGTTTTAAAGTTATATATATATATATATATATATATATATATATATGTGTGTGTGTGTGTGTGTGTGTGTGAAGAGATGGAAGTGAATCCGACGGTATGTAGTATATTAAGAACACAGGTTTAAATAAGTTGAGTGTTAAGTTTCTTGGCCGACTCTGCAGTGTTTTGATCTATTAATTAGATCATCTTCAGGGCATTTGTTGGTATAAGGAAGGTGATAAAAAAATTTTATCACAGAATAACTTTTTATCACCTTTCTTATACCAACAAATTCCCTGAAGAAGATCTAATTAATAGATCGAAACACTGCAGCGTCGGCCCATAAACTTACCATTCAACTTATTTAGTCCCATCTATGGGTTAAATAGAAACATGTATTTATAAAAAAATTGTATTATCCATTAAGAATTGATTTTTCAAAACTTTATCGGCATTAAATGACCCATCGAGGTTGATATGCCATAAAAAAATACACAATTCAACTTATTTAAGCATGTGTTTTTTCAATTTTCTTAATATACTACATATATATATATATATATATATATATATATATGTGTGTGTGTGTGTGTGTGTGTGTGTGTGTAGAAAGGTAGACAACACGGGATGTTGTACAAAATGGATGTTTATTTCAAATGGTTATGTCGATGTTATAACGTTTCGGTCTGTTAGACCTTCTTCAGGGCAATGGATTGTGTTCTTGCTTCAGCGGTGAACATTTTCATACTGATGAATTAGGAGGTCATGAATAGGGGAGGGGTGGTCAATTGTTGGTGTTAGCAGGAGTGTTTAAGTTGGTAGTGGGAGTTCTATTTATTCCTTTTTTCCAGATGGGGTATGTAGCTAGTAAGTTTCTGTTAATGATGTTAATGATGTTCTGTTAAACACACGCTCGGTTGAGTGATCTCGATAAAAGATTTTAATAAAAATGTGAACTTACCAAAGAAATGCTCTGTGTTGTTAATAACAAACAAAGAAAACAACACAGGACATCTCAACCAGATTCGTCCGGTGCTCAGTCTGCTGTCGTCGCTTGAAAGTCGAAGTATTGATTTGTAGTATTACATTCCTTACTTTCACGGTTACCTCCCGTGTTTTTCTAGAGTCAAGCAGTGAGTTCGAAAACTAAAATCGGTACTCTTCCAATGCCGAATGGTTTCTAATCCAATATGTGATCTACCGAGTTGTTTACATTCCAATATGTGATCTACCCATTAACTACCCATTATTTTTGTAAAGTTCTTAAATGCCATCCTTGGCCAGTTGAAAAGGGCTTAAAGAAAGTCCTATGTTATGGAATCCTTTGTTGATCCTTTGGTAAGTGTATAAGTCCTATCCTGCGTATTGGTAAAGGTCCAGTGATTTAATCCTATGTCCGTCGTCAAAGAATGTCATAGTAATTATGACCAGTAGGGTCGGTTTAAGTATTGTATCAACCTCAGAGTACTGCCAGTGATTGACCAAGAGATAGATCACATGATCTTGCCTAGTCTATAAGTATGGGCGACGATCTAACACACGCCTTATATACCAAATTTTCTCAACAATTTTCCCATTAAACTAACCCTAAACCCTAACCCTAACCCTGTCTTCTTTTTCCTAGTAGATCACATGCCATAAATAGTTGATCAATAGTAAATCACAAACCTTCGGTAGATCACATATTGGAAGAGCATCCTAAAATCTATGTAACACGTACATTTGCCTTCTCCTGTCTACAAGAAAGGGGGCTTCGTACATTCACAATTTCGTATAACAACTGATACAGGGGCTTCATTTCACCATGTACGTCAAAACTCTTTTTCCCTTAACCACAACTTCAGGAACATTTATAAAACAAAGACTCTTCTTTCTTTAACTTATTAAAACCAACATTTTAAAATGTTCACTTATACAAACATATATAAAGGACTAAACTACTTGTTAACTTTGAACCGCGTATCTTTGAGAATCTGTGTTACGAATCAAAGGTACGTGGTTCAAAGTTAACTACCCTGAAAAAATGTAAATGTTTTTAAATAAAATAACTGATGCATTATATCTTTTATTCATTAATATGTCAACATTGAAAATTTCATTAAATTCGGTTAATTTCCTGATTTTTTTTTTCAGCGGGGTGACATACGATGGTGGAATTTAGGTCCGTTAAGTTCGATTTAACCCATCATATACAAGCCTCAAACAAGGACTTGCCTTAAATATGGCAGAAAAGCAGTCTTGTTCTAGTGTTTCAGGTTAATTAAGCTAAACATATCTTTGATTTTTAATTACAATTCATTGAACGTAATTGTTTGTTTGCCATTGGCTACTAAAAGGCATGTCAAACTGAGTAGCCCCTAGGTCCACATGGATTACATATGTATGTCATGAGGGCACAAGAATTACATATGTCATGAGGGCACAAGAACTGCAAATGTCATGAGGGCCGCACATGACAACTAGGTCTTTGAATCGTTCTTCTACATTGCTATCATTAATTTCAACTGAAAACCAATGAAAACATATCTTTAAAAAAAAATTGGAAAAAAGATTATTACTGACCGAGTTAAAATAAAACGTACAAGTGTCACTGTCATTTTCAATTATAGCCATGTATTGATTGAAGGCAAGAGGAAATACTCGCGCCCTTTCATTGAGTTATCCCCCTCCTTCTGCAACTCAAAGGAAGGGGTGAGAGACAATGCGTTGATAACATTATGTTTCATAACAATACATTTGTTTGACATGCCTGGTATAACGTATTTATCTAGAAAACCAGCCGAGGGATGTAATCAAATTTAACAGAAAAATAAGTAAGAAGGATAGGAACAAAAGTATTTCTGTTAGTCAGGAAAGGTACAAGGCAAATATATATCTGTCGTAAAGGAGATGAGACAAGGCAATTATAACGTATGTATAATTGGGTTAACAATTTTTATTTAGTGCAAATGTAAGGAAATGTGTTCAAAGGTGTGTATGTAAGAGTTCGTAAAAATACATAGAAGCTTACCAAACAAGTTCGCTCGGCGGGTGGTGAAATATGAAATGCAAGTGACAATTGTTTTACTTAGCTTTTGAAGAATTGTATCTGTAATGGTTTCTTGTTGGGAGAATATGGTCTTTGCTATTGCAGTAGTCTGCGCTGTCGTTGTTTCGTTTTGGACTGCTGCCTCGTCAGTATAATTTGTCTGGTCGTATCCCTGTCGGTGCCTAGACTGATGCTGGCCTTAATTCGACCGCTACTAAAACTGTTCTCTTGCCTGCCTGTTGTGCTGTTCTGACCTCTGTGCCTGCCGAAACTCTTCTGTTGATTTAGGTCTCTCTCTCTCTCTCTCTCTCTCTCTCTCTCCTCTCTCTCTCTCTCTCTCTCTCTCTCTCTCTGTGTGTGTGTGTGTGTGTGTGTGTGTGTGTGTGTGCCCCCTACTCGTGCGGACTTCCAGACTCCGATTGAGGGGCAGATAACCCAAATTTCTGATAAATTGTCTTACCATAATATATCCACTAATGATTTCTTTTCTTTTGTATTTTTTTAAGTTGTTTTATAGGATCGTTTCCAACTTTGGTCATCTGTGATCCTGAAATCATCGGTGAGATAATGGTTAAACGCTTCTCAAATTTTACAAATCGACCAGTAAGTGAAATTTTTGTTACTTATAAAAAAATATTTTCAAAACCAGGTACAAAATCATGTAAAGTTTTTAAATGCCATCCTTGGCCAGTTGAAAGGGGCTTAAAGAAAGTCCTATGTTATGGAATCCTTTGGTAAGCGAATAAGTCCTATCCTGCATATTGGTAAAGGTCCAGTGATTTAATCCTATGTCCGTCATCCATGGATGTCAATGTATTATTATGGCCAGTAAGGTCGGTTAAGTATTGTATCAGCCTCAGAGTACTTCCAGTGATTGGCCAAGAGATAGATCACATGATTCTGGCCTAGTCTATAACAAGGAGTCGGCTTTTAACACACACCTTATATCCCAAAATTCTCAACAAATCGCATGACACAGACGACTTCAATCCAAAAGAACCCTTCCAGAATTTGGTGCTCTCATCGGAAGCGATAACGCTAATCTGTTTCAATCGAACATAATGAAAAAAGGAAAGGAAGGAAAGAAAGAAAAAATGAGTGTGAGAGAGAGAGAGTGCTACATCAACATTATTATACTTTTTACATATTTAATTATTCAGCAATAGCTCTTACGTAAACGTTGTAATAATTAGATTATTATACTGTGGTATATCCACAGGTCCTGCTAGTATCATTAATATTCATCATTAATATCTTGAGATTAATGATATTTTTTAAAACTTTGATACCTTCAATAAGTTCCAATCTTTGACCAAATGAAATTAGAATGCACCGACTGCACCTCTGCAGAGGAGTAAGACGCCCCCAATGGGGCCACCTGTTGGCCGTGAGTGGCGACCCATGATGCTTAAGGATAGAACCCAGGTGGATGAGCAGTTCATGACTTGCAATACACCACTTTGGCCCTATCTTGGGCTAGACGGGCGGTCGGAGAGGCCCCCTCCGATCAATCGGCTGGTCACGTCAAGCCCTAGCACCTATATAATTTTCCCAACCCTATTGCCCTTATGGCAAGCCCCAACCCCTTTTTATTATATGGGTGCTAGAAGGCGGTGACTGAGGGTCTACATGTCCTGGCAATGACGTTAAACTCTATCTGATGGTGAGGTTCCAGTTTTGGAGGTTTGGGGAATGTGGAGCACCCCTTCATCACCATTGCTCCCTGGTCCACTCTGACCCGGAGTGGTAGTACCTGTTAGGGTCCCATATATGGGTTCAATAGAAAAGTCTATTTATAAAAAAATTGTATTATCCATTAAGAATTGATTTATTTCAAAACTTTATCGGCATTAAATGACCCACTGAGTTTGATATGCCGTAAAACAAAACAAAACCAAACCAAACCAATTGACCAAATGAAAGCTGAAAATAAAATAAAATAAAATAAAATAAAATTGCGAGAAAAGGTCCAAGTGCCCACGTGATTCTTGTCACGTAGGCCGGGTGTGAAAAGGTAATGGTGAAGTTCCGGTATAGGAGCTCTGGGGAATGTGGAGTACCCCTTCAACACCATTATTCGCGGGTCCACTCTAACCCGGAGTGGTAGTACCTGTTAGGCTCCCATCTATGGGTTAGTTAGAAAAACATGAGTTTATAAAAAAATTGTATTATCCATTAAGAATTGATTTATTTCAGAACTTTATCGGCATTAAATGACCCACTGAGTTTGATATGCCGTAAAACAAAACAAAACAAAATCAATTGACCAAATGAAAGCTGAAAATAAAATAAATAAAAACAATTTTATTGTCTTTTTTCTTTAATCCCAGATAATTGGTGCTATTGATGACGTCACAGCTTCCATGATGGCATTGGCAAAGGATAATCACTGGAAATTTATACGTTCAACGGTGTCTCCTTCTTACAGCACGAAAAGACTGCGTGAGGTAAGTATCAATATTGATATATAAGTATATAGGTGTATGGTGTAAGGGTTAGAGTCGTAGGAAATGGACTCGTCGGCCCGAGTTCAATTCCAGGACGAAGTTTTTTATTACACGGCACGCTTCCAATTCTTTCTAACATGGGGCTATTTAAAGATCATAAATGGTTTTCTGGAGGCGCGTGGTCTAATCGTTAGAGTCATAGGAGATGGATTCGTCGACCCGAGTTCAATTCCTAGACGAAGCAATGTTTGCATTTCACATTGCGCCAATACCCTTGGGAAAGGTATTAATCCAACTCTCCCTTCAGCTATGGGTAAATAGCAGGACAGACTGCGCTTTTTAACCATGGATAGGTAACCAGTCTAGGAGAAGGAAAACTCTGAATTCAAACCTGTTAAACTCCGCTTAAGAAATTGACCTTGTGTCGCATCCTGCCCGCGCAGAAGGGTTGGTAAATATATATAAGGATATTACGAGAGATTAAAAAGGTTGGTTGGTTGGATTTTACGGTATGTCAACCCATGCTAGGTTATTTTATGCCCTTTTATCATATATGTAGTAGAAGGAAAACAAATCACACGTGAATACGCACATTTTATGTTGTATCTTATTCCACGTTACAACATGTTATATCAGCGAGCGTCATAGCTAACGTGCTGGACTGCGACATCTATATAAATAATGGATATTCACTTACGGTTTTTGTCTGTAACAAAAATTACGTCACTGCTTACGTCACATTACCCAAAATCGTCATAACATAGAATAAATACACTCAAAATTGGAACATGCAACATTAGACAGTCCTCATTGTTTTTTAAAACAAGTTTTAATAAATACATGACTGGTATTATATATCTATATATAGTTTGTTTTATTTTAATACATATTTAAAGTTTACATTTCAAATTGTTTTATTTTTTTAATCCTTTAATGAATTTGATGATTTTACTTACTTACTAGGCCATCTTGTGGATAATTGTTTCGATCTATATGTTTCTCCGATGTCTGTTATGCAAATTGCTCTTATAAAGAGGTCACTAAGTACTTAAAAAAATCTTATCACAAGAATATTAGTTTAATAAGGTCGAACAAGGATAATGTTGAACAACAAAATCTCGTGTAAATGAGAAGAGACAAAAAACAAAATATTTTGTTCTTATCTGAGAATTAACCCGGCGTTGAGCACTAAAAAGCTTTCATAATGTAAGTTGTCGGGGTGGCCTAAAGTCGGTATCAGCCAATCAGCGAGGGAGTCTATCCCCTTTTCACTAGCGCTAGACCATGGAGATTGTTTCGGCATCTGAGGTGGAGCGCCACACCTACCATCAGCTCCTTACTTTACCGCACAGATCCCTGTGCTACTCATACGCTGAGTTGGCGAGGACCGGAATCGAACTAGGAACCATGTGGTTTCGGTGTAGTAGTACTCCTAACTCAAAAAGATATACTGAGGGACAGTGAAAACTTATGTCCTGGGTATGACGTTAAACTGCATCTAGTGGTGAAATTCCAGTTATAGATCTCGGGCGGGGGGGGGGCGTAGTACCCTTCATCGCCATTACTCCCAGGTAAACCCTGAACAGGAATGCTAGTACCTTTTGCGGGTCCCATTATTGGATTAAATAGAAGAAAATAAGTTAAGTAACAACACAAGACATTCCCCAGTTTTGGAGGTTTGGGGAATGTGGAGCACCCCATTCATCACCATTGCTCCCTGGTCCACTCTGACCCGGAGTGGTAGTACCTGTTAGGGTCCCATCTATGGGTTAAATAGAAAACAGGAGTTTATAAACAATTGTATTATCCATTAAGAATTGATTTATTTCAAAACATTCTCGGCATTAAATGACCCACTGAGGTTGATATGCCGTAAAACAAAACAAACAAACAAACAACACAAGACATTCCAGATGAGATCCAGAATAACAAAAGATCCAGCTAACGTTTACGTATATGGTTCGGCGTAAATTTTCGCTTTAGGGGGCCGGGTTAGCTCAGTCGGTAGAGCGTTCGGCTAGAAACCGCAAGGTTCCTTGTTCGATACCGGTCCTCGCCAACTCAGCGTTATGAGTAGCACAGGGATCTGTGCGGTAAAGTAAGGAGCTGATGGTAGGTGTGGCGCTCCACCTCAGATACTAAAAACAATCTCCTTGGTCTAGCGCTATTGAAAAGGGGATAGACTCCCTCGCTGTATGGCTCATACCGACATTAGGCCGCCCCGACGACTTTACTTACTTCACTAATTAGTATTAGAAGAAGTAACCCTAACCCGAACAATAGCCGTAAATAATGAGGCGTACGGGTAGCGAAAGGTTTTAATTTAATATTAGAAGAAGAAGAAGAAGAAGAAGAAGAAGAAGAAGAAGAAGAAGAAGAAGAAGAAAATGTGTAATTTCCTCAATTTTTTGTATTTTTTTTTTTCATTCATTGAATACGGCTTATAGTTATGGTTAGGTTTACGGATACGGTGCGTCGTCTATCCACAACACTCTCTCGCCAACTGTCCCTATCATTCATTGACAGTCCAGAGATAGACAAATCCACGGGTATACGTATAAGTAAGGACAAAAGTGGAGTGTTGCATGTCATGGACTGATCAGCCACCAGGGTTCCATCCTTAAGCGTCACAGGTCGCCACCCACGGCCAACAGGTGGTCCCATTGAGGGGAAGGTCTTATTCCTCTGCAGAGGTGCAGTCGATGTATTCTAAAGCCCCAGCCGATAGGGCTGTGGAAATTTGGTAGGCAAAGAGTTAAAAGGCATTTCGTGGTAAAAAAAAAAAATGACAATTTCACGTTTTAGAGACAGCGTGACAATAAACAGATAAAGGAGGACTCGTTTTTTATCGTCTGGGTC
>CM042160.1:88935979-88948479 GCA_023376005.1 Doryteuthis pealeii
TATGCAACCCATGGCTAGGTCTATTTTATGCCCCTTTTTTAAGTATATGTGGTAGCTTCTAGCAAGGACAAGACAAATCACACGTAGATACGCACATTATGTAGTCGATCTATAATCCACTTACAACATGTTAATCAGGGCGAGCGTCAGTAGGCTAACGTGCTGGCACTGCGACAGTCTATTATATAAACATAATGGAATCACTTACGGTTGTCGTTGTACAAAAATTTTTACTCACTGCTTACGTCACATTACCCAAATCCGTCCATACATAGAAATAAATACACTGCAAATAGGAACAATGCCAACATTAGACAGTCCTCATGGTTTTTAAAAGCAAGTTTTAATAAATACGATGCACTGTGAGTATCTATATAATCTATATATACGATTGTTTATATTATAATACATATTTTCAAAGTTTACATTTCAAATGGTTTATTTTTTTAATACCTTTAATGAATTTGATATTTACTTACTTACTAGGCCCATCTGTGTAGATAAGTTTCGATCGTATATGTTTCTCCGCGATGTCTGTATTGCAAATTGCTCCTTATAAAGTCAACTAAGACTTAAAAAAATCTATATCACAAGAATATAGTTTAATAAGGTCGAACTAAAGATAATGATTGAACAACCAAAATCTGTGTGTAAATCGAGAAGAGTACAAAAAACAAATATTTTGTTCTTACTGAGATTAACCCGGCCGTGAGCACTAAAAAAAAGCTTTCATAAGTAAGTTGTCGGGGTGCCCTAAAGTCCTACAGCGCGGTTATCAGCCAATCAGCGAGGAGAGTCTATCCCCTGTTCACTAGCGCGGTAGACCATGTGAGATTGTTTCGCAATCATGAGGTGGAGCCGCCACACCTACCATCAGCTCCTTACTTTACCGCACAGATCCCTGTGGCTACTCAATACGCTGAGTTGCTGCGGAGGACCGGAATCGAACTAGGAACCATGTAGGTTCGGGTGTAGTAGACTAACTAACTCAAAAAGATATACTGCATAGGACAGTGAAAACTTCATGTCCTGGTTATGACAGTTAAACGCTGCATCTAGGTGGTGAAATCCAGTTATAGATCTCGGCTGACTGCAGGGTGGTGCGCGCACCCGTTAAAGTACCCCCATCCGCCATTACTCCAGTAAACCCTGAACAGGAATGCTCAGTACTTCTTGCGGGCTTCCCATATTGATTTAAATAGAAGAAAAATAAGTTTAAGTAACAACACCAAGACATCCCCAGTTTGCGAGGTTTGGGAATGTGGCACCCATCTCATCGCAGCCATTGCTCCCTGGTCCACTCTGACCGAGAGTGTAGTACCTGTTAGGAGTCCCATCTCCATGGGTAAATAGAAAACAGAGTTTATAAACAATTGTATTAATCCATTAAGAATTATTTATTTCAAAACATCTCCGGCATTAAATGAACCCACTGGAGGTTAGTATGCCGTAAACAAAACAAACAAAACAACAACACAAGACATTCCAGATGAGATCCAGTAATTAACAAAAAGATCCAGCTAACGTATACGTATATGGTTCGCCGGTAAAATTTCGTTTAGGGGGCCGGGTGTAGCTCAGTCGATTAGAGCGTCGCTAGAAACCGCAAGCATCCTTGTTCGATACCGGTCCTCGCCACTCAGCGTTATGAGTAGCACAGGGATCTGTGCGGTAAAGTAAGGAGCTGATGTAGGTGTGGCGCTCCACACTCAGATACTAAAAACAATCTCCTTGGTCTAGCGCTATTGAAAAGGGATAGACTCCCTCGCTGTATGGCTATACGACATTAGCGCCCCGAGACTTTACTTACTTCACTAATTAGTATTAGAAGAAGTAACCCTAACCCGAACCATAGCCGTAAATAATTGAGGCGTACGGGTAGCGAAAGGTTTTAATTTAATATTAGAGAAGAAGAAGAAGAAGAAGAAGAGAAGAAGAAGAAGAAGAAGAAGAAGAAGAAAATGTGTAATTTCCTCAATTTTTTTTTTTTTTTTCATTCATTGAATACGGCTTATAGTTATGGTTAGGTTTACGGATACGGTGCGTCGTCTATCCACAACACTCTCTCGCCAACTGTCCCTATCATTCATTGACAGTCCAGAGATAGACAAATCACGGGTATACGTATAAAGTAAGGACAAAAGTGGAGTGTTGCATGTCATGGACTGATCAGCCACCAGGTTCCATCCTTAAGCGTCACAGGTCGCACCCACGGCCAACAGGGTGGCCCATTGAGGGGAAGGTCTTATTCCTCTGCAGAGGTGCAGTCGATGTATTCTAAAGCCCCAGCCGATAGGGCTGTGGAATTTGGTAGGCAAAGAGTTAAAAGGCATTTCGTGGTAAAAAAAAAAAATGACAATTTCACGTTTTAGAGACAGCGTGACAATAAACAGATAAAGGAGGACTCGTTTTTTATCGTCTGGGTCAAAGGGCATGCCACCTAGGTCAGTTTTTTTTTCTTTTTTTCTTTTTCTTTTTCTTTTTTGTGTTATTATTTTTTTTTTTTGTTTTTTGCTTCTTCTTTTCATTCATTCAAATTTTCATTGAAATCGCACACATACACACGCGCGTGCACACACATGAATGAAACACACACATATACACACGTGCAAACACACATATACACACGTGCGCACAAACGTATGCACACGCACATGCACGCAACGCATATACACAGTGCGCGCACACACACGTACGCACACACACACGCACACACACACACGCACGCACAAATACACGCACGCACACATATACACGTGCGCACAAACATATACACACGTGCGTACACACATATGCACGCACACACATATACACACGTGTGCACACACACACACATGCACGCACACACATAACACACGTGCGCGCACACCACGTACGCACAAACACACGCCACGCACACATGCACGCACAAATACACGCACGCACACATATACACACATTGCACACACACACACGTACGCGCACACACACATGCACGCACAATACACGCACGCCACACACATATACACACGTGCGCACACACACATGCACGCACACACATATACACACGTGCGCGCACACACACGTACGCACAAACACATGCACGCACACATATATACACACGTGCGCATACACATATACAGACACACATATATACACACGTGGTGCACACACACATATACACACGTACGCGCACACACATATACGCACACACACATGTACGCACACACACATGTACGCACACACATACACACGTGTAAAGAATCAACGAAGGAAAGATATATTGTAAAAAACTTAAAGTTGACGGAGTGGCCCATTGTCGGTATCAGCCGGACAGCGAGGGTGTCTATCCCCTTTTTGTTAGCGCTAGACCAGGAAGAGTGTTTTTGCTTAGGTGAAGCGCCACACCTACCGACAGTTCTCCACTTTACCGCACAAATCAGATTACGCAATCTGTGCAACTCAATGCGCCGAGTTGGCGAGGTCCGATATCGAACCAGGAATCTTGCGACGAACTCACACACAAACCCACAAATCTGCACTTGACATGATACCAGACCAAAACTCCAAAATAACATACAGTGATCTTAAACCAAAAATCAAGCAAATAATGACAATCAAATGGCAGCAATTATGGAATGAAAATCCCCACAACAAACTCTACAAACTACAGCCCAACTTAAAAGAAAGGACACCATACACAAACACACACACGAACAAACACACACCCAAGCACACACACATATAAATACATACACAAATATACATACAAACACCCAAAATCATATGCACAAATTGGCACACAAACGCAAACACACACACATACACACACACACATACATACCACACACACACACACCCTGTCGGCTGGGGCGTTAGAATGCACTGACTGCACCTCTGCAGAGGGGTAAGACTACCCCAATGGGGCTACCTGTTGGCCGTTGATGGCGACCCGTGATGCTTATGGATAGAACCCAAGTGGTTGAGCAGTCCTTGACTTGCAATACTCCAATTTGACCCTATCTTGGGCTAGATGGGCAGTCGGAGAGGCCCCCTCCGATCAATCGGCTGGTCACGTCAAGCCCTAGCACCTATATGATTTTCCCGACCCTATTTTGCCCTTATGGCAAGCCCCAACCCCTTTTTATCATAAGGGTGCTAGAAGGCAGTGACTGGGGTCTACATCTGATGGTGAGTTTCCAGTTCTAGGAGGTTTGGGGAATGTGGAGCGCCTCTTCACCACTATTGCTCCCTGGTCCAATCTGACCCGGAGTGGTAGTACCTGTTAGGGTAAAAATGTATATATAAAGAAATTGTATTATCCATTAAGAATTGATTTATTTCAAAACTTTATCGACATTAAATGACGCCACCGAGGTTGATTGCCGTAAACCAAACCAAACCAAACACACACACACACACACACACACACACACACACACTGTCACTAACATTAACACAAATGAATACACACTAAACACATACGCGTTCAAAATACATGCGAATAATACGCACAAATACACGGAAACATACATACAATTACATACACAACGCAGACACACACAGTCATAACACACAGTCACAAATAAACACACACACACGCACGCACACAAACACACACGAATACACTCACAAACACACACAAACATAACATACGCACATATACATACACAGACACATAGATTTACAAATAAACGCCACACAAACAAACAGACGCACGCACGCATACAAGCACATATAATTACACACACAAAAATACGCACCTTGTTCTTCCTCTAAATAACAATATATATATATATAATATGTGTGTGTGTGTGTGTGTGTGTGTGTGTGTGTGTGAAGAAAGGAAGTGAATCCGATGGTATGTAGTATATCAAGAAAAATGAAAAAAACACAGGTTTAAATGGGTTAAGTGGTGAGTTTATTGGCCAACGCTGCAGTGTTTCGATCTATTAATTAGATCATCTTCAGGGCATAAGATAAGAAATTATTTATCACAGAATAATGAGAAAAGCGAGTGGTAATCCTTGTCATTCAGTCTGTTTAAAAAATTTTTGAAGTTTGAAAAAGGAGACGGTTTTGAAATATGACATCAAATATTCTATTTATGGCGTGAGTATGTGGCGCTGTAAGTGTGTGTATCGAAAGGAAACTAACCCATTTAAACCTGTGTTTTTTCATTTTCCTTGATATCTACATATATATATATATATATATATATATATTATATATATATATATGTGTGTGTGTGTGTGTGTGTGTGTGTGTGTGTGTGTGTGTGTGTGTGATTGGTTTGCGCTTAGGCATGCATGAAACCAAATGGCTTGGACTGGTTCTTTGTCACCAAAAAAATAGATATGTAAAACCTTTATATATTCATTTATTATATATATATATATATATATATATATATATATATATATATGTTTCAATTGTAGATGGCTCCTATGATGGAAAAGGCAGTGAAGACATTTGTCAAAAATATTGAAAAAATCGCCGGCACAGGACAAGCTTATGATATAAAAAAGTAAGAACTATTCTTTTTTCCCCCATTATGTAATGGCGATTTACAGCCTAAAATATATTCGAGATAAAAATCAAGCTATTTTGCTATCATCAGGTTGCTAATAATTCTTTCGGTGTTTATGTTTATGTGAAGACATTTCCCTGCTGTTGTGTTTTTGGACCGCAAATTACGTCGGTTGATTATTATTATAGAGCGTCCACAATAATCAACCGACGTAATTTGCGGTCCAAAAACATAACAGCAAGAAATGTCTTCAAAGAAACACTGAAGAATTATTAGCAGCCTGATGATAGCAAAATAGCTTGAAACCTGGGTAATTGCCTATGGAAAACAATTATATTTTTAAAAATTCAACAAATAAATAAATAAATAAATAAACATACATACATACACCCCAACTGCCCTTTATATATGTATAGATATAGTTTCATCTGGACATACACACATACATACACAGCAACTGCCGTTTATATATGTATAGATGTTTTATTTTTATATTTTCATCCGGACATACACACATACATACACCCCAACTGCCCTTTATATATGTATAGATATAGTTTCATCTGGACATACACACATACATACATACACAGCAACTGCCCTTTATATATATATATAGATATATCTATTTTCATAGTTTCATCTGGACATACACACATACATACATAAACACCAACTGCCCCTTTATACATGTATAGATTAGTTTCATCCGGACATACACACATACATACATACACAGCAACTGCCCTTTATATAATATATAGATGATATATCTATTTTCATAGTTTCATGTGGACATACACACATACATACATACACACCAACTGCCCTTTATACATGTATAGATATAGTTTCATCCGGACATACACACATACATACATACACAGCAACTGCCCTTTATATATATAGATAGATATATCTATTTCATAGTTTCATGTGGACATACACACATACATACATAAACACCAACTGCCCTTTATACATGTATAGATATACGTTTCATCGGACACACACACATAATACATACACAGCCAACTGCCTTTTATATATATAGATAGATAGATCTATTCATAGTTTCATCTGGACATACACACATACATACCTACACACCAACTGCCTTTATACATGTATAGATATAGTTTCATCGGACACACACACATACATACATACACAGCAATGCCCTTTATATATTAGAGATATAGATATATCTATTTTCATAGTTTCATGTGGACATCACACATACATACATACACACCAACTGCCCTTTATACATGTATAGATGTTTCATCCGGACATACACACATACATACATACACAGCAACTGCCCTTCATATATATATAGATATAGATATATCTATTTTCATAGTTTTCATCTGGACATACACACATACATACATACACACCAAACTGCCCTTTATACATGTATAGATGTGTTTATTTTAATTTTCCTTTGGGTGTTTTGAAAGTATCTTTGCGAGTTTTGCATCGATACAATCGCATCCACAGGATTTGGTCTTGACATCAACGCTCAAAAAGATCCCGATTGTGCTTTTACAAGAAACGCCCGACAAATATTCGAGTCATTTAGTTTTCTGGATTTTCAAGGTTACCTCGGTAAGTTGTCTAATTCTTTTTAACAAATCAGTGTAATGGCCGCCATATACAGGGCCGTAACAGAAGTAAATGGGTTTTTAGAGGGCGGAAGGTTTTATTTTCTTTCTTTTATTTCTTTCTATTAATTGATTTTGTTTAAATAGAACCCCTGTAAAACATTACAAGTGTTATAAATGGGTCCTGGTGTCCCTGATAATACTATATATATATATATATATATATATATATATATATATATATATATATATATATATATATGGGAGAATATGTGCTTAATTGAAGTCGAACCTAATTTTTTGAAAGTTATTATTAATGAATTAACTTTCAAAAAATTAGGTTCGACTTCAATTAAGCACATATTCTCCCAAATATTGTCGGCTGAAAATAACCATATGTTTGTTTACTTCTCATATATATATTATATATATATATATGGTCGTATATATATATATATTATATATATATATATATATATATATATATATATATATATATATATATATATCAAAATGGAAACAGATATACGAGATATGTCAGAAAATAGCAAAAAGGAAACAGATATACGAGGTATGTCGGAAAATAGCAAAAAGGAAACAGATATACGGGGTGTGTCAGAAAATAGCAAAAAGGAAACAGATATACGAGGTGTGTCAGAAAATAGCAAAAGGAAACAGATATACGAGGTGTGTCAGAAAATAGCAAAAAGGAAACAGATATACGAGGTGTGTCAGAAAATAGCAAAATGGAAATAGATATACGAGGTGTGTCAGAAATAGCAAAATGGAAATAGATATACGAGGTGTGTCAGAAAATAGCAAAAGGAAACAGATATACGAGGTGTGTCAGAAAATAGCAAAATGGAAACAGATTATACGAGGTGTGTCAGAAATAGCAAAAGGAAACAGATATACGAGGGGTGTCAGAAAATAGCAAAAAGGAAATAGATATACGAGGTGTGTGTCAGGAAAATAGCAAAATGGAAATAGATATACGAGTGTGTCAGAAAATAGCAAAAAGGAAACAGATATACGAGGGTGTCAGAAAATAGCAAAATGGAAACAGATATACGAGGTGTGTCAGAAAATAGCAAAAGGAAACAGATATACGAGGTGTGTCAGAAAATAGCAAAAAGGAAACAGATATACGAGGTGTGTCAGAAAATAGCAAAATGGAAATAGATATACGAGGTGTGTCAGAAAATAGCAAAATGGAAATAGATATACGAGGTGTGTCAGAAAATAGCAAAAAGGAAACAGATATACGAGGTGTGTCAGAAATAGCAAAATGGAAACAGATATACGAGGTGTGTCAGAAAATAGCAAAAAGGAAACAGATATACGAGGTGTGTCAGAAAATAGCAAAATGGAAACAGATATACGAGGTGTGTCAGAAAATAGCAAAAAGGAAACAGATATATGAGGTGTGTCAGAAAGTAGCAAAAAGGAAACAGATATACGAGGTGTGTCAGAAAATAGCAAAAAGGAAACAGATATACGAGGTGTGTGTCAGAAAATAGCAGAAAGGAAACAGATATACGAGGTGTGTCAGAAAATAGCAAAAAGGAAACAGATATACGACGAGGTGTGTCGGAAAATAGCAAAAAGGAAACAGATATACGAGGTGTGTCGGAAAATAGCAAAAAGGAAACAGATATACGAGGTGTGTCAGAAAATAGCAAAAAGGAAACAGATATACGTGGTATGTCAGAAAATAGCAAAAAGGAAACAGATATACGAGGTGTGTCAGAAAATAGCAAAAAGGAAACAGATATATGAGGTGTGTCAGAAAATAGCAAAAAGGAAACAGATATACGAGGTGTGTCAGAAAATAGCAAAAAAGGAAACAGATATACGAGGTATGTCAGAAAATAGCAAAAAGGAAACAGATATACGAGGTGTGTCAGAAATAGCAAAAGGAAACAGATATATGAGGTGTGTCAGAAAAATAGCAAAAAGGAAACAGATATACGAGGTGTGTCAGAAAATAGCAAAATGGAAACAGATATACGAGGTGTGTCAGAAAGTAGCAAAAAGGAAACAGATATACCAGGTGTGTCAGAAATAGCAAAAAGGAAACTGATATACGAGGTGTGTCAGAAAATAGCAAAAAGGAAAACAGATATACGGGGTGTGTCAAAAAATAGCAAAAAGGAAACAGATATACGGGTGTGTGTCAGAAAATAGAAAAAAGGAAACAGATATACGGGGGTGTGTCAGAAAAATAGAAAAAAGAAACAGATATACGAGGTATGTCAGAAAATAGCAAAAAGGAAACAGATATACGAGATGTGTCAGAAAATAGCAAAAAGGGAAACAGATATACGAGGTGTGTCAGAAAATAGCAAAAAAGGAAACAGATATACGAGTATTGTACGAGGTGTGTCAGATAAAAAGGAAACAGATATAAGAGGTGTGTCAGAAAGTAGCAAAAAGGAAACAGGTATACGAGGTGTGTCAGAAAATAGCAAAAAGGAAACTGATATACGAGGTGTGTCAGAAAATAGCAAAAAGGAAACAGATATACGAGGTGTGTCGGAAAAATAGCAAAAAGGAAACAGATATACGAGGTATTCGGAAAAAGCAAAAAGGAAACAGATATACGAGGTGTGTCGGAAAATAGCAAAAAGGAAAAGATATGTGTCAGAAAATAGCAAAAAGGAAACAGATATACGGGTGTGTCAGAAAATAGCAAAAAGGAAACAGATATACGGGGTGTGTCAGAAAATAGAAAAAAGGAAACAGAATACGGGGTGTGTCAGAAAATAGCAAAAAGGAAACAGATATACGAGGTGTGTCAGAAAATAGCAAAAAGGAAACAGATTACGAGGTGTGTCAGAAAATAGCAAAAAGGAAACAGATATACGAGGTGTGTCAGAAAGTAGCAAAAAGGAAACAGATATATGAGGTGTGTCAGAAAGTAGCAAAAAGGAAACAGATATACGGGTGTGTCAGAAAATAGCAAAAAAAACAAACAGGATACAGGAAAATAGCAAAAAGGAACAGATATACGAGGTGTGTCGGAAAATAGCAAAAAGGAAACAGATATACGAGGTGTGTCAGAAAATAGCAAAAAGGAAACAGATATGTGAGGTATGTCGGAAAATAGCAAAAAGGAAACAGATATAAGAGGTGTGTCAGAAAATAGCAAAAAGGAAACAGATATACGAGGTATGTCAGAAAATTTCCAGGTTGATCGCATTCTTCGATGTGAGGGACATCGGTCACTGCAAGTTCTTGCCACATGACCAGACGGTCAACCAGCATGTCTACAAAGAGATACTGCTGCGTTTGCTTCGTTCAGTGCGTGAGAAGAGGCGGGAGATGTGGCAGGACAACTCGTGGGTGCTTCACATGACAACGCATCTCCCCACACTGCCATGAATATCAGAGAGTCCCTGGCCCATGTGCTGGAGCAACCTCCCTACTCGCCCGACCTGGCTCCATGTGATTTTTTCCTCTTCTCCAAGCTCAAAAGGTCCATCAAGGGAACCCGTTTTGAGGATGTGCACGGCATCAAAAAGGCCATGACGACAGAGCTGCGGAGAATCCCGGAAGATTCTTGCCAGGAGTGCATGCAAGCGTGACAGAGAAGGATAGGAAAGTGCATTAGACTCCAGGGGGATTACTTTGATAGGGAATAACTTGTAGTTTGTAATTTGAATTTGAAATATTTTTTGTGACACCAGTCATGGAACTTTCTGACATACCTCGTTTCCCAAGATGAAGGTAAATAGCAGTATATCCATAAACTGAGGTATGAACATGAAGAAGATGAAAGAAAATCTACGAGAGATGTAAAGAAGGCAACATCTCAAACTTAACGAACCCCTTGACAAAGTGAAGTCACTATTCTTCAGGCAACAGGTCGAATAAAATTATGGAATTCTATATGATGGATATGTGAGCAACCAAAACCGACGAAGATCAAGCCCTAAAACCATGTTACCCCATATTTCACCCGGAGAAATGAATTCATCGAATTTTGTGAACTTTCGTGAAAGAGAGTATTATATATATTTACCAACCCCTCCGCACGAGCAGGATGTGCCACAAGGTCAATTTCTTAAGCGGAGTTTAACAGGTTTGAATTCAGAGTTTTCCTTCTCCTAGACCGGTTGCCTAACCACGGTTAAAGAGCCCAGTCTGCCCTACTATTTATCCATAGCTGGAGGGAGAGTAGGATTCATACTTTTCCCAAGGGTATTAGCGCTAAGTGAAATGCAATTACCACGTTATGGATTTGAACTCGGGGCGACGAGTCCATTTCCTATGACTTTAACCATTACACGACGCTTTAATATTTTCATAACCTCCACTCATTTTCTTAAAAGACCTTAATAGGAAATAAATTACCAAAATATATATCCCACATACACGCAAGCACCACAAACATATTTTCTTTTCTTATAAATAAAATCATATTTAAGTTGTATCCACGTGTTTGTTGTTCTTTTACCGGTTTGTTAAAATGTGTTCCTTTGTGTATATTGTATGGTTCTTTATTGGACCTTGCAAACTCCATTCGACCAGTTCGAGTGGAGAAACTAGCCAGAATGCCGGAATTTTTACTCTTTTTTTTTACTTGTATACGTCCGACAAAATGGAATATCTGGGAATTCTTATTGCAGATTCTCCACAGAAAAAATATCATGTTGAACTTGGATGTAACAATATATATATAAGCTGTTTCGACCGCTTTATATGGTCGAAACAGATTTCTGTCAGCAAAACTATTAACATCTTGTTTTTCTACAAACTTTCTACACACACACACACACACACACACACACACACACACATATATATATATATAATATATATATATATATATATATATATTATATATATATATATATATATATTGTTGTGAGGTTTTAAGGGGTCAAGAAAAGAACAAAACAACGGGTAACGAAAAGTAGAAAATGTATTAACAGAAAGTAGACAATACAATAGAGAGATGTGGAAATTACGTCCGACGAACAGAGTTATTGGCACTCGTATTGGCTTGCTTAAGCCACAATTATCCCTGTTTATTTATAGTAAGCTGTTGGCGCATTCCATTGGTCTTATAGGGTGTGTCACCTATAACATGATATCGTTTTCCTACAACAGCAACAACAATAAGATCTATTAAAGCATAGAATTGTCTTTTTTTTCTTTTTATAGCAATGTTTCCTTTCCTGTCCAAAATTATCAAGCTGGTTAGACCGACAATGTTGTTGGGCAACATGGCTTACTTTCTGCGATTCTGGAAGGATTGTCTGCAAGAACAGAAGAAAATCAAAGAATCAAGTGTAAGTTCCTTTCTTTTTATCTTTTATCTTTTAGAAGTTTTTTTTTAATGCCTTCTTAAAAAATATACACACGAAACTTTTGCT
>CM042160.1:88953479-88965979 GCA_023376005.1 Doryteuthis pealeii
AGTTTTTTTTAACCGTATGATAAAATATAAAATTTAATTTATAATATTGATAATATATTTATAATATTGACTTTATTTGAAATTTAGAAAGAAAATACTCATAATACATAGTTTTCTCAAATTTTGCATCAATCCTAATATATAATTATTATATATTTTAATATCTTATTATAATGGAGATTGTGTGTTTTTCTGTCTGTAACCGAAACTAAATCACTAATCAAGTCACAATTCCCTTTGTTATTGACGTCACATTGACCATGATTTTATTTTTATTTAAACTCCAATTATTAATAAAATTGTTTTACATTATTAATACTGTTGACCATATCTACATACTAACAACATGCAATTATATTTATATATACAACAAAATAGCGGTTTACAGTGTGAAGGGGAAGGCTAATTTGCATATTGATATTAAAAATGTGATTTTAATAAATATGTGCTAAGTATTATTGATTTCTAATTGTTTGGTTTTATTTCAATGAATATAAGCAAAAATCTCTTCAATGAATCTTAAATGAAATCCATTAACAAGAAAAAATAACTGCCATTTTATTCTTTACTTCCTCTTTTAACGAAATACTTAAATTAAAAAAAATAACAATAAAAGACGAGAGTGATGGAAGAGTAAGTTTCAGTTGTTCTATTTTTCGATTATACTCCCTCTGTTTCAAATCTTTTTATCTGCATTCTTATTTAGTTTCATTAGCCTTTCTAATTTAATACGATATTTTATTACATTAAAACTTAAATACTTGCACCCGGAGGGTGCATATTTTTGCTAGTATAATTAATATATAATACTTAATCTATATAAAAAATTTTTTAAAATACTCATAAAACATATTTTTCTTAAATTTTCCTTCAATCCTAATAATATTTTGGTTTGGTTTGTTTTGTTTTACGGCATATCAACCTCAGTGGGTCATTTAATGCCGATAAAGTTTTGAAATAAATCAATTCTTAATGGATAATACAATTTTTTAAAAAAAATACATTTTTCTATTTAACCCATAAATGGGACCTAATAATATATAATTAAAGCGCTGTATGGCTGATACCGACATTAGGCCACCCCGACGACTTTACTTACTTTACTTTACTTTTATTTACTTATTTACTGGTCCATATGATTAAATTAATACATTTTATTTTTTACAACTGAAAAAAAAAATGAATAAATAAAAAATTTAAAAAATTAGAGAAGGGAGGGAAAGAAAAAGAATAGAAACGAAGAGGGAACGCGAAAGAAAATAAAATAAAAGCTAAGCATAAGAATTTTCCTACGTGACCGTTTTTATTTTGAATTGTACATGGCTACATTGTTGCAATATTCACCGGATGATAAACAGACAATATTGGATACATAAGCAAGGTAGGATTTTAAACATTCGTTCTCAACAAATATTTTTTTAAAAAAGAAGAAATTACAGTTATTCACCCATTTCATTCATAACATAAAGAAGGGGGAAGGGAGGAGAAAGAAAAAAGAAGAAGAGGGAAAAAAAGAAAAAAAGTATAACCACGCAAAAAAAAAACTTAAGTACGTTCATTTCTGATATTCGTCTCTGAAGATAAAGTTTTCTTTGAAATCGATAAGACAAAAATAACATCTTTTTGTTTTTATTTTTTATACGCATTGTAATTGCCTTCAAATTATTACTATATTATAAAATTTAATGTTGAAGAACATTATGTCACTATTTCTTGTTTGTAAATAATTTTCTCGTAAAACTCTCGAAGTTAGATAACTTAAAATATGTGTTAAAATAAAAAACTATATAGAAATCAATAACACCGGGCATGTATTTATTAAAACTTGTTTTAACACCGACAGATTTGGGGGAGGAGGGGGCCTTCTCGGTAATTTCAGATTGTGTAACCATTATTTTTCCTATTTCAGGTCTGACTGATGACGAAATACTGGCCCAGTGTTTGGTTTTTGTTTTGGCTGGACAGCATACAACCAGCACAACTCTCGCTCTTTTTGCCCACAGCATTGCCCAAAGTCAAGACATCCAACAAAGGCTGTACGATGAAATAGACACTGTACTGGGACAGGTGAGATTGAATCTTCTTAGCCCCTGACCTGAAAATGTGGGGCGCCAAATACCTCCGCCACCTCCCCAAAAAAGAACCCAGCGTTTGTTGATTTATCAAGCCTCATCTCATAAATTAAGAGAAGTAGTGCCTTAACAATAAAGATGAGGACAATAATCCGAATAATACAAATAATACTAATTATCAAGCCTCATCTCAAAAATTAAGAGAAGTAGTGCCTTAACAATAAAGATGAGGACAATAGTCCAAATAATACAAATAATACTAATTATCAAGCCTCATCTCAAAAATTAAGAGAAGTAGTGCCTTAACAATAAAGATGAGGACAATAATCCGAATAATACAAATAATACTAATTATCAAGCCTCATCTCAAAAATTAAGAGAAGTAATGCCTTAACAATAAAGATGAGGACAATAGTCCAAATAATACAAATAATACTAATTATCAAGCCTCATCTCAAAAATTAAGAGAAGTAGTGCCTTAACAATAAAGATGAGGACAATAATCCGAATAATACAAATAATACTAATTATCAAGCCTCATCTCAAAAATTAAGAGAAGTAGTGCCTTAACAATAAAGATGAGGACATTAATCCGAATAATCTAAATAATACTAATTATCAAGCCTCATCTCAAAAATTAAGAGAAGTAATGCCTTAACAATAAAGATGAGGACAATAATCCGAATAATACAAATAATACTAATTATCAAGCCTCATCTCAAAAATTAAGAGAAGTAGTGCCTTAACAATAAAGATGAGGACAATAGTCCAAATAATACAAATAATATTAATTATCAAGCCTCATCTCAAAAATTAAGAGAAGTAGTGCCTTAACAATAAAGATGAGGACAATAATCCGAATAATACAAATAATACTAATTATCAAGCCTCATCTCAAAAATTAAGAGAAGTAGTGCCTTAACAATAAAGATGAGGACAATAATCCGAATAATACAAATAATACTAATTATCAAGCCTCATCTCAAAAATTAAGAGAAG
Organism: Doryteuthis pealeii; assembly: GCA_023376005.1. Taxonomy (NCBI): domain Eukaryota; kingdom Metazoa; phylum Mollusca; class Cephalopoda; order Myopsida; family Loliginidae; genus Doryteuthis; species Doryteuthis pealeii. The sequence goes on from CM042160.1 coordinate 88,956,551, forward strand.
TAATGCCTTAACAATAAAGATGAGGACAATAATCCGAATAATACAAATAATACTAATTATCAAGCCTCATCTCAAAATTAAGAGAAGTAGTGCCTTAACAATAAAGATGAGGACAATAGTCCAAATAATACAAATAATATTAATTATCAAGCCTCATCTCAAAAATTAAGAGAAGTAGTGCCTTAACAATAAAGATGAGGACAATAATCCGAATAATACAAATAATACTAATTATCAAGCCTCATCTCAAAAATTAAGAGAAGTAGTGCCTTAACAATAAAGATGAGGACAATAGTCCAAATAATACAAATAATATTAATTATCAAGCCTCATCTCAAAAATTAAGAGAAGTAGTGCCTTAACAATAAAGATGAGGACAATAATCCGAATAATACAAATAATACAAATTATCAAGCCTCATCTAAAAAATTCAGAAAAATAGTAATTCTTACAGTCAATATAAAAAAAAAGTAAAGTCGACGGAGCGGCCTAAAGTCGGTATCAGCCAGTCAGCGAGGGAGTCTATCCCATTTTCAATAGCGCTAGACCAAGGAGATTGTTTTTAGCATCTGAGGTGGAGCGCCACACCTACCGTCAGCTCCTTACTTTGCCGCACAGATCCCTGTGCTACTCATACGCTGAGTTGGCGGGGACCAGTATCGAACTAGGAACCTTGTGGTTTCTAGCCGAACGCTCTACCGACTGAGCTAAACCGGCCTCCTTCAATATAATTGAGAAAAATAAAATCAATTTTTTTTTTCGGAAACTAACTTACGTATTTTTTTCTTTTAATAAATTGATTTTACATAATTTTTTTTTTAATTTCTCATATATCTAATCTAATTTCTATGTTGAGGCAACTTGAGGCGTCCCCTAACCAGAAATGTCTGCCCACAGGTCTAAAATCACTCCGGCTCTGCCTTTTTTTCATCGACTATCTTACTTGCTCTAACAATAAGAGAAAGAAAGCTGTTACCGGCAATTGCCCTTGACATGAAATCATCATGCTGCGTGTATAATATCTTAATAGTTTTCTCTTTTCTCCGCCAAGGATTCCCCAGATTATGACATGTTAGAAGCTTGTTTATTTGGATATAGTGTCTATCAGGACTTTGGAGAAAATACCGGTCTGCCACGTTGTAGTTCTTTTTTGTTTTTTTTTGTTTTTGTTTTTTTGGGTTTTTTTCATTTTTTTTAATTATTATTATTTTTTTAAAATATATCGCAACCCGGAACCTTATTGGTTCTGTGCGGACGCTCTACGCAACTGATATAAACTGGTCTTATGTTCATATATCTATTAATAATTGGAGATTGTCCTGTATTTCTGTCTGTAACAAAAACTACGTCATGCTCTTACGTCAACGACTTACGTCACCAATATTCTATGCTATATACACCCCAATTTGAGTAAGCAATTTTAAAATTGTTTTTTAAGCTCTCGTCCCTTTTTTTCTCTTTTTTTTTTGTACAGTAACAAGAAGTTTAACTAAAAATTTACAAATAAATAAATACCTTACGATTTTGTGTAAATTGATGTGGAAAATATTCAAATTAATTGTTTGATTATTAACATTTCATTGCTACATTTTATTTGAGAGGGACGGGGCTCAGTTTTCATTTCAATTGTTCTTTTATTATTTTACTCCTTTATCAATATGCGGATTTGTCTTATTATGATACCAACCCTCTGAGCATTGAATTTTTAACGTCGCCACCCCTTCAGGCATGTCTTTTCAAAAATTAATTTTTAGCGACGACGCCGGAGGGTGTTTTCTGTTTGGCTAGTGTTTATAATATATATTGTTTGGGATTTAGTATGAAAAGCATTAAGGGATTAAATTATAAGAAACTAGTTTTTTAATGTTAAAGTTTCGTTTTATTTCGTTTCAATTTTCGGTGCCGTTTGCGCCCCTTCTTCGGAACGTAGACTGACCGGTTTTGGTTGTCCTCCTGCGTCTTTTATATGCTCGTTATGCTGATAGTTTATCTGTTTTGACCTCGTTGGGTGGTGTGTGGGCGGTCGCTGTTAGTGACCTCCCTTCCTTCTCGTGCCGCTACTCGTGTTTTTTATGTGTGGCGCATATATATATATATATTATTATTATTGGATTACAGTCACACATGCCACACACACACACATCGCATATATATATATATTATATATATATATATATATATATATGTGGTGTGTGTGTGTTGTGTTGTTGTGATCACTAATCATGATATTATGGAATATTAACTCATAACTATAGTTTCATTGCATACGCAATCTTCAGATGCAGTCAAATGGTTGGATTTTTAAAACAAAACAGTAGTTTTTTAGGCGTGTATGATAACAGGAGCGTATTCACGCGATGGAATGTTATAATGCCAAAGTTTTTTTTAAACTGTGGCTTGTTTAGGCATTTATATGACGTGAAGCAAAAATTTTTAGCATTTTTATCGAATTTCATTATCATTATTATTGATTGTAACTCTGCTCTGCTTTATTAGGCAGTTGAGCACCTTTTCATGCCAATATTTGTCTCATTTATTCTCTATTCATTCTATATTGAAGATAGCGTGGATGTAGTAGAATCCGGACAGGTAAGAGGTAGGTAAAGGTAGTGAACAAGAATGATAACCAACAAATGCTAAGAGTTGAAACGTTCGTCGATTTATACGGACATCATCAGTCAAATGCTTTTTTTGAAAGCAAAATTAGCGTGGCAACGTACAAGTGATTTGGTGAGGGAGGTTGAGTTAGTAGCGGAAGGTAAGGGAGGGAGGATAGGGGCAGAATATATATATATATAATATATATATTATATAATATGTGTGGTTAAGGATCCAAAGGAGTCAGAAATTATCTACGTAAGTTTCAGCTGAACAGTCTCATCAGGATAATTCTTAGGTTTATATGGTAACATTAATGCCTCAAAACACCATATCATATAGTGATTTTTGTTAGAACATGAATTTGAATGGGGCGTTACTTAGGGAATAAAGAAATTCAGCAGACGCTTTTCCACTGAATATCTAATTCAAAAGTAAAGTAAGTAAAGTCGTCGGGGTGACCTAAAGTCGGTATCAAGCCAGACATGAGGGAGTCTATCAATTTTTCCCTATAGCGCTAGACTAAGGAGATTGTTTTGGGTCTTAGCGCCCACACTTAACCACCAGCTCCTCACTGTACCGCACAGAATCCTGTGCTACTCATATGTTGGCGTTGGCGAGGCCCGTATCAAGCCAGGAACCTTGCTATTCTTTAGGCAAGTGTTCTAATCATCCGACCTGCGAGTATCATTATACTAGCAGGACCTGTGGATATACCACAGTTGATAACTTAATTATTACAACGCTGTATTATTGACTTCAGAACTTTGTAAAATACAGGTTCAATCGGTTAGCTCAGTCGGTAGAGCGTTCGCTAGAAACCACAAGGTTCCTAGATTCTACCGGATCCCCGCCAACTCAGCGTATGAGTAGCACAGGATCTGTTGCGGAAAGAAGAGCTGACGGTAGGTTGGCGCCCACCTCAGATGCTAAAAAATCTCCTTGCGTCTAGCGCTATTGAAAATGGGATAGACTCCCTCGCTGACTGGCTGATACCGACTTTAGGCTGCCCCGACGACTATAATAATCTTGATTTAACTCTCTAACTCTTTTCCTTATTTTGGCCTTGAACAGATTGCGTTATCGCTTCGCGTGCGACCAACCTCTTTCTACTTTCTCCTACTCGCTTTCTTTTTTTCTTTCTTTTCTTTCTTATTATAATTTTGTGTAGCATTCTTTTTCTTTCCTTTTCTTTCTTTATAATAAAACACAGAAATGGTCCTTTTGGTGTCAAACCACACTGTGTAATCAGGATCTAGATTTTTGCATTTCTCTTAGACGGTTGGGAAGGTCCCGGGTTGTTGGGTTTGGTCGGTGGGTGTGTGGGGGGTGGTCGCGTGTGGTTTGTGCGTCCCTCTGCGGGTCTCATTTTTTAACCCGGGGGTGTTGGCAAGATGATAAGCGGTCCTACAATTAAGGAACACGAGTATTGTATATATAGAATTTCAATCTTGGACGGTCTCATTTTTAACAGAGGGTGTTGCAAGATTTGATAACGGTCCTACAATTAAGGAACAACGGAGTATTGATATTCCGGATTCATCTTGGGACGGTCTCTTTTTAACCAGAGGGTGTTGAAGATGATAAGGGTCCTACAATTAAGGAACACGAGTTATTAATATAGATTCATCTTGGACGGTCTGATTTTTAACCAAGGGTGTTACAAGATGATAAGGTCCTACAATTAAGGAAGCAGCGAGTATTAAATATATGATTATCCTTGGAACGGTCTCATTTTTAACGACAGAGGGTGTTGCAAGATGATACGTCCTGCAATTACGGAACACGCAGTATTTTAATATAATTGATTCACTTGGACGGTCCTGAATTTTTAACCAGAGGGTGTTGCAAATATGAGAACGGTGGAGATTAAAGAACNCGCTAGACCAAAGGAGATTATTTTAGACATCTGAGGTGGCGCCACACCTAACCATCAGTTCCTTACTTTACCGCACAATCCCTGTGCTACCATACGCTGATTGGCGAGGACCGGTTCCGAACTAGGAACCTTGTGGTTTCTAGACCGAACGCTCTACCGACTATTATGATGGCGTGAGTGTGTTAGATAAACACACCCTAAAGACACAAAAATACCGATATGTAACACGCAATATTTCCATTTTAGTACTCCGATATGCATTTCGTAAATTAAGAACAGATGATTTGGTTAATATTATATATATAATAGATATATAATATAACTATAATATACGTCTATACTATATCAATAAAGGAAGGCAAGGAACTCAATACAGAATCCATAATTAAATTTATTTCGGACGAAAATTGGCAGGGCCAGTATAAATTAAGTTGATTTAAACCGGCTCCCCAATTTTCGCCTCATCAGATGGGTCCTCAATTGTCCACGTTACCTGCCGAACACAGCAGAAATACAAAATAAAAAACCAAGAGGCCTGCAACTTTATATATGCAAAGATTCAAACCAAACCCAAAACCACACACAAATAAGCTAAATAATAAATCTTACTATAATTTCTAACAGTGTGGCAGACTTTACACCACTAGAATCAGGAAGATGACATTGTAAAAGAGAATATCCAATCTCACAAAGTTGATATTACAAGTAACTAGGAGTGTACCAGCATCAGGACAAAGAAAAACTAGAACGGATGTGACTCATGACACTTTGTTATCCCTATATGGTACACCATCCCAACACTCGTTAAAAAAAACTATATATAAATGATTTTTTTTTATCTATTCTGGTTGCTTTTTGTTTATTGCTATTAGAATAATATATATATCAGGCAATCATATTAAGGAGTCTTTATGTGAAAATATGCTATGAATCCATAACCGTCGAATTAATCTCCAGCAGGACCCATACCTGAATCAGAGCGAACACGCATCGACAACCCAATCCAACAATAAACAACCCATGACATCTACTACGTCCTCCCCGCAACCGTCACGACACCAAAGAGACATCGTACGTTTCTACTATACAAAGACTAGAAGGTTAGCAAAATGAGGTAGCAGAAAGTTTTTCGGAATTTGTTAGTTCAAATGAACACACACACAACACACAACACACACACACAACACACACACACACACACACACACACAATCTCTCTCGCACACACACTCACACACACACAACACATTATATGCACATGCACTACATAATACAATATATACACTACAAGATCATATATATACACATAAACAAACACTCACTTTACGCACATATACCACGACACACATAACACATGTATGGCACATATCTACACATGCAACACTTATATATAGAGACACACATATCAAACGAATACACCACACACACACACATCACACAATATTATATATATACATACATATACATGGCAATATGGCCAATCAGATAATCTTTACAGACATTGCCGTCCCTCACAATCCCAACACTCCACAACCAGAACCCTTCCTTGCATACCCTCAATGCGCATCAAACCTGCTGCAGATCTACAAAGTTTTGACGCAAAATATGACATTGAAAAGGAACTTCTTTCCCCGTGAATGAGATGATTCAGATGAATCAGATGAGTCAGTGATAAATGGATGCTTATGCACCACCATATGTCTCTTAAGACCAGAGCTGACTTACAGACCTGACTTACAGATATATATATATATATATTATATATATATTATATATATATATATATATAACATATATAGTTATGATTAACATAATACATATATAGGACGCCCACAATAAACATATATTACATTACATACATATAGATACTCATTACACAGGCAGAAAAGTAAACACACCACACACACACACACACACACACACACACATATATATAAATATATATATAATATATAAATATATATACAGGGTGACACAAAAAAAAACAGGCCTGAATTTTTTTAAGTCTGTTTGTCACCCCTTTTATATATATATATTATATATAAAATGTGGTGTGGGGTGTGTTGTGGTTGTTGTTGTGTCGTTTGTGTGTGTGGTGGGGGTGCTCCTGACGGAATGGTGAATATTGCCTAGACATGGCCGTTAGAATCTCACGGAGGAATAAGATCAGGAGGGAAAGCTTTACCACCACAAAAAATATAATATTATGCACACACACACATCACCACCACCACCACACACACAACACATAATATACATATAATATAATATATATATATATATATATGTTGTGTGTGTGTGTGTGTTGTGTATTTGGAACCAATTCTTTCATTATAATGTAGAATTAAAACAAAGACACAACCTCCTGGTTTAACAATTATTTTGAGCTTTTCGAGTTTTTCTGGCCACCTTGTTATATTTGTGGAATTCGTGGATTAGTCACCCAAGTTCAGGTCCCGAGTATTCGCACTTCGAACTGCCATCATCAGGGGTGATATGTTCCAGTTTTTTTTTAAAATATTATTAATGTGGAGGCTGAAAAAAGTTGGGCCAGAAACTCGAAAAAGATCAAAAATAAAATTGTTAATCAGGAGATGGCTTTAGTTTAATTCAACACACCACACACACACACACACACACACATATATATATATATATATATATATAATACCTATATATTATTATGAGCAATATGGTGCTATAATTGGAAGTCAAACCTAATTTTTGAAGTTAAAATCATTTATACATTAATTAGGCGGGATTAACTACTAAATGTTAAGGCTAAACAAATCGAGAAATTAGCCTTACATTAAGAGTTAATCCCCCTAATTAATATTAATTGGAATTAAACCCTAAAAAAAATAGTGACCTCAAATAGCACATATCTCCAAACAAATTGTCGGCTGAAAATAGCCAATGTTTGTTTACGTTCATCCAATATATATAAATAATATATATTAATACTAGAATGAATATAGGAATAAATGAGAAAAGTATTGCACTGAAAAGGTGCTCAATGCTAATAAAAAGAGCAGATTTTATAATCTAATAATCATAATGATGTATGGATGATTTGGACTCATAACCTAAAGTTTCATGGTTATGCATCCTCCATATATATTATTAATATAATATATATATACTATATATATATATATATATTATATAGATTATCCAACACTGGTATAAGGGATGATTCTAATGTGATTTCAAAGATCCACTGTTACTAATATGATGATCATAGTATAAATACAGTGAATCATTAAATCACTAAAGAGGAGTCAAGAAATAACCTTTTTAGATTTATATACAGAGCAATATTATCAATAAAAGGAAGGGAAGAACTCAATCACAGGGTAATCCCATAATAATTTTTCGACGAAAATTTGGGGCCCATATAAAATCTAAGTTGATTTAAACCGGCTCCCCAAATTTTTCACCTCATTCAGGATGGGTCTCAATTCACTTATTGGAGGCAATAGCATATCTCAAAGAAAAACCCAACCTAAAGGCTGTAATATATATAAAGTCAAACAAAAACAAAAAATAAAAAAAATTTATATTATTATTAACAGTTGATAAGCCATTAGAACAGATACACCCCGACCAACCATACCGAACGAGCCGGTACTTTAGACACTCCATAACTAATAGATTTATACAAATGGTGCCCAATTATATCAGCTCGAAATAAATATTAATGGGATTACTGTATTGAGTTCTTCCTTCCTTTATGATAAATAATTGCTCTGTATATAATCTAAAAGGTTATTTTACATTGAGCTCTCTTTAGTGATTTAATGATTCACTGTATTTATAACATAATGGATCATCAATATTAGTACAGTGGATCTTTGAAATCACATATAGAATCATCCCTTACTACCAAGTGTTGGATAAATCTCATATATTATATATATATATATATATATATATATATATATATATATATATTATATGAGGATTGCATAACCATGAAACTTTAGGTTATGAGTCCAAATCATCCATAACATCATTATGATTATTAATTTTATAAATCTGCTCTGTTTTATTAGCATTGAGCACCTTTTCATGCCAATACTTTTCTCATTTATTCTATATTCATTCTATATTATATATATATATATATATATATGAGAACGTAAACAAACATATGGCTATTTTCAGCCGACAATATTTGGGAGAATATGTGCTTAATTGAAGTCAAACCTAATTTTTTGAAGGTTAATTCATTAATAATTAATTAGGCGGGATTTAACTACTTAAATGTAAGGCTAATTTTTCTCGATTGTTTAGCCTTACATTTAAGTAGTTAAATCCCGCCTAATTAATTATTAATGAATTAACTTTTCAAAAAATTAGGTTTGACTTCAATTAAGCACATATTCTCATATATATATATATATATATATAATAATATATATAAATATATATATATGTGTGTGTGTGTGTGGTGTGTGTGTGTGTTGAATTAAACAAAGACACATCTCCTGATTAACAATTTTATTTTTGATCTTTTCGAGTTTTCTGGCCAACTTTTTTCAGCCTCCACATTAATATAATTTTAAAAAAAACTGGAACATATCACCCCTGATGATGGCACTTCGAAGTGCCGAAATTACTCGGGACCTGAACTTGGGTGGACTAATCCACGAATTCCACCCAAATATTAACAAGTTGGCCAGAAAACTCGAAAAGCTCAAAAATAAAATTGTTAAACAGGAGATGTGTCTTTTGTTTAATTCTACATGTATAATGAAAGAATGCTTCCCAAATACACACACACACACACACACACACATATATATATATATATATATATATATATATATATATATATGTGTGTGTGTTGTGTGTGTTGTGTGTGTGTGTGTGTGCATAATATATATAATATTTTTTGTGGTGGTAAACGCTTTCCCTCCTGATCTTATTCTCCGTGAGATTTCTACGGCC
>CM042160.1:88970979-89200979 GCA_023376005.1 Doryteuthis pealeii
CTTATACTCCATGTGAACACGCCCATGCTATGTAATTCAAAGAAAGAAAGAAATCTTTGACACTACTCCATCGTCTCTCGTAGACAGAAGGCTGCCAACCAATTTGATAAAACCAAGTTTCTAACAATTGAATTTAAATTAATTCAAATATATAAACTTCTTTTTTTGGAGGGGCGTCAAAACCGTTCCGTTTTGATTATCGTCTGTCGTAAAACAAACAGAAGTTTTTTTTAACCGTATGATAAAATATCAAATTTAATTTATAATATTGATAATATATTTACAATATTGAATTTATTTGATATTTAGAAAGAAAATACTCATAATACATAGTTTTCTCAAATTTTGCATCAATCCTAATATATAATTATTATATATTTTAATATATAATTATTATATATTTTAATATCTTATTATAATGGAGATTGTGTGTTTTTCTGTCTGTAACCGAAACTAAATCACTAATCAAGTCACAATTCCCTTAGTTATTGACGTCACATTGACCATGATTATATTTTTATTTAAACTCCAATTATTAATAAAATTGTTTTACATTATTAATACTGTTGACCATATCTACATGATATTTACCGCGTACCCCACTTGTACGGGTCAGGCACAAAGTCCCTATTAACGTGGGACCACCCACAAGCCGAAGCTCATGGAGTGGCAGGTGAAAAAATTGCGTCGATCCCGTCGGCATTCCCCCTCAAGGGGTCGCCTCAGGCGCTGGGCAATAAACCCAGCCCTGCCCCTTTAAATCGAGGGGGCAGGTGTTGCCTGGGGGGATGGCCCCCTGGGATCGACGCCGTTAATTATATCAATGGTCCAGAGGCCGAAGCCACTGTTGACCATATCTACATGATATTTACCGCGTACCCCACTTGTACGGGTCAGGCACAAAGTCCCTATTAACGTGGGACCACCCACAAACCGAAGCTCATGGGGTGGCGGGTGAAAAATTGCGTCGATCCCGTCGGCATTCCCCCTCAAGGGGGCGCCTCAGGCACTGGGCAATAAACCCAACCCTGCCCCTTTAAATGCAATTATATTTATATATACAACAAAATAGCGGTTTACAGTGTGAAGGGGAAGGCTAATTTGCATATTGATATTAAAAATGTGATTTTAATAAATATGTGCTAAGTATTATTGATTTCTAATTGTTTGGTTTTATTTCAATGAATATAAGCAAAAATCTCTTCAATGAATCTTAAATGAAATCCATTAACAAGAAAAAATAACTGTCATTTTATTCTTTACTTCCTCTTTTAACGAAATACTTAAATTTAAAAAAATAACAATAAAAGACGTGAGTGATGGAAGAGTAAGTTTCAGTTGTTCTATTTTTCGATTATACTCCCTCTGTTTCAAATCTTTTTATCTGCATTCTTATTTAGTTTCATTAGCCTTTCTAATTTAATACGATATTTTATTACATTAAAACTTAAATACTTGCACCCGGAGGGTGCATATTTTTGCTAGTATAATTAATATATAATACTTAATCTATATAAAAAAAATTTTTAAATACTCATAAAACATATTTTTCTTAAATTTTCCTTCAATCCTAATAATATTTTGGTTTGGTTTGTTTTGTTTTACGGCATATCAACCTCAGTGGGTCATTTAATGCCGATAAAGTTTTGAAATAAATCAATTCTTAATGGATAATACAATTTTTTTTAAAAATGCATTTTTCTATTTAACCCATAGATGGGACCTAATAATATATAATTAAAGCGCTGTATGGCTGATACCGACATTAGGCCACCCCGACGACTTTACTTACTTTACTTTACTTTTATTTACTTATTTACTGGTCCATATGATTAAATTAATACTTTTTATTTTTTTACAACTGAAAAAAAAAAAAAAATGAATAAATAAATAAAAAAGAAAATTAGAGAAGGGAGGGAAAGAAAAAGAATAGAAACAAAGAGAGAAAGAGAAAGAAAATAAAATAAAAGCTAAGCATAAGAATTTTCCTACGTGACCGTTTTTATTTTAAAATTGTTCATGGCTACATTGTTGCAATATTCACCGGATGATAAACAGACAATATTGGATACATATGCAAGGTAGGATTTTAAACATTCGTTCTCAACAAATATTTAAAAAAAAAAGAAATTACAGTTATTCACCCATTTCATTCATAACATAAAGAAGATGGAAGGGGGGAGAAAGGAGAAAAAGAAGAAGAGGAAAAAAAAAGAAGAAAAAAAGTATAACCACGCAAAAAAAAACTTAAGCACGTTCATTTCTGATATTCGTCTCTGAAGATAAAGTTTTCTTTGAAATCGATAAGACAAAAAATAACATCTTTCTGTTTTTATTTTTTATACGCATTGTAATTGCCTTCAAATTATTAATATATTATAAAATTTAATGTTGAAGAACATTATGTCACTATTTCTTGTTTGTAAATAATTTTTTCGTAAAACTCTCGAAGTTAGATAACTTAAAATATGTGTTAAAATAAAACAAACTATATAGAAATCAATAATACCGGGCATGTATTTATTAAAACTTGTTTTAACACCGACAGATTTGGGGAGGGGGTTGCCTTCTCGGTAATTTCAGATTGTGTAACCATTATTTTCCTATTTCAGGTCTGACTGATGACGAAATACTGGCCCAGTGTTTGGTTTTTGTTTTGGCTGGACAGCACACAACCAGCACAACTCTCGCTCTTTTTGCCCACAGCATTGCCCAAAGTCAAGACATCCAACAAAGGCTGTACGATGAAATAGACACTGTACTGGGACAGGTGAGATTGAATCTTCTTAGCCCCTGACCTGAAAATGTGGGGCGCCAAATACCTCCGCCACCTCCCCAAAAAAGAACCCAGCGTTTGTTGATTTATCAAGCCTCATCTCATAAATTAGGATAAGTAGTGCCTTAACAATAAAGATGAGGACAATAAAATCCGAATAATACAAATAATACTAATTATCAAGCCTCATCTCAAAAATTAAGAGAAGTAGTGCCTTAACAATAAAGATGAGGACAATAGTCCAAATAATACAAATAATACTAATTATCAAGCCTCATCTCAAAAATTAAGAGAAGTAGTGCCTTAACAATAAAGATGAGGACAATAGTCCAAATAATACAAATAATACTAATTATCAAGCCTCATCTCAAAAATTAAGAGAAGTAGTGCCTTAACAATAAAGATGAGGACAATAATCCGAATAATACAAATAATACTAATTATCAAGCCTCATCTCAAAAATTCAGAGAAATAGTAATTCTTACAGTCAATATAAAAAGTAAAGTTGACGGAGCGGCCTAAAGTCGGTATCAGCTAGTCAGCGAGGAGTCTATCCCCTTTTCAATAGCGCTAGACCAAGGAGATTGTTTTTAGCATCTGGGGTGGAGCGCCACACCTACCGTCAGCTCCTTACTTTGCCGCACAGATCCCTGTGCTACTCATACGCTGAGTTGGCGAGGACCGGTATCGAACCTTGTGGTTTCTAGCCGAACGCTCTACCGACTGAGCTAACCCGGCCTCCTTCAATATAATTGAGAAAAATAAAATAATTTTTTTTTTCGGAAACTAACATACGTATTTTTTTCTTTTAATAAATTGATTTTACATAATTTTTTTTTAATTTCTCATATATCTGATCTAATTTCTATGTTGAGGCAACTTGAGGCGTCCCCTAACTAGAAATGCCCTAGGCCCACAAGGTCTAAATCCGGCTCTGACTTTTTTCACGACTATCTTACTTGCTCTAACAATAAGAGAAAGAAAGCTGTTACCGCAATTGCCAACCTTGACAGAAATCAATCATGCTGCTGTAAATATCTTAATAGTTTCTCTTTTCTCCGCCAGGATTCCCCAGATTATGACAATGTTCAGAAGCTTGTTTATTTGGATATGTGTCTGTCAGAGACTTTGAGAAAATATCCGGTCGCCACGTTGTAAGTTTTTTTTTGTTTTTTTTAATTTTTTAAATTTAAAAAATTTTTTATTTTTTTAAATAATATCCACCCGGAACCTTATGGTTCCTGTGCGGACGCTCTACCGACTGATATAAACTGGTCTTATGTCATATATCTATTAATAATGGAGATTGTCTGTATTTCTGTCTGTAACAAAAACTACGTCATAGCTCTACATCACAGCTTTCGTCACAATATTCTTATGCTATATACACCCAAAATTTGAGTAAGCAATTTTAAAAATTGTTTTTTACTCTCGTCCTTTTTTTTTTTTTTTCTTCTTTTTTACAGTAACAAGAAGTGAACTAAAAAGTTTACAAATAAATAAATACCCTACGATTTGTGGAAAATTGTTGTGGAAAATATTCAAAATATTTGTTTGATTATTACATGCACGCAACATTTTATTTGAGAGGGACGGGGCTCAGTTTTTATTTCAAATTGTTTATTTATTTATTTATTTATTTTTTTTTTTTTTTTTTTACTCCTTTAATAAATATGAGGATTTTGCTTACTTATGATACAAACCCTCTGACATTGAATTTTTAACTCCACCCTCTCAGGCAATGTCTTTCAAAAATTAATTTTTACGACGCCCGGAGGGTGTTTTCTGTTGCTAGTGTTTATAATATATATTGTTTGGGATTTAGTATGAAGCATTAGGGATTAAATATAAGAAACTCAGTTTTTAATGTTAAGTTTCGTTTTATTTCGTTAAAATTTTCGGTGCCGTTTGCGCCTCTTCATCGGAACGTAGACTGACCGGTTTGGTTGTCATGGCGTCTTTTATATGCTCGTTATGCTGATAGTGCTGATAGTATCATCTGTTGTGACCTCGTTGGGTGGTGTGTGGGCGGTCGCTGTTAGTGACCTCTCTTCCTTCTTGCTGCCGCTACTCGTGTGTTTTTTTTATATGTCAGCGTATTATATATATATATAATATATATATATATATATATATATGGTATTTGTGGAAACAAGTGACTTACCGATGAAAATGGTCACAGTTTCAGGTTTCACAATGAGAAGGCAGCGATATAACAAATATAAAGTGCTCAATACGTTAGTAGAACAAATTTATTAATTTAAAGGTACGCGGTATTAACCTACTCTAGTTTCACCATAAGGATCTTCAGGGTTAAATCTACTGGATTAATCAAGATATTGATTAATGGCAGTCGATTACACGTGTGTGTGTTTTATTTTTGTAATCGACTGCCATTTATCAATATCTTGATTAATCCAGTAGATTTAACCCTGAAGATCCTTATGGTGAAACTCGAGTAGGTTAATACCGAGTACAATTATATATATATATATATATATATATATATAAGGACCAAAAGGAGTCAGAAATTATCTACGCAGGTTTCACCTGAGCAGCTCATCGGGATAATTCTTTAGGTTTATATGTAACATTAATACTGCAAAACACTACGTCATATAGTGATTTTTGTTAGAACAATGAATTTGAATGGCGTTAACTTAGGGAATAAAGAAATTCACAGACCAATTTTCCACTGAATATCTAATTCAAAAGTAAAGTAAGTAAAGTCGTCGGGGTGACCTAAAGTCGGTATCAGCCAGACAACGAGGGAGTCTATCAACTTTTCTCTAGCGCTAGACTAAGGAGATTGTTTTGGGGTCTGAGCGCCACACTTACCTCCAGCTCCTCACTGTACCGCACAGATCCCTGTGCTACTCATATGTTGCGTTGGCGAGGCCCGGTATCGAACTAGGAACCTTGCTATTCTTAGGCAAATGCTCTACCGACCTGCGAGTTAATTATACTAGCAGGACCTGTGGATATACCACAGTATGATAACTTAATTATTACAACGCTTGATATATTGACTTAAGAACTATTGTAAAAATAGTTCAATCGGGTTAGCTCAGTCGGTAGAGCGTTCTGCTAGAAACCACAAGGTTCCTATTTCGATACCGGTCCTCGCCAACTTAGCGTATGAGTAGCACAGGGATCTGTGCGGTAAAGTAAGGAGCTGACGGTAGGTGTGGCGCTCCACCTCAGACGCTAAAATAATCTCCTTGGTCTAGCGCAAGTGAAAAGGGGATAGACTCCCTCGCTGATTGGCTGATACCGACTTTAGGCTGCCCCGACGACTTATAATAATCTTGATTTAACTCTCTAACTCTTTTCCTTATTTTGCCTTGAAACAGATTAGCGTTATCGCTTCGGTGCGCCCAACCCCTCTTTCTATCTTTCTCCTACTCGCTTTCTTTTTTCTTTCTTTCTTTCTTATTATAATTTTCTGTGTAGCATGTCCTTTTTCTTCCTTTTCCTTCTTTATAATAAAAACAGAATGGTCCTTTTCGGTGGTCAAACCACACTGTGTAATCAGGATCTACATTTTTGCATTTCATCTTAGACGGTTTGGACAGTCTCATTTTTAACCCGGGGGTGTTGCAAGATGATAACGGTCCTACAATTAAGGAACACGAGTATTAATATATAGATTCACCTTGGACGGTCTCATTTTTAACCAGAGGGTGTTGCAAGATGATAACGGTCCTACAATTAAGGAACACGAGTATTAATATATAGATTCATCTTGGACGGTCTCATTTTTAACCAGAGGGTGTTGCAAGATGATAACGGTCCTGCAATTAAGGAACACGAGTATTAATATATAGATTCACCTTGGACGGTCTGATTTTTAACCAGAGGGTGATACAAGATGATACCGGTCGGAAGATTAAAGAACAAGAGTATTAGAATATAGATAAAGATACACGCTTAGGGGAGTAAAACCCTAAACCAAATCCGGAGCCGTAGTCCCTCAGGTGGTATGATGCTGAACTCCAGTGTTGCTCAGCAACACCTGCGACCCTACCGATGCCAAACTGCATTGGCTTCTTACCTTTCCTTGGATCACAGCGACAGTGTGAAGGGGGGTGTAATTGCTGTTTGGGCAACAGCTCATCCTCCATATTAACCCGCCAGGCTACGTAGTTCCACTAAAAAACAAAATTTGGACACTACTCCATCGTCTCTCGTAGATGGAAGGATGCCAACAATATTATATTTTATTGTTATTTTTTATGATCTTATATTTTTATTTTTTATATCTTTTTAATATTTTTATTGCAATTTTGATGTTATTTTTTATTGCTTGTAACACAATTTTTATTGATTCTTTTACAGAATCAATCGAGAAGCCAGAAGCGACTGCATCATAAAAGGAGTCAAAATTCCGGCAGGCATGAACATCTCTATCCCTGCCACTTGTGTGCATAGCAATCCCCAATTCTGGCCAGACCCCGACACGTTCGATCCGGAAAGGTAAGCCGAAACACGTGACTTTAATTCGTTCTCGCTAGTCGACAATGGTGATGCAATCCTGTTAAGGTTGATAGCGTTTGCAGTTAGTGCGGGCAGTATGTCCAAATATGGAAATAAAAGAATTGCAGCCTGTTCACCTTACTAATTAGGAGTTTTTTTTTGTATGTATGACGTCAAAAAGTTGAGCTTATTCATGTCTCTTTGATATAAAAAAATCTCTTATATTATGAGAAAAAAATCAACGCTTACGTTTGAGTTCATATGAAGAAGAAATAGAAATAAATCCACCAGTATGTGGAAAAATAATAAATAAATAAATAAATGTGAAAAATGAGAGTTGCTAAGATGATTTATTAATACTAGTACAAAATTTTAAAAACACCCTCCGGGCGATGTAAAAATAGATTTTTGAAACATATTGCCTGAGGGGTGGGAGTTAAAAAGTCAATGTCAGCGAGTTTGTACCCTAAGTAAGTAAAATCATCAAATTCATTAAAGGATTAAAAAATAAAACAATTTGAAATGTAAACTTTAAATATGTATTAAAATAAAACAAACTATATATATATATATATATATATATATATATATATATATATATATATAATACCAGTCATGTATTTATTAAAACTTGTTTTAAAAAACAATGAGGACTTTCTAATGTTGCATGTTTACATTTTGAGTGTATTTATTCTATGTTATGACGATTTTGGGTAATGTGACATAAGCAGTGACGTAATTTTTGTTACAGACAAAAACCGGAAGCGAATCTCCATTATTAATAGATTTTAAAATTTAGTCAACGTTTAAAACATTTTGATTATATATATATATATATATATAATATATATATATATATATATATATATATAAAGGTGTTTAAAAAAGTATCAAGATTTTTTGTACTTTTTGATACACCTTGCATTCTGATAAAAGTAACGTTCCATTCATTCTTCATTTCTGTTTTGCTAAATACACCTTTAAAATCTGTACTTTTTGACACACCTTGTATTCTGAAAAAAATAACGTTCCATTCATTCTTAATTTTAAATACAGCTTTAAACTTGGTACTTTTTTGACACACCTTATATTCGGTTAAAAAATTGAGGAATGGAACGTTATTTTTTTCATAATACAAGGTGCGTCAAAAAGTACTGTCTTTTTTCAGGTCAGTTAACCTTGAACCACGTTTCTTTGAGAATCTGTGTTACGCTTCAAAGATACGTGGTCCAAAGTTAACTGACCTGAAAAAATGTAAAAGTTTTCAAATAAAATAACTGGTGCATTCTATCTTTTCTTCATTAATATATCAATACTGAAAATTCCATTAAATTTAGTTAATTCCCTGATTTTTGGTATTCTTTCCTATCGACGGGGTGACATACGATGGTAGAATTTAGGTCCGTTAAGTTCGATTTAACCGGTGTAACTGCAGTAGATTATGTCTTATTTTTTTTTATCTTAACCCTTTCAGGTTCAACGAGGAAAACAAGGCAAAACAAAAGCCGTTTTCATATATTCCTTTCGGTGGAGGTCCACGCATTTGCATTGGAATGCGACTGTCACAGTATGAACTCCGAATGGCCGCCGTAGAAATGCTGCGCAACTTCCGTCTTTTTCCCAGCGAAAACAAAAATGTAAGCAACATTAAGGGTCCTTCAAATAAAGCCCCTATTTATGAGATATCTATACTTACCTGTATAACTAAAGCAATTCACACTCAAGATATTTTATACCATCCGAGTAGAGAAAAATAAATTTAAATTAATTTTTTCATAATTAACTCCCCCTCTCCTCCACGACTTCTTGACCAAAGAAGACATATATCTCACTTTCATACAAGGGACACTTTAGAACCTTTCTCAACCAGGAACTTTAAAGAGAGGAGGAGGGAGGGAATATACAGGTAAGTATAGATATCTCATAAACAGTGAGATATATGTCTTCTTTGGTCAAGAGGTCGTGGGAGAGAGGGGAGTTAGTTATGAAAAAGTAAATTTTAAAAAAAAGCTTTTTCTCTACTCGGATGGTATAAAGTATCTTGAGTGTGAATTGCATTAGTTATACAGGTAAGTATAGGTATTGATTTAAACTTATCTTTCGAGCAATTACAGTGGTCCTTATATTTACGTGTTTTAATTCGTTCTTCCCGTAACTCGAATCAATTTTCTCCATTGAAAAATATAAAGTAGAATGTCATTAAACCATTTCACCCCCCCCCCATAAATTCTTCTTTTTTTCTTAAAATAGATCACTAAGTAGACCAAAGCCTATTCTAGTAGTGATCACCCCAAGCAGAGAATTAACGAGTTTGAATTCAGAGTTTTCCTTCTCCTAGACTGGCTGCCTAAATGTTAGGGAGACCTAACAAAAAGTTGCTCTCCTTGATCAGTAGGGGACTGTTGGGAACCCGGAGGTGGAGTTTCCGCCATGACACTTTTGGATTGGGGTTCGTACTGAGTGGACGCAGCACACAACACGTGTGGGCTAGTTAAGTCACTTTTAGGGTAGAATCATTCTATACCCTGTGTTTAATAAAACATTGTTAATTTTCCAACAACCAGGTCTTTCATTATCAGTCTTCCGTATTCTATCTGTATGTAAAAACAGAACACTAACCAAGGTTAAAGAGTCCTGTCTGTCCTACTATTTACCCAGAATAGTTGGATTCATACCTTTCCCAAGGATATTAGCGCTATGTGAACTGTGGCTTTGTCCAGGAATTGAACTCGGGTCGACGAGTCCATTTCCTACGAGTCTAACCATTACACCACGCGCCACTCATTCAGTTTCTGTTAGTTCGAGTCAGTGAAGTGGGACCAAAGGGTCTGAACTTACCTGATGCTAAGCGTCCTCGATGCTTGATTTTTTTTCCGTCGCGGCTGCCATTTGCAACTCCGTCGCTGCGCATGGGTGGGACAAACCGTTTTATGACCATCAGTCATTTGCATACGTTAGAAACTAGCTCAATAAAAAGCAAGCCACTTAAACTGAAGGCAGTGGGAATTTTGTAAGCAAAATTTCTGGTTGACTGGCCCCTGGAACTGGTCCGAAATCTCAATCTGATATTGGCGCCAAAACTTTTGGGTGCATCACGTGATTGCTATGTCCAATCACAAAAAGGCTCCCCCCTCACTTAACTCCACACACAGAAATAAACGTATTTTACTAACCCAACAAAACATTAAAACATATTACAGCACATAACTCATTACATTCTATTTTATTATGTTTTTTTTTTATTTTGTATTTATTAAACAAAAATGTAACAACAAATTAAGGAGTCTTAAGGAACTGGAACGGATTAATAGCATTTTAGTTTATTCCAATAAGGAAAATTGATTTGACATACGAGGAATATGTGTTAAGTCACTCTACCACAGTCTATGATATCAAAAACGTTTAAGAAACATTGTTATTTGTACAACGTTTCGGCCAATATGCCCTCCGGCCTTCTTCAGGTATTTCTTATCGGACTCGGGAACCTTCTTTCGAACTCAGGAATTTCTTGTCGTAATCGGGAGCCATCACGGAACTTTGAACCTAACCCTTTATTTAGTCCACGGGGGTATCCTGTTCTCATTCCGCTAACCATAGCTGGGGTAGGAGTTGTGTTAATTAATTATTTTTCTAACTGCTTTCACTCAGGATTGAACTCGGGTACCAGAGATAACTGTCACTTAGAACTGTTTTAACCTAACTGCTTAATCCTCTCGGCCATGTGTCCAATTGGACAATTGAGTGTGAATTTTGGGAACTTATAAACCTAATGTCTTGATTTGGCTAGAATATCTACCTATTTTACTTATGTATGATTTTTTACCTAGACTCATATTGTATGTGGTTTTTTTTCCCGAGTCCGACAAGAAATACCTGAAGAAGGCCGGAGGGTATATCGGCCGAAACGTTGTACAAATAACAATGAAGATGGGGACAATAGTCCGAATAACGCAGATAATACTAATCTTCAAGCTTCATCTCAAACATTCAGAGAAATAGTATAAATATATAATTAACTAAATTCTTAAACTTCTAATTCGTTCTTCTCGTTACTCAAATCAATTTTCCCCATTAAAAAAATGCCATTAATCTGTTCCAACCACCCCCTCCAAGAAAAAAAAATCCTTATTTTTTCTTTTTTTTCTAATAAGAAAAATAGCACTGCCTTTTTATGATTCTTTAAATTTTTTGTTGCACAGTTATTTTCATATCAAATACATCGGTGCCTTGACTTACGAGTTTAATTCGTTCTGCTCGTAACTCAAATCTATTTTCCAAATTGAAAAAAAAGCCCCAGAATGTCATTAAATCCGTTTAAGATTACTGAAATGATAAACGAAAACACGGATAGGCTTAAGAATGCTTTATTTTACTTAGAATTATATTATAGTTTACTGAGAGCTTATATATACCCTTAGAAACACCAAAGAGTTTCCTAAAGTAGAGGTAAAAATAGAATAGGGAAAGTAATAATAAAATAGGGGAGGTAACTCTCAATTATTTATTACAATTATGTTTAATATTTTTTTCCTTTTCTTTTCCAGAATATCATTCTTGGAACTGGAGTTTTCGGTCTTTTTGTTGCTCCAGATGGAATTTGGGTCAGATTTGAACGTCGATAAACGAATAAAATGAATAAAACAAACAAAAACGACTTTA
Source organism: Doryteuthis pealeii (assembly GCA_023376005.1). Lineage (NCBI taxonomy): Eukaryota > Metazoa > Mollusca > Cephalopoda > Myopsida > Loliginidae > Doryteuthis > Doryteuthis pealeii. The sequence continues at coordinate 88,982,891 of CM042160.1, forward strand.
AAAGAAATCTCCGTTGATTTTTCAGAAATGTACCTAAAATGATCAAGTTTATAAAATAAACAGAGACAAAATATTAATTAAATTGATCATTTTTGTTCGTTATTCCCCTTTCCATTACATTTCGTCACATTTCGTCGGATTTTTTCTTAATCTGTAATTTTCATATATATAAGAGAATCTTATTACTAGACGAAAGAAAAGAAAGAAAGAAAGAAAGAATCTTGTTACTAAAAGAAAGAAAGAAAGAAAGAAAGAAAGAAATAATCTTGTTACTAAAAGAAAGAAAGAGAGAGGGGGAGATCTTATTTCTAGAAGAAAGAAAGAAAGAAAGAAAGAAAGAAAGAAAGAAAGAAAGAAAGAATCTTATTTCTAGAAAGAAAAAAGAAAGAAAAAGAAAGAAAAAGAGTTCTAAGAAGAAAGAAAGAAAGAAAGAAGAAAGAAAGAAAGAAAGAATCTTATTTCTAGAAGAAAGAGAGAAAGAAAGAAAGAAATCTTATTTCTAGAAGAAAGAGAGAAAGAAAGAAGAATCTTATTTCTAGAGAAGAAAGAAGAATCTTATTCTAGAAGAAAGAGAGAAAGAAAGAAAAAGAATCTTATTTCTAGAAGAAAGAAAGAAAGAAAGAAAGAAAGAATCTTATTTCTAGAAGAAAGAGAGAAAGAAAGAAAGAATCTTATTTCTAGAAGAAAGAGAGAAAGAAAGAAAGAATCTTATTTCTAGAAGAAAGAGAGAAGAAAGAAAGAAAGAATCTTATTTCTAGAAGAAAGAAAGAAAGAAAGAAAGAAAGAAAGAGAAAGAAGAAGAAAGAAAGAAGAATTTTTCTAGAAGAAGAAAGAAAAGAAAGAAAGAAAGAAAGAATCTTATTTCTAGAAGAAAGAAAGAAAGAAAGAAAGAACGAATCTTATTTCTAGAAGAAAGAGAGAAAGAAAGAAAGAATCTTATTTCTAGAAGAAAGAAAGAAAGAAAAATAGAAAGAAAGAAAGAATCTTATTTCTAGAAGAAAGAGACAAAGAGAGAAAGAAAGAAAGAAAGAATCTTGTTCAAACACTTTAAGGAAAATGCTCAAGGCTACAAATATTTTCAGATACTTTTTTTTTTTTTTTTTTTTTTCTTCTTAATTTTTGACAAATTTGTCGAAAGTTGTTCTTGAGAAAGCCGCAAGTTCCCCCACGTTGTCACTGGATTTAGAGATAATTATGTATATAGGTCAGATGTTCACGCTCCAAAAAAACGATAGATATTCACAAAGCCTAGGAAATAGGTCAAACTGAATTAAACTAAAGATGAAAGGGTTAGTGTTCAGAATATACGCGTCTAGAAAGTGGACAAAAAATATTTTTTTTAGACCAGCGGTTCTCATTAATGTTTGACATTAATGTGAACCGCTGGTCCAAAAAATATTTTATCTGCTCGCTGAAGTTAAGCAGCGATGAGCCTGGTCAATTCTTAATTGGGTGACCACTTAAACAATACAGTTACTATAAGCAAACCGAGTCCTTTGTGTATTAAAAATGACTTGAATCAGTATTAAAATGGCTTGAAGACGGTTGATCTGAAAAAAATAAAAATAAAAATAAATAAATAAATAATGATTTTCAACTGAGGCCCATATGGTCCCAAGGGGTCCATATAATTTTTTTTTTTTTTTGGCTATCAAAATAGTAAATTAATGAGAGGGCAAGATAGCATTTTATTAAATACAAAAAATAAAGTCAGCGAAGTGGTCTATTGTCGGTGACAGCAAGGAAGTCTATCCCCTTTTCACTAGCGCTAGACCATGTAGATTGTTTTTGCGTCTGAGGTGGAGCCCCACGCCTACCGCCAGTTACACACTTTACCGCATAGATCCAAGCTGTGCCACTCATGCACTGTGTTGACGAGGGCCGATATTGAACCATGAACCTTGTGGTTCCTACGCGAACGTTCTATTGACTGAGCTAAACAATTAACAAAAATGCCTTTATTATATTTTTTTAAAGAAACAACTAAGTATCTTTATTTTGTTGAATTGCAGAGTGATTAAATATTTCAAGCAATATATAAGGTGTGTCAAAAAAGTATCAACATTTTTTGTACTGCTTGACACACCTTATATTCTGAAAAAAAAGTTCTATTCATTGTTCATTTCTATCTTGGTAAATACAGCTTCAAAATCGGCACTTTTATGACACACCTTGTATTCTGAAAAAAAAAGAAAGATAACGTTCCATTCATTGTTCATTTCTATCTTGGTAAATACAGCTTCAAACTCGGATCTTTTACGACACACCTTGTATTCTGAAAAAAAAATAACATTCCATTCATTGTTCATTTCTATCTTGCTAAAGACTCGTCGACCTGAGTTCAAATCCTGAACGAACCTACAGTTCACATAGCGCAATATTCTTGGGAAAGATATGAATCCAACTACTCTCCCTCTAGTTATAGATAAATGGTAGGACAGTTGGGTTCTTTAACCTTGGTTAGGCAACCAGTTTAGGAAAAGGAAAACTCTGAATTCAAACCTGTTAAACACCGCTTGTCGCTACTAGAATAGACTCAGTCCTAATTAGTGATCTATGAGATATGTCAGAAACATTCTAGTATGTCAGAAAACTTCGATGTGAGAAGAATCGTTCACTGCGAGTTCTTGCCACAGGGTCAGACGATCAACCACCACGTCTACAAATAGATACTGCAAGCGTTTGCTTCGTTCAGTGCGTGAGAAGAGGAGAGAGATGTGGAAGGACAACTCTTGTGTGTTTGACCATGACAACACACCAGCTCACACTGCCCTGAGTATCCGAGATTTCCTAGCCCAGAAGAACATCACTGTGCTGGAGCAACCTCCCTACTAGCCCGACCTGGCAACATGGGATTTTTCCTTTTCCCCAAGCTCAAGGGAGTCATCAAGGGAATCCGTTTTAAGGATGTGCACGACATCAAAAAGGCCGTGACGACAGAGCTACGGAGAATCCCGGAAGAATCCTTCCAGGAGTGCATGCAAGCGTGACAGAGAAGGATGGGAAAGTGCATTAGACTCCAGGGGGATTACTTTGAAGGGGATAACTTGTCGGGTTAAATCCTACTTAACGGACATAAATTCCATCGTCGTATGTCACCCTGCCGAAAGAAAAAAAAATACTAAAAATCAAGGAATTAACTGAATTTAATGAAATTTTCACTGTTGATATATTAATGAATAAACAATATAATGCACCAGTTATTTTATTTGAAAATTCTTACGTTTTTTCAGGTCACTTAACTTTGAAACACGTATCTTTGATTCACAAACATATGTGGTTCAAAGTTAATTGATCTGGAAAAAAATCTAAAAGTTTTTAAATAAAATAACTGGTGCATCATATATATTTTATTCATTAATATTTAAACACTGAAATTTTCATTAAATTCTGTTAATTCCTTGATTTTTAGTATTTTTTTTCTTTCGATGGGGTGACATACGATGGTGAAATTTAGGTCCGTTAAGTAGGATTTAACCACTTGTATTTTGACACCAGCCCTGGAAATTTTCTAACATACCTCATATTTCACTATTTATTTATTTATTTATTTTTTGCCAGTCATAAATTTTATAAAACAAATGGGTTTAATCCTGTTTGTAAGTTTACAAGAGTTTGATTTGCTTCTTGGTAACACTCTAAGATTTCACTTGCCCCAAATTCTGACCTAATTTCGCCGATTCAAATCAACTCTAAATTTGATAAAACAATAGGGTTAAATTCTGTTTACTAATAATAGTGTAATTTGATCAGTTAAGTAAGTGTACTAATTAACAAAAAAAAAAGTGGGTTCAAGCCTAGCCAACCACAATGTCACAGAAGTAAAAAAAAGGGGGGGCGGGGTTCCTTTTTATCTTATCATATTCAAATATCTACATAAGTCTGCCAGTGAACCTATGCATATTTATACATCCACGTGACTTTGAAATAATATATATATCCAAGTCACGTAGATGTATAAATATATATATATATATATATATATATATATATACCAAGTTGTTCGCTGTCACGACAAAGGGTTAAAAAGATAATCTGTTACTGCAACTATGAACTTATTTGGAATTTTATACCTTCCCAATATTTTACTTGTCTTATCGATTTTTTTAGTCAGCATCTACTTGTAAGTACATTATTATTATTATTATTATTATTATTATTATTATTATTATTATTATTATCACTCCTTTTGAGTTTTTCACATCAGCGTTAGCTGATGGTCTTTCACTGGAGTCTGAGTGACAGCAAGTCTCCTCAGGTCTCCAGGACTCTTCTGAGTATTCTGGCAGATTGCAGCAGTGCAGTGTTCTGAATGGTTTCAATCCTCCCTCTGATTTCCAAACTTTCCAAACCCTTTTCCAATCCTTTTGGGACTGTTCCAAGTGCACCAACTACAATTGGTATAACTTTCACTTTCATATTCCATAACTTTTTCAGTTCTCTGGCAAGGTCCAGATATTTGTCCATTTTTTCATTTTCCTTTAGCTTCACCCTGTGATCTGCTGGCACTGCAAAATCCACCAGTTGACAAGTTCTTTCTTTTTTGTTTATCAACACTAGGTCTGGTCTTCTTGCTGGGTATAAGGTGATCTGTTTTATTTCAAAGTCCCAGAGAATTTTATGCGTTTCGTTCTCAAGAACAGATTCTGGTTTATGCATATACCATTTTGTTGTATGGTCAAAATTTAATTTTTTGCATAATTCCCAGTGGATCACCTTCCCAACCCAGTCGTGTCTAGTTTTGTATTCTCGTTGTGCTAGTTTGCTACATTATTATTATTATTATTATTATTATCATTATTATTGTTATTGTTCACTCCTTTTGAGTTTTTTCACATCAGCGTTAGCTGATGGCCTTTCACTGGAGTCTGAGTGACAGCAAGTCTCCTCAGGTCTCCAGGACTCTTCTCAGTATTCTGGCAGATTGTAGCAATGCAGTGTTCTGGATGGTCTCAATTCTTCCTCTGATTTCCAGATTTTCCAGTCTTTTTCCCAAGCTTTTGGGACCGTTCCAAGTGCACCAACTACAATTGGTATTACTTTGACCTTCATATTCCATATCATTTTCAGTTCTCTGGCAAGGTCCAGGTATTCATCCATCTTTTCATTTTCCTTCAGCTTCACCCTATGATCTACTGGGACCGCAAAGTCCACCAGTTGACACGTTTTCTTTTTTTTTCCTTCCTTTTTTTATCAACACTATGTCTGGTCTCCTGGCTGGGATAGGGTGATCCGTCTTTATCTCAAAGTCTTAAAGAATTTTATGAGTTTCATTCTCAAGAACATATTCTGGTTTATTAATATATATATATATATTATATATATTAGGGGCCGGTTTAGCTCAGTCGGTAGAGCGTTCGGCTAGAAACCGCAAGGTTCTTGGTTCGATACCGGTCCTCGCCAACTCAGCGTATGAGTAGCACAGGGATCTGTGCGGTAAAGTAATGAGCTGATGGTAGGTGTGGCGCTCCACCTCAATGCAAAAACAATCTCCTTGGTCTAGCGCTAGTGAAAAGGGGATAGACTCCCTCGCCGATTGGCTGATACCGACATTCGGCCGCCCCGACGACTTTATATATATATATATATATATATATGTTGGAAGTGTCCCCTTGATTTAAAGGGCACGGCTGGGTTTATTGCCTAGTGCCTGAGGCGCCTCAAGATAGGAATGCCGAAGGTATACACGCAATTTTTATGCACTAGCCACACATGAGCTTCGGTTCGTGCGTTGTTCCTCGCTATAATGATGCTTGTGTTCGTCTAACATGGTGGGATGTCAGGAAATACTTACTCCTCCAATATCGTACCACACCACACACACACACAACCACTTGTCTCTCACTTGCTGATGAAAAGAAAACTGACTACGAAACTAAGTAGAATACGTCTAGGCCTACAACTACGCATGGACGAAAAACAAGCGAAGACATGTTGACTATGGACGTAAATGTTGTATTGACGTGTAATGTCACTAAATAGTCTACGCAAACGTTATAACTGACTACACAGAACCCGTTACATGTCAATTACAGGCATAAAGTCGTCTGGGTGGCCTAAAGTCGGTATCAGCCAGTCAGCGAGGGAGTCTATCCTCTTTTCACTAACGCTAGACCAAGGAGATTGTTTTTGCATCTGAGGTGGAGCGAGCCCAGACCTACCATCAACTCCTTACTTAAACCGCACAGATCCCCGTGCTACTCATAGGCTGAGTTGGCGAGGGCCGGTCGCGAACTGGGAACCTTGTGGTTTCTAGCCGAACGCTCTGCCGACTGAGCTAACCCGACGTCTTGTTGTTCTGCCTGCTGGGATATTTGGTCCCTTTTTAGGGTCTGACGTGGGTGGATTGTTGGTTGTTACAGGACTGGGAGCTACTCGTAACTTATAGTCGCGGTTTGTTCTATTGTTACTTTAAGGACTTCCCTATATTCCCGTGCTACTAGGGTTGGTCCCAATTTAACGTAAGGGGTGAGAGAGGTATGGTATATAGTGGGCATGACCTCTTTTCTTTGATAGTTAATAGTTATCCCCCCTTTAAATTTTGTATTTTTTACTTGTGAATGCCATAATTTTTTAACCCGTCGTACCGTGCCTGTCCTAATAAGATATTATAACATTATCGTATCTTATTCAGATGTCTATATAAGTTTTCGTGTGTAATTTTGCATGTTTATACATCCATGTGCATTGGACGTATGCATTAAATTGTGAACAGCCAGAAAGAAAGGGTTAAAAAAATAACCTGTTGTTGCAATTATGGAATTATTCGGAATTTTTTATATTCACAATTGCCTGCTTATCGTATTGTTCCTTCTACTCGGCATCTATCTGTAAGTACCTGATTATTATTATTATTATTATTATTATTATTATTATTATTATTATTATTATTATTATTATTTCTTCTTTTTGAGTTTATTATTATTATTATGAGTTATTATTATTATTGAGTTTATTATTATTATTAGGAATTATTATTTGCTCCTTTTGAGTTTTCACATCAGCATTAGCTGATGGTCTTTCACTGGAGTTTGAGTGACAGCAAGTCTCCTCAGGTCTCCAGGACTCTTCTGGGTATTCTGGCAGATTGCGGCAGTGCAGTGTTCTGAATGGTATCAATCCTTCCTCTGATTTCCAAACTTTCCAAACCCTTTTCCAATCCTTTGGGACTGTTCCAAGTGCACCAACTACAATTGGTATCACTTTGACTTTCATATTCTATAACTTTTTCAGTTCTCTGGCAAGGTTCAGATATTTGTCCATTTTTTCATTTTAATTATTATTATTATTATTATTATATTATTATTATTATTATAGTTTTTCACACCTGTTTTTATTGGTGGGGGTTCTTTCACCGGAGTCTGAGTTACAGCAAGTCCGCTTAACTCTCCATATTACTACCCTTGCGAGTTTTTTACACAAGTTTTGGTGCATGTCGCATAAATGCGTCCTGGTCTCCTGCCCTAAAAAAAACGCTAACCAGTGCCCGCCGAAAATTCGATCCATGCTACTTATGTACCGATTGTCTTTATTTTCGAAACTCGGTCGTGTTTATTTAAAACTTCGTGACAGTTGTTTTGAATTAAAATAAGATGAAAATACCGAAAAAAATATTTCAAGGGAGGCGGACATTTTCATTTACTTGTCGATAAAAAACCTGGGGGTGGCTTATTTTTAACGCCTTCAAGACAATAAAAGAACTTATTTATCGATGAAATATTTAAATTTTCATTTTAAATATATTAAATATTTTCCTTTACCTGTCGAGAAAATACTTGGTGGGGGAAATATCACTCTAATTTCGGGAAAACACTTTCAAACAACTAGTTGTATAAATAAATACAATTACATGTTATTAGTATGTAGTTATGGTTAACTGTATTAATAATGTAAAACAATTTTATTAATAATTGCGGTTTAAATAAAAAAATAAATTCATGGAGAATGTAACGTAAATAATTAAGGGAATTGAGATTTGAGTTTTTTTCTTTTTTTTTAAACCGCAATTATTATAAAATTGTTTTACATTATTAATACAGTACCATAACTACATACTATAACATGTAATGTATTTATTTATACAACTAGTTGTTTGAAAGTGTTTTTCCGAAATTAGAGTGATATTTCCCCCCACCAAGTAATTTTCTCACAGGTAAAAGGAAATATTTAATATATTTAAAATGAAAATTTAAATATTTCATCGATAAACTAAGTTCTTTTATTGTCTTTAAGCGTTAAAAAATAAGCCCCCCAGGTTTTTATCGACAAGTTTAATGAAAATGTCCGCGTCCCTTGAAATATTTTTTTTGCGGTATTTTCATTTATTTTAAATTCAAACAACTGTCAGAAGTTTTAAATAAACACCGACCGAGTTTCGAAAATAAGACAACGTACATAGTAGCATGGATCGGATTTTCGGCGGGCACTGGTTAGGTTTTTTTTAGGGCAGGAGACCAGGACGCATTTATGCGACATGCCCAAAACTTGTGTAAAAAAACTCGCAAGGGTAGTAATATGGAGGTTAAGCGGAACTTGCTGTAACTCAGACTCCGGTGAAAGAACCCCCACCAATAAACAGGTGTGAAAACTATAATAATAACTAATAACTAATAATAATAATAATAATATTAAAATGAAAAAATGGACAAATATCTGGAACTTGCCCCAGAGACTGAAAAAAGTTATAGAATATGAAAAAGTCAAAGTGATACAATTGTAGTTGGTGCACTTGGAACAGTCCCAAAGATTGGAAGTTTGGAAAGTTTGGAAATCAGAGGAAGGATTGAATACCATTCAGACACTGCACTGCTGCAATGCTGCAGAATACCCAGAAGAGTCCTGGAGACTGAGGAGACTTGCTGTCACTCAACTCCAGTGAAAGACCATCAGCTAATGCTGATGTGAAACTCAAAAGGAGGCAAATAATAATTCCTATAATTTTATAATACATAATAAACTCATAATAAAATACTCATAATAATAATAAAATAACTCAAAAAGAAAGAATAATAATAATAATAATAATAATAATAATAATAATAATATAATAATATAATAATATAATCAAGCGTACTACAGATAGATGCCGAGTAGAAGGAACAATACGATAAGCAGGCAATTGTGAATATAAAATTCCGAAATAATTCCATAATTGCAACAACAGGTTATTTTTTTAACCCTTTCTTTCTGGCTGTTCACAATTTAATGCATACGTCAATGCACATGGATGTATAAACATGCAAAATTACATCACGAAAACTTATTCGACATCTGAATAAGATACGATAATGTTATAATATCTTATTAGGACAGGCACGAGTACGACCGGGTTAAAAATTATGGCATTCACAAGTAAAAAATACAAAATTTAAAGGGGGGATAGTTTGTTCTATTAACTATCAAGAAAAGAGGTCATGCCCACTTATATACCATACCTCTCTCACCCTTAGTTAAATTGGGACCAACCCTAGTAGCACGGGAATATAGGGAAGTCCTTAAAGTAACAAATAGAACAAACCCGCGACTATAAGTTACGAGTAGCTCCCAGTCCTGTAACAACCAACATCCACCCACGTCAGACACCTAAAAAGGGACCATATCCCAGCAGGCAAACAACAAGACGTCGGGTTAGCTCAGTCGGCAGAGCGTTCGGCTAGAAAACCACAAGGTTCCCAGTTCGCTACGCGGCCTCGCCAACTCAGCCTATGAGTAGCACGGGGATCTGGGGTGAAGTAAGGAGCTTGAATGGTAGGTCTGGGCTCGCTCCACCTCAAGAGGCAAAAACAATCTCCTTGGTCTAGCGTTAGTGAAAGAGGATAGACTCCCTCGCTGATTGGCTGATACCGACTTTAGGCCACCCCGACGACTTTATGCCTGTAATGACAATGTAACGGGTTCTGTGTAGTCAGTTATAACGTTTGCGTAGACTATTTAGTGACATTACACGTCAATACAACATTTACGTCCATAGTCAACATGTCTTCGCTGTTTTTTCGTCCATGTGTAGTTGTAAGGCCTAGACGTATTCTACTTAGTTTCGTAGTCAGTTTTCTTTTCATCAGCAAGTGAGAGACAAGTGGTTGTTGTGTGTGTGTGGTGTGGTACGATATTGGAGGAGTAAGTATTTACTGACATCCCACCATGTTAGTCGAACACAAGATCATTATAGCGGGAACAACGCACGAACCGGAAGCTCATGTGTGGCTAGTGCATAAAAATTGCGTGTATACCTTCGGCATTCCTATTTTGAGGCGCCTCAGGCAACTAGGCAATAAACCCAGCCGTGCCCTTTAAATCCGGGGACACTTCCATACATATATATATATATATATATATATATAAGTCGTCGGGGCGGCCGAATGTCGGTATCAGGCCAATCAGCGAGGGAGTCTATCCCTTTTCACTAGCGCTAGACCAAGGAGATTGTTTTTTGCATCTGAGGTGGAGCGCCACACCTACCATCAGCTCCTTACTTTACCGCACAGATCCCTGTGCTACTCATACGCTGAAGTTGGCGAGGACCGGTATCGAACCAAGAACACTTGCGGTTTCTAGCCGAACGCTACTACCGACTGAGCTAAACCGGCCCTATATATATATATATATATATTAATAAACCAGAAATATGTTTCTTGAGAATGAAACACATAAAATCTTTAAGACTTTGAGATAAAGACGGATCACCCTATCCAGCCAGGAGACCAGACATAGTGTTGATAAAAAAGGAAGGAAAAAAAAAGAAAACGCGTCAACTGGTGGACTTTGCGGTCCCAGTAGATCATTGGGTGAAGCTGAAGGAAAATGAAAGATGGACGAATACCTGGACCTTGCCAGAGAACTGAAAAAGATATGGAATATGAAGGTCAAAGTTTAATACCAATTGTAGTTGGTGCACTTGGAACGGTCCAAAAAGCTTGGAAAAAGACTGGAAAATCTGGAAATTAGAGAAGAATTGAGAACCATCCAGAATATGCACTTCTGCAATCTGCCAGAATACTGGAGAAGAGTCCTGGAGACCTGAGGAGACTTGTTTTCACCAGACTCAGTGAAAGGCCATCAGCTAACGCTGACTGTGAAAAAAACTAAAGGAGTGAACAATAAAATAATAATGAATAATAATAATAATAATAATAATAAATAATGTAGCAAACTAGGCACAACGAGAATACAAAACTAGACACGACTGGGTTGGGAAGGTGATCCACTGGAATTATGAAAAAAATTAAAATTTGACCATACAACAAAGATGGTATATGCCAGAATCTGTTCTTGAGAACGAAACGCATAAAATTCCTCTGGACTTTGAAATTAAAAACAGATCACCTTATACCAGCAAGAAGACCAGACCTAGTGTTGATTAATAAAAGAGAAAGAACTTGTCAAACTGGTGGATTTTGCAGTGCCAGCAGATCACAGGGTGAAGCTAAAGGAAATGAAAAAATAGACAAATATCGGACCTTGCCAGAGAACTGAAAAAGTTTATGGAATATGAAAGTCAAAGTTGATACCAATTGTAGTTGGTGCACTTGGGAACAGTCCCAAAAGGATTGGAAAAGGGTTTTGGCAAGTTTGGAAACAGAGGAGGATTGAAACCATTCAGAACACTGCACTGCTGCAATCTGCCAGAATACTCAGAAGAGTCCTGGAGACCTGAGGAGACTGCTGTCACTCAGACTCCAGTGAAAGACCATCAGCTAATGCTGATGTGAAAAACTCAAAGGAGTGATAATAATAATAATATATAATAATAATAATAATAATAATAATAATAATAATGTACTTACAAGTAGTGCTGATAAAAAAATCGATAAGAAAAAGTAAAATATTGGGGAAGGTATAAAATTCCAATAAGTTCATAGTTTGCAGTTAACAGATTATCTTTTTAACCCTTTGTCGTGACAAGCGAACAACTTGGTATATATATATATATATATATATATATATATATTTAACATTACGTGACTTGGATATATATATTATTTCCAAAGTCAGTGGATGTATAAATATGCATAGGTTCACTGGCAGACTTTATGTAGAATATTGAATATGATAAGATAAAGGAACCCCCCCTTTTTTTTTTTTTTACTTCTGTGACATTGTGGTTGGTTTGGCTGAACCCACTTTTTTTGTTAATTAGTACACTTACTTAACTGATCAAATTACACTATTATTATAAACAGAATTTAACCCTCATTGTTTTATCAAATTTAGAGTTGATTTGAATCGGCGAATTAGGTCAGAATTTGGGCCAGTGAAATCTTTAGAGTGTTTACCCAGAAGCAAAATCAAAACTCTTGTTAAACTTACAAACAGGATAAACCCATTTGTTTTATAAAATATATGACTGGCAAAAATAATAAATAAATAAATAGTGAATATGAGGTTGTTAGAAAATTTCAGGGCTGGTGTAAAATACAAGTGGTTAAATCCTCTTACGACCTAAATTTCACCATCGTATGTCACCACGAAAGAAAAAAAAAAATACTAAAACATCAAGGAATTAACAGAATTTAATGAATTTCAGTGTTTAATATTAATGAATAAAAATATGATGCCACCAGTTATTTTATTTAAAAACTTTTAATTTTTTTCCAGATCAATTAACTTTGAACCACAATTTTTGTGAATTGAGTTGCCTCAAAGAACGTGTTTCAAAGTTAAGTGACTCTGAAAAACGTAAGAATTTCAAACTAAAATAACTGGTGCATTATATGTTATTCATTAAATATATCAACAGGAAAATTTCACCTTAAATTCAGTAATTGCCTTGTTTTAGTATTTTTTCTTCGGCGTGGGTGAATAAGATGATGGAATGTTTATGTCATGAAGTAGGATTTACCACTTTCATTCATCTTCCTTCATGTCATACCTGCCAGTTTATGATAGCTGCTATTTACCTTCATCCTTGGGAAACAGGTATTCCAGAAAAGTTCCAATGTGACTGTGTCACAAAAAATTGATTTCAAACTTCAATTAACAAACTACAAGTTACCCCTTCAAACGTAATTCCCGCTGAAGTCTATATTCACTTTCCCATCCTCTCTGTACGCTGCATGCACTCCTGGAAGGATAATTTTATCTTCCGGGATTTTCCGTAGCTCTGTCCGTTCAGGCCTTATTTGATGGCCGTGCACTCCTTCAAAAACGGATTCGCTTGAATGACCCCCTTGAGCTTGGGAAAAAGGAAAAAATCCAGTGTGCCACGGTCGGGCTAGTAGGCGGGAGGTTGCCTGTCCCAGCCACTAGTGATTTTCTGTCTGGGCCAGGGATTCTCAGATACCTCAGGGCAGTGTGGGCTGTGGTTGTCAAGGTCAAAGCACACAAGAGTTGTCATCTCAATCTCTCTCCCTTTCTCACGCACTGAAGAAGCCAAAACGCTTCAGTATCTCTTTGTAGACGTGGTGGTTTGAGCGTCTGCCCTGTGGGTAGAACTCCGCAGTTGACGGATTCTTATCACAATCGAAGTTTTCGACATACTAGAAATGTTCTGCAATCTCATACATCACTAATTAAGACTGAGCTATTTTAGTAAGCGACAGGGGTGTTTAAGCTGGTTTGAATTCATGAGTTTTCCCTTTTCCTAAACTGGTTGCCCCTAAACCAAGGTTAAAAGACCCACTGTCCCTACCATTTTCTATAACTGTGAGGGAGGGAGTAGTTGGATTCATATGCTTCCCAAAGTATTGGCGCTAAGTGAACTGTAGTGTTCAGGATTTGAAACTCAGGTCGACGCCTTTAGCAAGATAGAAATGAACATATGAATGGAACTGGTTTTTTGTCAAGATACCAAGGTGTGTCGTAAAAGATCCGAGTTGAAGCTGTATTTACCATAGTAGACAATTAACAAATGAATGGAACGTTTTTCTTTTCTGTTTTTTCAGAATACAAGGGTTCATAAAGTGCCGATTTTGGAAGCTGTATTTACGAAGCTAGAAAATGAAGCAATGAATAGAACTTTGTTTTTCAGAATAATAGGTGTGTCAAGCAGAGTACATAAAATTTTGGATTGACTTTTTTGACACACCTTATATCTGATTGAATATTTAATCAACTCTGCAATGTCAGACAAAATAAAGATACTTAGTTTGTTTCTTACAAAAAATTATGATAAAAGCAATTTTTGTTCTAACTTGTTTAGCTCAGTCAATGAACGTCGCGTAGGAACCGACAAGGTTCCGGTCAGTTCGGCCCCGCCCTCGCAATCAAGCGCATGAGCGGCAGCGTGGATCTATGCGGTATAAGTTGTAATCTGGTGGTAAGGCGTAGGGGCTCCATCTCAGACGCAAAAACAATGTCATGGGTCCCTAACGCTATGGTGAAAACTGGGGATGGACTTCCTTGCTGATCACCGACAATAGACGCACTTCGCTGACTTACTTTTTTGTATTTAACATAAAATGCCTATCTGCCCTCTCATTAAGTTAGCTATTTTTTGATAGGCCAAAAAAAAAAAAACTTATAGGACCCCTTGGGACCATATGGGCTCTCAGTTGAAAACCATTATTGTTGTTTTTTTTTGTTGTTTTTTTTTCTTCATATCACCGTCTTCAAGCCATCTTAATACTGGATTACAAGTCATGTTTTTAATACACAAATGACTCGGTTGGCCTTATACGTAACTGTAAGATTGTTTAAGTGTCACAACTGCTTAACTTCGCGAGCAGAATAAAATTTTTTTTGGAACCACGCGGTTCACATTAATGCAAACATTAATGAGAACGCGCTGGTCTAAGAAAAATTATTTTTGTCCACTTTCTAGACTGCGTATATTCTGAAACACTAACCCTTTCAATGCTTTAGTTACATTCAGTTTGAGCTATTTCTAGGCCTCTTGTGAATATCTATCGTTTTTTGGAGCGTGACATCTGACCTATATACCATAATTATCTCTAAATCCAGTGACAACGTGGGGGAACTTGCGGCTGTTCTCAAGAACAACTTTCGACAAATTTGTAAAGATTAAGAACAAAAAAAAAAAAAAAAAAAAAAAAATAAATATCTGAAATAATTTGTTGTAGCCTTGAGCATTTTCCTAAAGTGTTTTGGACACGATTCGTTTCTTTTCTTTCTTCCTCTCTTCTTTCTAAGAAATAGATTCTTCTTTCTTCTTTCCTTCTTTCTTTCTTCTTTCTTTCTTCTCTAGAATAAGATCTTTCTTCTTCTTTCTTTCTTTCTTCTCTAGAAATAAGAATTCTTTCTTTCTTTCTTTCTCTTTTCTTCTAGAATAAAATTCTTTCCATTTCTTTCTTTCTTTCTTTCTTTCTTTCTTCTAGAAATAGGAAGCATTCTTTCTTTCTTCTTTCCTTTCTTTCTTTCTTTCTTACGTAGAAATAAATTCTTTCTTCTTTCTCTCTTTTCTTAAGAAATTAAAATTCTTTCTTTCCTTTCTCTGCTTTCCTTTTACTAGAAATTCTTTTTCTTTCTTCCTTTCTTTTCTTCCTCCCTTCTTCTTTTCTTTCCCTTCTTTCTTCTAGAAATAAGATTCTTCTTTCTTTCCTTTCTTACTTTCTTCTATCTAGAAAAAATAAGATTCTTTTATTCTTTCTTTCTTTCTTCTTTCTTTCTTTCTTTCTTCTTTCTTCTAGAAATAAGATTTCTTTCTTTCTTATTTCTTTTCTAAAGAAATAAGATTCTTTCTTTCTTTCTTTTCTCTCTTTCTTTCTTTCTTTACTTTCCTTTCTTTCTTCTAGAAAAAGATTCTTTCTTCTTCTTTCTCTCTTTCTTTCTTCTTACTTCTTCTTTCTCTAGAAATAAGATTCTTTCTTTCTTTCTCTTTCTTTCTTCTAGAATAAGATTCTTTCACTTCTGTTCTCTCTTCTCTTCTGCAAATAAGATCTTTCTTTCTTCTTTCTTTCTCGTAGAATATAAGATTCCTTTCTTTCTTCTTTCTTTCTTTCTCACAAAAGATTCTCTTTTTCCCTTTCTTTCTCGTTCGTCTCCTCTTTCTTCCTTCTAGAAATAAGATTCTTGTCTTTCTTTCTTCTTTCTTTCTTTCTTTCTTCCTACAAATAAGATTCTTTCTTTCTTCTCTTCTTTCTTCTAGAAATGAAGATCTTTCTTTCTTCTTTCTTCTCTTTCTTTCTACAAGATAAGACTCTTTTTTTTTTCTGTTTCTTTCTTTCTTTTTCTTTCTTCTAAAGAATAAGATTCTTCTTTCTTCTTCTTTCTTCTTTCTTCTAGAAATAATGATTCTTTCTTTCTTTCTCTTTCTTTCTTCTAGGAAATCCAGATTCTTTCTTATCTTCTCTCTTTCTTCTAGAAATAATGATTTCTTCTTTCTTTCCTCTTTCCTTCTAGAAATAAGATTCTTTCTTTCCTTTCTTCCTTCTTCTAGAAATTAAGATTCTTTCTTTCTTCTTTCTTTTCTTCTTCTCAAATAGATTCTTTCTTTCTTTCTCTCTTTCCTTTCCTAGAAATAAAGATTCTTTCTTTCTTTCTTTCTTCTACAAATAAGATTCTTTTCTTTCTTTCTCTCTTTCTTCTAGAAATAAAGATCTTCTCTTTCTTTCTTCTTCTTTCTTCTTCTATCAAATAAGATTCTTTCTTTCTTTCTCCTTTTCTCTTAGAAATAACGATTCTTTCTTCTTTCTATCTTCTTTCTTCTCTTTCTTTCTTTCTAGAAATAAGATGCTCCCCTCTCCTCTCTTTCTTTTAGGTAACAACGATATGTCTTTCTTCTTTCTTTCTTTAGTAACAAGATTCTTCTCTTTCTTTCTTTCTTTCTTTTTGTCTTTCCTTTCTTCCTTCTTTCTTTAGTACAGATTAATTTCTTTCTTTCTTTTTTTCTTTCTCTATAATAAGATTCTCATATATAATATATCAATATATATATATTATAAATATCGAAAATTAGCAGATTAAGAAAAAATCCGCGCACAATGTGACCGAAAATGTATGGAAGGGAATAACGAAACAAAAATGATGATTTAATTAAAATATGTTTGTCTTGTTTATTTATAACTTGAATCATTTTAAGGACATTTCTGAAAAATCAAAGCGGAGACGTAATGTGTTTCACTTCTTTAATAGTTCGTTTTTGTTTTGTTTATTTATTTTATTCGTTTATCCGAGTGCAAATCTGACCCATATTCCATCTGAGCAACAAAAAGACCGAAAACTCCAGTTCCAAGAAATGACTATTCCGGAACAGAAAGGAAAAAAAATATTAAACATAATTGTAATAAGTAATTGAGAGTTACCTCCCTATTTGTATTATTAACTTTCACTATTCTATTTTTACCTCCACTTTTGGGGAACTCTTTCGGTGTTCTAAGGGTATGAATATAATGCTCTCAGTAAATCTATAAATATATATTCCTAAGTAAAATAAAGCATTCTTAAGCCTATCGTGTTTTGTTTATCATTTCAGTAACTTAACGGATTTAAGTGACCATTCTGTTTTTTTTTCAATTTGGAAAAATAGATTGAGTTACGAGGCAAACGAATTAAACTCGTAGTCAGGCACAGTGTATTGCACTATGAAAATAACTGTGCAACAAAAATTTAAAGAATCTATAAAAAGGGCAGTGCTAACATTTTCTATTTAGAAAAAAAAGGAACAAAAGAAAAAGAAAAATAAGGATTTTTTTTTCTTGGAGGGCGGTGGCTTGGAACAGGATAATGGCATTTTTTTAATGGGGAAAATGGTTTGAGTAACGGAGAAGAACGAATTTAGAAGTTTTAAGAATTTAGTTAATATCAGTATTTAATAACTATTTCTCTGAATCGTTTGTAGATGAAGCTTGAAGATTAGTATTTCTGCGTTATTCGGCACTATTGATCCCCAATCTTCCATTGTTTTCTACACGTTTCGCGCCGATATCCCCTCCGGCCTTCTTGCACGGTATTTTTCTTGTCGGACCGGGAAAAAAAACCCACATACAATATGAGTCTAGGTAAAGAAATCATACATAAGTAAAATAGGTAGATATTCTAGGCCCAACTGAAGAACGTTAGGCTTTATACAGTTCCCACCTCAATCACCCCTCCTTGGGTCCAATTGGAACGACATGGACGAAAGGACTACGCACCGCTTCAGGCTTCACCACAGTGCTAAGTGACAGTCATCTCTGGACCCAACGACCGTCCCTATCCCCTGAGTGAAAGCCACAGTTGAGAACAAATTAATTAATTAACACAACTCCTACCCCAGCTGATGGCTTAGCGAAGATGAGAACAGGATGCCCCGTGGACTAAATCAAGGGTTAGGTTCAAAGTTCCGTGGTGGCTCGATTACGAAAGAAATCCCGAGTCCGATAAGAAATACCTGAATGAAGGCCGGAGGGCTATTGCCGAACGTTGTAACAAATAACAATGTTTCTTAAACGTTTTTGAATATCAATGACTGTGGGTAGCGTGACTTAACACATATTCCCTCGTAGTAATCAAGTTTTCCTTATTGGATAAACTAAAATGCTAATTAATCGTTCCGTCCTTAAGACTCTTAATTTGTTGTTACATTTTGTTAATAAATACAAAATTAAACAAAACATAATAAATAGAATCGTAATGAAGTTTGGCCGTATAGTTTTTAAATGTTTTGTGGGTTATAAAATACGTTTTTTTCTGGTGTGTGAGTTAAGTGAGGGGAGGCCTTTTTGTGAATTGGCAATAAGCAATCGACGCTGATGCACCCAAAAGTTTTGGCGTCCAATCAGATTGAGATTGGACCAAGTTCCAGGAGGCAGTCACCAGAAATTTTGCTTACAATTCCCACGCCTGTCATTTGTGGTTTGCTTTTTATTGAGCTAGCTTCCTAACTCGTATGCAATGACTGATTGTCATAAAACGTTTCTGTATCCGCCATGCGCAGCGACGGAGTTGCAAAGGCAGCCGCGACGGAAAAAAATNGATCAGTTTTTTTTATGTTTGCGAAGAGCATGGGGCTCTGTGTACATTATTAATTGGATCCCATATTACTTTTTATAGTAGTATAAGAAATCCTTATGGCGATCAGTACAACTGATGCCTAGAGTGAGTGGACAATGCTTGACCTCACTTCTCACCTTGCTTTTTCTGGGGACTAGAATCGTGAGAACGGACCCCGATAAGAAAGCACCCCCTCCGGTTTTAAGGAGAAAGCAACTTAGAGTTGCAGTTAGTTTAGTTGCAGTAAGTCAGTTGCAGAGTTAGAAGCTAGCAAGATGTGACTCTCAGCGGCGCATTTGTCTGCTTTCTGGGGCAATCCTGAATAAAATAACATCAAAGGTAAATCGAAGTCTTGTTGCTTATTACTAAAGCTAACAATGACACAAGGCTTCTGGATAAGAAATGGTCCCCAGCAGAACCAGACACGCGAATCCCCAGATAAAAAGAAAGACCAGACAAGACTGTAGGAAGATATCACCCAGACCATTAGAAGATTAGAAGAAGCAGAATCCGCGCCAGAAGAATAAAAGAGGTAGATAACAGAGATGGGGCTCTGTAGCTCTGAAGAATTAACGCACTCTCCCCGAGCGAGAAAAAATCATTGTTGCTAGAGGCCACGCTGAAATCAGCTACAGGAAAATAAAGCCAGGAGCTCTACGATAGCAAATCATCAGTACATCGATTCGTAAGACACACAAATTTATCCGTACAAAGTTGCATTTCGTCAAGAATGAGAGAGGATGAACAATTTGAGCATCTTATTATGATTATGATGAATAAAGATTGATATTCATATGTCTTTGTACTTTTTTATATGTATTTTCATTACATGGTGCGCGACCTCTGGACACCCTGCGTTAATATATATATATATATATTATATAAATTATTATATATATATATAGGGTTTCCAAAAATAATGTATACACTCTTTTTAATATTAATAGTTAATAATTTTACGTTTTTATTCTATTTTCAGATATTGACTAACCGTTGATAATGGAGGATGCTGTCAATTACATTCCAGCTCTTTAAATGTGTATTCTTCTCTTGTATCAATCTTATTTTGTGATGTGTGTTGTGTGCTGTGTGTTGTGTGTGTGTGTGTGTGTGTTACCTAGACCCATGGGAAATTTCCATGGTAGTTAATTGTAATGAATAAACCCAGGGGGGAATTTTTTTAAATGCACTTTTTTTTTTTTTCCCCCGTAACGTAAATATTCTAGTTTTTAAAGTAATAAAATATATTAAATTAAAAATTAAAAGACTAACGAAATTAAATTAAGAATTATATGAAAAGATTACACTTACTCTTTAATTATAATTTACTTAATTGGAATCCTCTATATAAAAATCATCCAGTAGCATTGATTTTAATAACGTGGAAGACATAAAAACACCAATACATATTAGAGATAAATACACACCAAGTTATTCTATTTATTACAACGCTGGATTTGTCTAAAAACCAATATACAAATCTAATTGAGTGAGAATACCCGCTTTCTGCACAACCTGACCCACCTTCGCTGCCCACGCATGTCTAGACCCCATACGCTTGTGATGTTCTGTGCTGCCGCATTCGAACGGCCAACGAGTCAGATTGGCGCTCTCACATGCATTCACAAAATGAAAACAACACACCAGACAACAACAACACAACATACAAAGTCTAGATTAACACTAGGAACAATCCTGATAGAAAGAAGGAGTTTGTTCCGACACCCTCTAGGCAGTCTTGTAGCCGTGGCGAATCTCGCGTCAGACTGGCGCAAGAAGCTTGTCTTAATCGACCGGCTAAGTTCATAATCTACTGGCTAATTCTCTACCCGTAACTGCTGCTTCACTGTCGATATCACCCCCCTGCCGGCCTCAGAACCAACTTCTCAACTGTCTTCTTAGCTGTGACCGATAACACTATACATATACAATATAACTACTTAACTATATTACTAAATATACATATTAAATATCACATAGTACATATACATTTATATCAATCACAAATCTCCATCCCTCACCATCTCATTTCCTGATTCAACCTTTCATGCTCGGCACATTCAATACTCAAAAACTTTACACGATCCTTCTTTATGTCTTCGAAATATATAACTTCGAACCAATAATCCATACACGGCAAACAGCAATAAACAAAATGTCACCTCGATCATCAATTAACACCACATGCCAATTACTCAACAACCCACGGCCTCAGCACATTGCCACTCCGGTTCAGGCATACATCCAAACCAATGATCCTTCCCACTCCTGTCTTATTTCATCCCACTTAATTCATCTCTTTACATTCATTCTTGGTCCCTAATTTCATCTCAACTAGCTGTCTTACACCAACAATCGCCATTCACACTCCACCCTCCTATCCCACGTCACCGAACACACTATATATACTATACATATATATATCATATATCAACACTTATATATATCACATCATGCCATCACAACATGACCCCTTAGTTGCCATTCTTTAGCGATCGGAGACATTTTAGTGCCTATGCAATGTCACATAACCGACAACCGTAACAATGCGGCACCACCGCACAACCGAACAAAATTTCAAAACTCACCACTTTGCTATGTCTCTGGGACTATTTTCCGAAGAAAGCAGTTGGTTTCTGGACCCTAATTCCATTTTGGAAAAAAGGTATTTAGTGCCTTCTTCCAACTAGCTGCAAAAGACCAAAAAGTTTGATAGATTGATTTTTAACGGCATGTCAAGCTGATTAGGGTTATTTGGTATGTACAGAGATACTAGGCACACATCCCACTTTCATTCGTCACTCTGCCACTTTCCCTCTTTTATTGCTGTATCTGCTTCCTAAGCAGGCTACAATATTGTTATATCGTACCTAATATTCACCGATTCATTTTATCAGAATTCAGACATTTCAAGTCTTCTTTTTTTTACTAAAGAAATCCTGCTATAAAAACTTATAAAAATCTTCTGATCATAATTCATTCAGGCTCTTAGCTTTACAAGGGGGAAAATTTTAAAATCATTTTTTGTATCGATTCATTTTCTTCCATAAAATAAAATAGGGGATGGGAGACCTCGTAAAAACTATTCTCCCCTAATATCATTTACAGGACAAACACGTATTTGAAACATAATTTCCGTCAAAAGATGAATCTAATTACATAAATTTTCCATGAAAATTTGAACCATTAGTTCGATTCTTTATTAGAATCTTAACAAAAGGAAAAAACAACAAAAAACAACACATAGTTCATAACTGTCTTTTGGCTTACAGCTTAAAATGTAATTGGTTTAATGGTGAGCGACAAATGTAAACATTGTCTTTCGTTCAAATAACTTTCTTTATCTTTTTTACATTCTTGCAATTTTTAAAAATGTTTTCATCTTTTGAACATGGCTCCAAACAACTGTTGAAGATTAAATTAACCTTTATTCAGTTTGATTGTGTTTAAAAAAAATATAGCGCGAAGCGGGAAGGAGCGGTAAATTTTACCACACGCAGGCGAATACATAAGATTAACCGAACTGCTAACTTAATGGGTACGATTTTTCCTTGTGTTGCAGAGATATAATTGTGAGGACAAGCAGCTTCAGATACGCTTAATTGTTAATAAGTTCACGAAAAACATTTAAGGTTTCAAAAATGCCAGCAATCGCCAAAGAAAAACACCCTACTCCACTTCTTCATATAAAAAAACCCAACAAACACACGTTACCAACATCTCATCTACAGCAGCATACCATCTCATCTGCCATTTTATTTCTATTCACCGTTTTATACAATACCAGTGCTAATTTTATTATGAAACAAAACCGTAACAAACAAATAGAGGCGTGTCTTTATTCGGTGGGGGACTGGAACGGATTAAATAGCCATTTCAGGTTTATTTTCAATGGCGAAACTTGATTGATTATACGAGGAAAAATTGAAGCCTACTGAATAGAACGAATTAAACTCATACAGTTCAAGTCACCACACTGAGGAGTTGGAACGGATTAATGCACATTTCAGTAAATTATTCTCTCAATGCGGGAAAACTTCGATTTACGATATACGAGGAAAATTGAGTTATAGAACCTAGAACGAACTCAGCACCTTACACTCACCTAAGTCAAAAGGTACACCAATGGAGAGGCTTGGAACGGACATTACATGGCATTTCACCAGTTTACTTTACACACAGCCTGTGGAAAAACAGCTTTAATACTTAGATATATCGAGCAAATTCGAGTTCATGTAACATAGACGAACTTAAAACTCATTAAAGTCAACGGAATACCACTGGAGGGTTGGAACGCGATTAATACGTCATTTCAGTCTTATTTCAATGTGGAAACATTGATTTGAATATCTACGAGAGAACAATTGAGATATATTGAATAGAACGACATTAAACTCAAATAAAGTCAAGGTACCCAGCTGAGGTTTGCGAACCGGATATAATGCGACATTTCAGTTTATTTCAATGGCCGGACAAAATTGACCATTGATAATACCGATGGACAACTTGAGTTATGATATAGTAACGAACTAAACTCCATAAGTCAAGGAGTACCCACCTCGGTGCAGGCATTCGAACGGCATAATGGCATTACTCAGTTACTTTCAATGTGGAAAATTTGATTTGACCTAATACAGAGGAAGATCTGAGTATGAATAGAAACGAATTAAACACTCCTCATAAGCTACCAAGGTCACCACTGGGAAGGGTCCATGCAACGCAATAATCGCAATTTCACGTTTATGTCCCCCCCCCAATTCTTTGCGTCAGGAAAATATGAATTTGATACTTACGAGTGGATATATTGCAAGTCTATGAATAGAAACCGCACCAACCTTAAACTCATACAGTCAAAAGGTACCACTGGAGGTTTGAACGGATTAATGGCATTTCAAGCTATTACTTATCAGATTGGGAAAATTAGAATATTGACTATCACGAGCGAAATTCGAGTCTATAAACTAGAACGCAACTTAAAACTCATACAGTCAACAGGTACCACTGGGAGGTTTGGAACGCTATTAAATGGCATTTCAGTTTATTTTCAATGTGGAAAATTTGATATTGATATAACGACGGAAATTGAGTTATGAATAGAACCGAATTAAACTCATAAGTCAAAGGCTACCACTGGGCAGGGTTGCGAACGGATTTAAATGGCATCTTCAGTTCTATTTCAATGGGGACAAATTGATTTGATATACGAGGAAATTGAGTTATGGAATAGAAACGAATTTAAAACTCATAGTCAGTACCACTGGGAGGTTTGCGAACGATTAATGGCATTCAGTTTATTTCAATGGGGAACCATTTGATTCGATATACGAGGAAATTGAGTTATGAAGTAGCAACGAATTAAACTCATAAGCTCAAACCACTGGAGGGTTCGGACGGATTAACTGGCCATTTCAGTCTTCATTTTCAACTGGGGAAATTTGATTTGATATACGAGGAAATTGAAACGTAAACTAGAAAGCCAATCATACACGTTCCAACCCAGTCAAGGTACCTTGACTTATGAGTTTTAATTCGTTCTATTCATAACTCAATTTCCTCGTATATCAAATCAAATTTCCCCATTGAAATAAACTGAAATGCCATTAATCCGTTCAACCTCCCAGTGGTACCTTGACTTATGAGTTTAATTCGTTCTATTCATAACTCAATTTCCCTCGTATATCAAATCAATTTCCCCATTGAAATAAACTGAAATGCCATTAATCCGTTCCACCCTCCCAGTGGTACTTGACTTATGAGTTTAATTCGTTCTATCATAACTCAATTTCCTCGTATATCAAATCAATTTCCACCCATTGAAATAAACTGAAATGCCATTAATCCGTTCCAAACCTCCCAGTGGTACCTTGACTTATGAGTTTAATTCGTTCTATTCATAACTCAATTTCCTCGTATATCAAATCAATTTCCCCATTGAAATAAACTGAAATGCCATTAATCCGTTCCAACCTCCCAGTGGTACCTTGACTTATGAGTTTAATTCGTTCTATTCATAACTCAATTTCCTCGTATATCAAATCAATTTTCCCCATTGAAATAAACTGAAATGCTATTAATCCGTTCCAACCTCCAGTGGTACCTTGACTTATGAGTTTAATTCGTTCTATTCATAACTCAATTTCCTCGTATATCAATCAATTTTCCACCATTGAAATAAACTGAAATGCCATTAATCCGTTCCAACCCACCCAGTGGTACCTTGACTTATGAGTTAGTTCGTTCTATTCATAACTCAATTTCCTCGTATATCAAATCAATTTTCCCATTGAAATAAACTGAAATGCCATTAATCCGTCCAAACCTCCCAGTGGTACCTTGACTTATGAGTTTAATTCGTTCTATCATA
The DNA here is from genome assembly GCA_023376005.1 of Doryteuthis pealeii. NCBI lineage: Eukaryota > Metazoa > Mollusca > Cephalopoda > Myopsida > Loliginidae > Doryteuthis > Doryteuthis pealeii. Next base: position 89,008,122 of record CM042160.1, read on the forward strand.
ACTCAATTTCCTCGTATATCAAATCAATTTTCCCATTGAAATAAACTGAAATGCCATTAATCCGTTCCAACCCTCCCAGTGGTACTTGACTTAGAGTTTAATTCGTTCTATTCATAACTCAATTTCCTCGTATATCAAATCAATTTTCCCACATTGAAATAAACTGAAATGCCATTAATCCGTTCCAAACCTCCCAGTGTACTTGACTTATGAGTCTTAACTTCTTCTATTCATAACTCAATTTCCTCGTATATCAAATCAATTTCCCCATTGAAATAAAACTGAAATGTATTAATCCGTTCCAACCCTCCAGTGGTACCTTGACTTATGAGTTTAATTCGTTCTATTCATAGCTCAATTCTTCTCGTATATCAAATCAATTTCCCCATTGAAATAAACTGAAAATGCTATTAAACTCCGATTCCAGTCCCCCACCCGAATAAAACACCCTATTTTTGTTAAACGTTTGTTTTAATAAAATTAGCACGTATTGTATAAAAACGTGATAAAAAAAATGCAATGAATTATGTGCTGTAATATGTTTTAACGTTTAGTTTTTGTTTTTTATAATAAATGAATTTTCTTTTGGCATGCTGCATTTTGAAACTAAATGTTTTTAGTGAACTTATTAACATAAGCGTATCTGAAGCTCGCTGCTGTACCTCAAATTATATTCTCAACACAAGAAAAAACGACCCATTAAGTTACAGTTCGTAATCCTAGAAAACCTGCTGTGTAAAATTTACCCCCCCTCCTATATTTAACACAACAACTTGAATAAAGGTTAAAATATCTTCAACATTTTTGGACCATTCAAAAGATGAAACATTTTTAAAAATTCAAAGAATTAAAAAAATAAAGAAAATATTAACGAAAACAAGTTTAATTTTCGCACCATATAAACCAATTGACATTTAACGTAGCCAAAAACAAGTTATAACTAGTGTTTTTTTGTTGTTTTTCTTTTAAATTCTATAAAATCAACTAATGGTCAAATTTTCATGAAAATTATGTAATTATCATCTTTTGACGAAATTATGTTTCAAATAGTGTTTTCCTAAAATATATTAGGGGAAATATTTTTACGAGGTCTCCCACCCCCTATTTTATTTTATGAAGAAAATGAATCGATAAAAAATGATTTTTAAAATTTCCCCTTTAAAGCTAAGAGCCTGAATAATTATATCAGAAGATTTTTTAAGTTTTTATACAGGATTTCTTTAGTAAAAAAAAAAGACTTGAATTCTGAATTCTGATAAAAAATGTCAAATTTAGGACATATACAAAACCTCTTAGGAAGCAACAACATAAAAAAAATGCGAGTACAATGAAAGTGATTCCCTAATTCTACATAAAATAACCCTAATCAGCTTGACATGCCGTTAAAATCAATCTATCAAACTTTTTGTCTTTTGCAGCTATGGAAGAAGGCACTATACCTTTTTTTCCAAACATGGAATTAAGGGTCCAGAACCAACTGCTTTCTTCGGAAATATGCCAGAAATAAGCAAAGTGGTGAGTATTTGAAATTTTGTTACGGTTCGTGTGCCATTTTACGGTTGTCGTTATGTGACATTTGCATAGCACAAAATGCATCGCTAAAGAATGCAACTAAGGGGTCATGTATGTAGCAATATATATATATATATATATATATATATATATAATATAATATATTCGTACGTGGATAGGAGGTAGTGAATCATGTGTGTAAACACTAGTGATAAATAAACCAAGAAATGAAAAAGAATGAATTAATCAATAAATAAGACAGATGGGAAGATATTTGATATCCAACCGAGGCAAATGTCTGAGGCCTGGGTTTAATTCGGCATTGTGTTAATTGATGATGAGGACATTTGTTTATCTTTGTGCCTGTATGATTATGGTTCGATTTAATATTTCAAACAAAAGAACATCTGTAAATGAGATTGAATGTCGAGCAAGGTTAATCAGAAATGAGATGGTGAGGGTGGAATTTTATTATATTATATATATATATATATATATATATATATATATATATATATAATATATATATACGGTCCCAGCTAAGAAGACAGTTAGATTTTCGGCGCGCAGGGTGATATCGACAGTAGCAGCAGACGTAGAAATTAGCCAGCTAATTTGACTTAGCCTCATAACAACTTCTTGCCAGCTGACAGATCCACCACAAACTGCCTAAGTGTCACAAACTCCTTCTTCTATCAGTGTCCTATTAACAGACTTGTGTTTGTTTCTTTCTTTTCTTTTAATCCCTGTGAACCAATCTGACTCGTGCCTTCGAATCGGCCAGCACAGAACATCACAACGTTGGGTCTAGACATCGTGCAGCGAAGGTGCAGGGTGCGAAACGGGTATTCTCACAATTAATTTGTATATTGGTTTAACAAATCCAGGTTTAATAAATAAATACTTGGTGTTATTTATCTCTAATATTATTGTTTTATTCTTCCACGTATTAAAATCAATGCTACTAATGATTTTATATAGAAACCAATTAAAATATAATTAAAATAAGTGTAATCTTTTCATATACATTCTTATTAATTTCGTTAGTCTTTGTAATTTTAATTTAATATATTTTATTACTTAAAACTTAGATATTTACGTACGGAGAGTGCATATTCTGGTTATTCATTACAATTAACTACCATGGAATTTCCATGGTCTAGGTAACACACACACACACACACACACACACACACACACACACACACACACACAAATAAGATTGATACAAGAGAAAGAATACACATTTAAAGAGCTGGAATGTCAATTGACCATCCTCCATTATCAACGGTTAGTCAAATCTGAAATAGAATAAAAACGTATTATTAACTATTAATATTAAAAGAGTGTATACATTATTTTTGGAAACCCTATATATATATATATATATATATATATATAATATATATATATATTTTACAGGGTGTCCCAGAAGTCGCGCACCATGTATGAAAATACATATAAAAAGTATAAAAAGACATATGAATATCAATTTTATTCATCATAATCATAATAGATGCTCAAATTGTTCATCCTCTCCATTCTTGCACGAAATGCACTTTGTACGGATGAAATTTCTGTGTCTTACGAATACGATGTACTGATGATTGCTAATCGTAAGCTCCTGGCTTATTTTCCTTACTGATTTCACGTGGCCTCTAGCAACATGATTTTTTCTCGCTCGGGGAGAGTGCGGTTGAATTCTTCAGCTACAGAGCCCCATCTCTGTTATATACCTCTTTTATTCTTCTGGCCGGATCTGCTTCTTCTATCTTCTAATGGTCTGGTATAATCTTCTACAGGTCTTGTCTGGTCTTTCTTATCTGGGGATTCCGTGTCTGGTTCTGCTGGGGACCATTTCTTATCAGAAGCCTTGTGTCATTGTTAGCTTTTAGTAATAACAACAAGACTTCGATTTACCTTTGATTTATTTTATTCAGGATCCCCAGAACCAGACAAATGCGCGCTGAGAGTCACATCTTGCTAGCTTCTAACTCTGCAACTGACTTACTGCAACTAACTACTGCAACTCTAAGTTGCTTACTCCTTAAACCGGAAGGGGGCTTTCTATCGGGTTCCGTTCTCACGATTCTATCCCAGAAAGCAAGGTGAGAGTGAGGTCAAGCATTGTCACTCACTCTCAAGGCCATCAGTTGTACTGATCGCCATAAGGATTTCTATACTACCTTAAAAAGTAATAGGGATCCAATTAATATGTAACACAGAGCCCCATCTCTTCCAAACATAAAAAAACAATTTAACTCTTTCTTGTAATGTTAATTTCTCACTCATATCCAATAAAATCTGAAAAACAAAAAAACAAAAACAAATTATATGGTGCGCGACTTCTGGGACACCCTGTATATATATATTGCCCTCATATACAACATTTCATTTTTTTCTCCAGACCATCTGATACACCTTGAAAAAGGGTGAAGGTTCACTCGAAATATTGGAATAGATTAAACCAGGAACAGGGCAACGGTTGAATATATAAAATTCTGATTTTTGTCTGTTTTTCTTATCTTTTTTCCAATGCTTCAAAAGACCAACAAACAACGTTCACAAGAACATGCATAATTATATATATATATATATTATATATATATATATATATATTTATATATATATAATATTAGGAAAAATGAAAAAACACAGGTTTAAATGGGTTAAGTGGTGAGTTTATTGGCCGACGCTGCAGTGTTTCGATCTATTAATTAGATCATCTTCAGGGCATTTGTTGGTATATGGAAGGTAATCAGAATTTTTATCACAGAATAACGCGAAAAGCGAGTGGTAGTCTTTGTTATTCAGTCTGTTTAAAAAAAATTTGAGGTTTGAAAAAAGAAGACGGTTTGAAATATGACGTCAAATATTCTATTTTACGGTGTGAGTATGGGACGGTGTGAGTGTGTGTATCGAAAGGAAACATTGTGCATTTTTTAGGTGTGTGGTTGCGCTGTGTGTATATAAATCTTTTGCGATAAACGACAGCGGAAACAAACCTCAAGGTTGTGTGTTTGTGTGTGTGTGTGTGTGTGTGTGTTAAGCATGGTTACCATTGATAAACGATGTATGTTTCAGGTAGCAAGAGAATATTCTTTAAACTTTTAATATATTATATATATATATATATATATATATATAATATATATTATATATCATCTGAATTTTAAATTTAGTTTTATCTTTGAATGATTGTATTTTCTTTTCTTGTCTTTCTAGGGTTTTGCTCACATTTTTTTCAAATGGCAGAAAGAATTTGGAGATAATTATGGGTAAGGAATTTGTCTACAACCAAAAACTTTACACGTTTTGAATGAGAATCTTTTTTAAATATCATTTTTTACAATGAATGAATTATTGAATTAAATATTTAAAAAAAGCAAGAACAAATAAAACATTATAAAACATATAATTGTGTGTGTGTGTGTGTGTGTGTGTGTGTGTGTGTGTGTGTGTGTGTGTGCTTAATTGAAGTCATACTAATTTCAGGCATAATAGGCCGAAATGTACATACAGAGATTGACTTTTTTTCGATTTGTTTACGCTTTACATTTGAACAAATATATTCGCCTAATTCATTAATTATCAACTAATTAATTCTCAAATTAAGAGTGACTTCAATTAAGCACATATTCTCCCAACAATTGGCGTTAAGGCCATATCAAACACATTGTTTGTTTGTTTACTTTATATATATTATATATATATATATATATATATATATATATGTGTGTTGTGTGTTGTGTGTGTGTGTGTGTGTGTGGAAAGAGGATAGGAATGAATTCGATAGAACGTGATGGAGATGTGAGGAACAAAAGAACAAAACTCAGACAAAAGTGTGTAGGATATATTTCACTAGAGCTTTGAGCTCAGCATCATCAGTCGTTTTAATTAGTGGGTAAGCGTAGTGAGGAGAGGTTTTGAATGGTCAAGCAGGAATCATTGGAGAGGAAAAGAAGGAAATCAAAACCTCTCCTCACTAACGCTTACCCACCCACTTGACCCCTCTCCTATCCATCTCCTCCCGCCACACTACCCCTTCTATAAAACACTTATAACCTGATTTCATTAAAACGACTGATGATGCCGAGCTCAAAGCTCTAGCGAAATATATCCTACACACTTTTGTCTGATTTTGTTCCTCACATCTCCACCACACACACACATATCTTCTTATTATAATAGAGATTGTGTATTTTTCTGTCTGTAACCGAAACTAAATCGCTACCCAAGTCAGTTATTGACGTCACATTCTCCATGATTTTATTTTTATTTAAACCTTAATTATTAATAAAATTGTTTACATTATTAATACTGTTAACCATATCTACATACGAACAACATGCAATTATATTTATATATACAACAAAATAGCGATTTACAGTGTGAACGGGAAGGCTAATTTGCATATTGAAATTAAAAATGTGATTTTAATAAGTATTGTGCTTAGTATTATTGATTTTTAATTGTTTGGTTTTATTTTAATGAATATAAGCAAAAATCTCTTCAATAAATCTTAAATGAAATCCATTAACAAGAAAAAATAATGTCATTTTATTCTTTACTTCTCTTTTAACTAAATACTTAAATTAGAAAAAAAACAATGAAAGACGAGAGTGATGGAAGAGTAAGTTTCAGATGTTCTGTTTTTCGATTATACGCCATCTGTTCCAAATCTTTTATCTGCATTCTTATTTAGTTTCATTAGCCTTCTAATTTAATACATATTTTATTATATCAAATATAAATACTTGCACCCGGAGGGTGCATATATTTGCATAATATATATATATATATATTATATATATATATATATATATATATATATACAATAGATCTTTTTGACTAAACTTGGACTTTCTCCATCAGACAAGAGGAAATACACACACAAAAAAAGATCCAAGATAAGGCTCTATCCCACATCGCCCGCAGTGTATATGGCAAATCCACATTTTGTGACACCAAACCAACAAAGTCCGGTGGTATTGTGAGATACTGCTGTTTTTTAACGAAGTTTCGCCGGATTTTTTAGAATTCTGATGAAGTTTCGTCTTTTGGGTGGAGAGGGAGTTGGGGGGGGGTTTAGCAGAAATACCTCACCACCCACCCACCCAAAATAACAAAGCTTCAGAAAAAATGTATTTTTTTTAAATTATGATGAATCTTCGTTAAAACACCGAGGCGAAATATTAATTAATGAAGTTGTTTGTGTTTTATCTGCTTTTCTTCCTCAACTTTCAATCACACACACACACACACCCACACACAAATATATATATATATATATAAGATATGAAAACATATATATATATATATATTGTAATACAGGTACAAGTGATAACCTACTCGGTTTCATAAGGATCTTCAGGGTTAAATCCTTATGATGAAACTCGAGTAGGTTATCACTTGTACCTGTATTACAATAAATTTGCTCTACTAACGTATTGAGCACTTTTTATTTGTTATATCGCTGTCTTACCTTTACTGAATTTTGCATCAACTAACCATTGTGACCATATTCACCGGTAAGTCACCTTTTCCATAATACATATATTTATATAGTCGTAGAAGTTATTTCCCGACCGCGGTTTCGGTGTTACTCTAACACCTTCATCAGGGGGATTGAGTGGAATATATATATATATATATATATATTATATATATATATATATAATATATGAAAAATAGATGGAAATTAATCCGACAGTATGAAATTTAACATTTTGAAAAAACATATGATGTTTATTATGTGATTGCTGACAGATCTGTTTCGACCAAATCGGTAAGTTGCTCTTCATCAAAGAGCGACATAGATGGGAAGAAAGATATCCGTTAAAAAGACTGTTCGTTTTTTGTAAACAGTCTTTTTAACGGATATCTTCTCTTCCCATCTATGTCGCTCTTTGATGAAGACCAACTTATCGATTTGGTCGAAACAGATCTGTCAGCAATCACATAACAAACATCATATGTTTTTTTCAAAATGTTAAATTTCATATATAATATATATATATATATATATATATATATATATATATATATATATATATATATATATATATGATGCATTTATAATATATTTCTTTTCTTGCAGGTTCTTTTTGGGATCATTTCCTAATATGGTTATAAGTGACCCTGAAATTATCGGCCAAATTATCGTCAAACATTTCTCCATTTTTGCAAACAGAAGAGTAAGTTTTTTTTTTCTTCTTCTAACTTGCTTAAGCTTAAATAGAACAAAATGACTTCTAAAAAAGTGTTTTAAAAATTGAGTTTTTAAACAAATTGAGTACCCATCAAGAATGAATAAAACAAAAACGTCTTCGGCATAAAATAACCCAATAAGGATTCACATGCCGTAAAATCCAACCAACCTACTAACAAGCAAGACTAGAGAACCGGGTATGTCCTACTATGTATCTCAAACTAGTTTTCTACACTTTCTTTTTTCTTTTTTTCGGTCTGCTTCCATGTGAATAGGTTCACCAAGTTGGACCTTGCATGGGTTCAATTTGGTGAACCAATTCACTTAGAATAATAATAATAATAAAAGATTTGTTTATAGTTCATAAATAATGGAGATTCGCTTCCGGTTTTTGTCTGTAACAAAAACTACGTCACTGCCTACGTCACACTACCTAAAATCGTCATAACATAGAATGAAATATTCTCAAAATTTGAGCATGCAATGTTAAACAGTCCTCATTGTTTTTTTTAAACAAGTTTTAATAAATAAATACCTGGTATTATCTATCTATATATAGTTTGTTTTATTTTAATATATATTTAAAGTTATCAGAACTAAGTTTCTATTTCAATTTTTTTTATTTTTTACTCCTTTGATAAATTTATTTTTTTTTTACTCTTTAATAAATTTATTTTATTTTTTACTCCTTTAATAAATTTATTTTATTTTTTGTTTCTTTAATAAATTTGATGATTTTACCATCAGCTCCTTACTTTACCACACAGGTCTCTGTGCCACTCATACGCTGAGTTAGCGAGGGCCAGTATCGAACTAGGAACCTTGTGGTTTCTAGCCAAATGCTCTACCGACTGAGCTAACCCGGATGTAGGTTTCCATAACTTTGGTTAAATGGTAAATTAATGTTACTAGCAAAATAAAAAACGCCCTCTGTGCGACGTAAAATAAATATGATACAAACTCTCTGATATTAAATGTTAAACTCCTATCCCCTCTGGCAATATTTATTTTACGTCGCCCAGAGGGCGTTTTTTATTTTGCTAGTGTTACTGATTTATAGAAAGTAGGTTGTATGGTATCAAGTATTTCTATATAATACTAATAATTGTATGGTTTCAAGTAATCATTTCTATTTCATAATAGTCATTTGTTTCAATACAGTTATATGGTGTTAAGTACAGCTAAGTCGGTAGAGCGACCGGCTACGAATCACAAGGTTCCTGGTTCGATATCGGTCCTCGTCAACTCAGCGTATGTATAGCACAGGGATCTGTGCGGTAAAGTGGGGAGCTGATGGTAGGTGTGGTGCTCCACCACGGACGCTAAAAACAATCTCCTTGGTCTAGCGCTAGTGAAAAGGGGATAGACTCCCTCGCTGTATGGCTCATACCGACATTAGGCCGCTTCGACGACTATTTCTGTATAACAGTAATAATTTGCACACAGTTGTATGGTTTCAAGTATTCCTATTTAATACTAATAATCATGATTTCAAGTAATTATCTATATTTAATAACGTTCATTTGTTTAAATACAGTTATATGACATTAAGTATTCCTATCTAATCTATTAATAATGGAGATTCGCTTCCGGTTTTTGTCTGTAACAAAAACTGCGTCACTGCTTACGTCACATTACCCAACACATAATCCAACGTCATAACATAGAATAGATATACTCAAAATGTGAGCGTGCAACGTTGACAATCCTCATTGTTTCAATAAATAGATGCCCGGCGTTATACATTTATATATAGATTGTTTTATTCTAATATAATATTTAAAGTTATCGGAACTGTTTCCATTTCAAATTGTCTTTCTTTCTTTCTTTCTTTTTTTTTTTTTTACTCCTTTAATAAATTTGACGATTTTACATTCTTATGGTACACACTCTATGACATTGAATTTTCAGTTCCCATCCCCTCAGGCAATATCTTTCAAAAAATTATTTTTACATCGCCCGGAGGGTGTCTTTTTATTTTGCTAGTTCTAATAATTTATTAATTTTTCAGCTCGCCTTTCCATTGGATGAGTACACAAAGAAGATGGTATCTTTTTCGAAAGATGACCACTGGAAATACCTTCGTACTGTCTTGTCCCCATCTTACAGCTCGAAAAGAATGCGTGAGGTCAGTATTTATTTAAATGTCCCTTTTAAAATAACTCGTATTCTACTGCAGTAAGACCCAAATTAATTGAACATTGTTATATAGTACCTAAATAATGAGAATGGAATTGTCTGCTTTTTTCCTATAAATAATATCCGACGAAACCTTGGAAGAGAGATACAATGCGATCTCTCAGAACTTGTTGATTCAATCCGGCAATTGCTAATTATTCTGTTCACTTCGTATCTTTACTTAGTAAACCTTTTTCCCTCTCCAATTATTCATTATATTTCTTTCCATTGTTTCTCTATTAACTCTGATACTCGAGTTACAACAAACATCTATTAATAATGGAGATTCGCTTCCGGTTTTTGTCTGTAACAAAAACTACGTCACTGCTTACATCACATTACCCCATATCGTCATAACATAGAATAAATACGCTCAATATTTGAACATGCAGCATTAGACAGCCCTCATTGTTTTTTAAAACAAGTTTTAATAAATACATGACTGGTATTATATATCTATATATAGTTTGTTTTATTTTAATTCATATTTAAAGTTTACATTTCAAATTGTTTTATTTTTAAAATCCTTTAATGAATTTGATGATTTTACTTACTTAGGATACAAACTCGCTGACATTGAATTTTTAAATCCCACCCTTCAGGCAATATGTTTCAAAAATCTACTTTTACATCGCCCGGAGGACGTTTTTTATTTTGCTAGTAATAATTAATTTGCCAAACTATCAATAAGATGATAATTTGGATTTTTTGCTCTCTCTCTCTCTCTCTCTCTCTCTCTCTCTCTCTCTCTCTCTCTCTCTCTCTCCTTGCGCTGACCAATCAAAAACCGACAGGCAGCCTGTCATACGTCATCTCAAAAATTCTAGTAACTTTCCACTCTAATATTATCATCTGTGAATCCATTTAGCTCAGTCGGTAGAGAGTGTGCCAAGGAAGCTCAAGGTTCCTGGTTCGATACCGACCCTCGCCAACTCAGCGTATGAGTAGCACACGGATCTGTGCGGTAAAGTAAGCAGCTGATGGTAGGTGTGGTGCTCCACCTCAGATGCAAAAACAATCTCCTTGGTCTAGCGCTAGTGAAAAGGGGATAGACTCCCTCACTGTCTGGCTAATACCGACTTTAGGCCACCCCGACGATTTTACTTACTTTTACACGTATGAAAATTAATACTCACGGAACTTTTATAAAAATCAACTCTCGTAACTAAAGAATATATATATATATATATATATATATATATATATATATATAAAAGTCTGTTTTATTAAGAATTCTGAGGTAGGGGTTATCGTTCTTGTCTACGAGCCTCTGTATCGAACCAACCAATCACGAGCCAGCATACTTTGTCGGCAAAGCCGAAAAGGTAAATTCTTTCCCCTCTTTCTGATCAACCATCAGCGGAGTCAGACGTCAAAATAGAACGTCTATCATATCCAGTCGAATTATCAGATGGTCGTAGCTAAGGGGCTTCGATAACCAACCCTACCTCAGGATTTCAGTTAAGTGGACAAATTGTAAACATTTGTGCAGATAAACCAAAAAGTCTACAACCCTATTGTTTTATGTCTGTAATACATGTCTTTTATTTGAATTCTAAGTTGTTTGGTTTTATTCTTTAACTCTTTAACTGTCTGCCACACTCGTGGTTATCTTCATATTTTGCAAACTTTGAGAACAGTCTCATATCTCCTTCCAGCTATGGATAAATATCAGGGCAGACTGGGCTCTGTAGCTTTGGTTAGGCAATCAATCTAGCAGGAGGAAAACTCTTAATTCAAACCAGCTCTACTCTACTTAACAATTGACTTTGTGTCACAACCTGTTTGTCACAGAGAGGTCGGATAAATACTTCCCCCTTGTTAGCTCGCCAGTAACTTGACAAATATGATGATTTTTTGCAAATGGGCTTAGCTGATTTGCATATTCTGCTCTGTTTGTTAAAAAGATAAAAGTTTTTTTAGAAAAGAAAATGAATAACTATGTTTTATAATTCATTTTCAGTTTTATCTCTTTAATAATTTTTCTGTTTCTAATAAATTATTGTTTTGTTGAGAGTATTTATAATTATTATCAGCTGTGATAATGTTGTTAATGGTCTTGACCAGGCAATATTAACATTATTATTAATAGAACCATCTTAATGAAAATTTTAACAAATTTCTTCTCTAAAATAAGAAGTAAACAAGTCCTGTCTAAAAAAAGAAAAAAAAATTCAACTAATTTCTTCCCCTTGTTTTTATTTTCAAATGTCAATTTTGAAATTGTACTCATGTCATTGAAACTAGAGTACTGGTATTCCCTCCCCCACTCCAATTATTAGGGATTTTCCTCACCCACACAATTTTGAGAATAAAAAAAATTAAAATCAAGGCAAAGATAACTTATTTATATGCATCTTGGCAAGTCAGGGAGCATTTCAAAATTGTATTTATATTGTACATAGGACCCCCAGTGTAAAACAATAGAAAATCAATTTTTTTCATATCAGTTATTTTATAGTTTCACCTCAACCTCTTGTTATTTGCTTTGCTTTTGTTGTTTTGTTTATTATTCATTTCGAAATACCGACATCAGGCCACCCCGACGATCTTTTTTAGAATCTGATTATTTCATTGAAAAAAAGAAGAAAAATTTTGAAAATATGACATTTAATTTTTATTGACAATTTATTGTAGATGTCTCCACTGATTCAAAACGTGTTGAAGCAGTTTGAAAAGAATTTGAATAAGATGGCGGACAGCAACGAAGCGTCTGATGTCACTAAGTAAGTCATTTTACATTTATAAATCTTCACATCAAAATTGTTCTCTCAAAATATGTAAAATAATCATTACAAATTATATCTAATAATAAGTAAGTAAAGTCGTCGGGGCGGTCTAAAGTCAGTATCAGCCAGTCAGCGAGGGAGTCTATCCCCTTTTCAATAGCGCTACACCAAGGAGATTGTTTTGGCGTCTGGGTGGAGCGCCACACCTACCATCAGCTCCTTACTTTACCGCACAGATACCTGTGCTACTCATATTCTGAGTTGGCGAGGGCCGAATGTTCTATATATTATACTAGAAGCGTCTACCCGACGTTGCCTGGGTAGAGAGAGGATAATAAAAAGTTAGTCTCGCAGATCCATTGATCGTTTTGATTCTACCTAATTGATTTATGGTTTTAATCACAAATGCAACCAATGGCTTTCCCTTCTCTTAGTATTCAAATCCTTTTGGCGAGGACCGGTATCGAACTAGGAACCTTGTGGTTTCTAGCCGAACGCTCTACCAACTGAGCTAACCCGGCCCCTTATATTTAATAATAAAGGATATCTAATAATAAAGGATTTTTTTCAAGCAGTCCTTTATTACTAATTAATAATACTAGCAAAAAAATATGCACCCTCCGGACACAAGTACTAAGTTTTAATATAATTAAATATTATATATCTTTACTTTCGATTCCACCATATATTTTTCAACATCTTTATGGAAGCGCGTGGTGTAATGGTTAAAGTCATGGGAAATGGACTCGTCGCCCCGAGTTCAAATCCTGGATGTGGTTATTGCATTTCATTTAACGCTAATACCCACGGGAAAGGTGTGATTCTTACTCTCCCTCCAGCTATGGATAAATAGTAGGGCAGACTGGGCTCTTTAACCTTGGGTCTAGGAGAAGGAAAACTCTGAATTCAAACCTGTTGAACTCCGCTTAAGAAATTGACCTTGTGTCACATCCTGCACGTGCGGAGGGGTTGGTAAATATTTATATTGTTCTACATCTGTTTTGTATAGGTACAACATCTGAACATAGATAAATAAATAAAAATACGTCTAGCACAAGAAAAGTCTAAAGTAGAATATTGCAAATCATGGATTGCTCAGCCACCTGGGTTCTATCCTTAAGCATCACGGGTCGCCACCCACGGCAACAGGTGACCCAATTGGGGGAGTCTTACCCCTCTGCAGAGATGCAGTCGGTGTATTCTAACGCCCCACGACAGGGCGGTTTGAATTTGACAGATATTGGTTTCTGAAGTTTTTGAGTTATTGAGGTTTATTTGATTTGGATAACTTTTTTTAGTTTAAAAGAAACATTGGAAAGAATCAATGATGTAATCTATGCATTGAATCCTACTTTTTTCTTCATCAGTTTTTATGACTTGGGCTTTATTCACCGGTCATAACTGCCTAGTGACAAGGACAAGTTTTTGTATAGATTTTCGAGATACACCTAAACAGCGCAGGGCAGTGTCGTCAGTTATGTTATTAACTGGTTTCATTGGAGGGGTTCGGGTCTTCCAATATAATACCCACCTCAGCCAGTCAGACCTCGTTAGAGCCGATCAAACTCTAACTCACTGCCCCTCTGTTCAACGCCAACAAAAAATGGGTTTATATAGAGTACGCCAACGTAGTCCCGGCCTTTTTACTTCTGGTTGGCTAATTCAACAGCCAATCATCGTTTAAAACAGTATTGGCCAAAAATCTGAATATGTAGCAGTTTATGAGGTAGCAAGAGGTTGAATGTTTAAAGGTTTAAAACGTGGCTGTGGTTATACTCTGTGTGTGTTCTTAGGGTTTTGCTTTTAACCCCATCTTATTTGGTGGTCACGCTGAAAAGGAAGGAATTCAAGGAATGAAAAGAAAGAGATAAAGACAGAAAGTGGTTTTATGACTTAGGCTTTATTCCCCGGTCATAGCCGACAAGTGGCAAGGGAATATCTCCATGGCTAGTAGGAGCGACTAGTCACAGTTAAGGCCTAAACTATAATGGCCGAGAGATTATCTTGGGGGTCGGAAGTGGGTTCTTTTTCTCGCACATGTGAGGAGGGTTCTTCCAGTGAAGGCTCATGGGAGTTTGGTTTTTTTTTGTGTTTTTTTTCTTATTCTAATTTTATTTTAATCCCCACGAGTTAAAACATAAGTTATCTTTACTTTGTAAATTGTTTATAGAAATGTAAATTGTTCACAGATATGAATGAGAGACAAGTTAAAATTGTATACTTTGACACCAAATCTCCATTATAATAAGATACTTTATACCTTGTATGTAAATTGATTTTTTGTTTTTGTTTTCTTCCAGATTGTTTTCAGGTTATACAATGGATGTTATTGCTTCAACTGGATTCGGAATTCAAGTGGATTCACAGGAAAATCCTGACACTCCCATTGTCAAAAATGCTGAAAAAGTCTTTGCAACTGATTTTTTTACCTCATTACAATCTTTAGCAAGTAAGTAATTTGGTCACCAATGACACCTAGTGCCTAACAGAAGAACCGTATCAAGTAAGGGAAATAATCCCAACATAGCTATTGATCCATGATAATTTGGCCTTTACCAACGACACCTAGTGGCTAACAGAAGAACCGTATCAAGTAAGGGAAATAATCCCGACATACCTATTGATCCATGATAATTTGGCCTTTACCAACAACACCTAGTGCCTAACAGAAGAACCGTATCAAGTAAGGAAAATAATCCCAACATAGCTATTGATCCATGATAATTTGGCCTTTACCAACAACACCTAGTGCTAACAGAAGAACCGTATCAAGTAAGGAAATAATCCCAACATAGCTATTGATCCATGATAATTTGGCCTTTACCAACAACACTAGTGCCTAACAGAAGAACCGTATCAAGTAAGGGAAATAATCCCACATACCTATTGATCCATGATAATTTGGCCTTTACCAACAACACCTAGTGCCTAACAGAAGAACCGTATCAAGTAAGGGAAATAATCCCGACATACCTATTGATCCATGATAATTTGGCCTTTACCAACAACACCTAGTGCCTAACAGAAGAACCGTATCAAGTAAGGGAAAGAATCCCGACATACCTATTGATCCATGATAATTTGGCCTTTATCAACGACACCTAGTGGCTAACAGAAGAACCGTATCAAGTAAGGGAAATAATCCCGACATAGCTATTGATCCATGATAATTTGGCCTTTACCAACAACACCTAGTGCCTAACAGAAGAACCGTATCAAGTAAGGGAAATAATCCCAACATAGCTATTGATCCATGATAATTTGGCCTTTACCAACGACACCTAGTGGCTAACAGAAGAACCGTATCAAGTAAGGGAAATAATCCCGACATACCTATTGATCCATGATAATTTGGCCTTTACCAACAACACCTAGTGCCTAACAGAAGAACCGTATCAAGTAAGGAAAATAATCCCGACATACCTATTGATCCATGATAATTTGGCCTTTACCAACAACACCTAGTGCCTAACAGAAGAACCGTATCAAGTAAGGAAAATAATCCCAACATAGCTATTGATCCAAGATAATTTGGCCTTTATCAACAACACCTAGTGCCTAACAGAAGAACCGTATCAAGTAAGGGAAATAATCCCGACATACCTATTGATCCATGATAATTTGGCCTTTACCAACAACACCTAGTGGCTAACAGAAGAACCGTATCAAGTAAGGGAAATAATCCCGACATACCTATTGATCCATGATAATTTGGCCTTTACCAACAACACCTAGTGCCTAACAGAAGAACCGTATCAAGTAAGGGAAATAATCCCGACATACCTATTGATCCATGATAATTTGGCCTTTATCAACGACACCTAGTGGCTAACAGAAGAACCGTATCAAGAAAGGGAAATAATCCCAACATAGCTATTGATCCATGATAATTTGACCTTTACCAACGACACCTAGTGCCTAACAGAAGAACCGTATCAAGTAAGGGAAAGAATCCCGACATACCTATTGATCCATGATAATTTGGCCTTTACCAACGACACCTAGTTGCTAACAGAAGAACCGTATCAAGTAAGGGAAATAATCCCAACATAGCTATTGATCCATGATAATTTGGCCTTTACCAACGACACCTAGTGGCTAACAGAAGAACCGTATCAAGTAAGGGAAATAATCCCAACATACCTATTGATCCATGATAATTTAGCCTTTACCAACGACACCTAGAGGCTAACAGAAGAACCGTATCAAGTAAGGGAAATAATCCCAACATACGTATTGATCCATGATAATTTAGCCTTTACCAACGACACCTAGTGCCTAACAGAAGAACCGTATCAAGTAAGGGAAATAATCCCAACATAGCTATTGATCCATGATAATTTGGCCTTTACCAACGACACCTAGTGGCTAACAGAAGAACCGTATCAAGTAAGGGAAATAATCCCAACATAGCTATTGATCCATGATAATTTGGCCTTTACCAACGACACCTAGTGGCTAACAGAAGAACCGTATCAAGTAAGGGAAATAATCCCAACATAGCTATTGATCCATGATAATTTGGGCTTTACCAATGATACCTAGTGCCAAATAGAAGAACCATATCAAGCAAGGGAAATAATCCGAACATAGTTATTTACTCATGATAATTTGGTCTTTACGGAGTCGGAGTTGGAGTCAATTTTTTTTTTGTTCCGACTCCACGACCCTGTTCATAATCTCGGCAAAAGCATTTGTAGCTGCTGAATTGTACCTTACATTACCAAAATATTGCAAAACTTTTGACTCGCCCTATTATGAAATTTATCAAATCTAATCTCCCATATATTTAATTGCAGTGGTTTTCCCAATCGTCGCTACAATTTGCAACTGGATGAAAAAAGGTGTGTTCTTTAGTAGCCTCACTTATTTTGTGGATTTTTGCGAAAAACTCATCAAAGAAAGGAAACAAGCGACAAATACAAGTGTAAGTATCTTTTGTTTTATAAATGTTGCTGTATTATTTGTGATTAGAAATTTTGCAATTTCATGTTTGGTTAGTAGTGTTCACTCGGCAACTCGTTCCGAATAAGCCGCTGACTAATCCAACGAGGAAGCTTTTACATAGTTGTGTTAATTTTAATTCCGTAGATCTTTAAATACACAGCGTGGGTATAAAATCGTTAAGAAAGTATTACTATTTAATTTGTGGTTAGTAGTGTTCACTCGGCAACTCGTTCCGAATAAGCCGCTGACTAATCCAACGAGGAAGCTTTTACATAGTTGTGTTAATTTTAAATTCTATAGATCTTTAAATACACAGCGTGGGTACGTAATTATTAACAAAGTATTAATAATTTAGAAATTTTTCAATTTTATTTTTGGTTAGTAATGTTCAAATCACATTTTTGTTTGAATGAAATGTTGCAATTTTGAATTTTGAACATTTTTGATATTTGGGACTGTTGTCCTCATCTTTATTGTGTATAAACACAATGTTCACACTACAGTAACCTTGGGTTCTGTTTAGGTGGGTGTTATATCCCGAGATGTAGGATATACAGAAATGATAATAATATATATGATAATAATAATAATAATAATAATATATATATATATATATATATATATATATATATATATATGGAGAATATGTGCTTAATTGAAGTTGTACCTAATTTTGAAAATTAATTGATTTTGATAATTAATTTTTTAAAATTAATTTCATAATTGATTAATCAAGCACATATTCTCCCAAAAATTGTCGGCTAATCATTGTCGGCTAAACACATTGTTTGTTTGTTCACTTCTCATTATATATATATATATATATATAGATAGAGAGAGAGAGAGAGAGAGAGAGAGAGAGAGAGAGGGTGTAATGGTTAAAGTCATGGGAAATGGACTCGTCGCCCCGAGTTCAAATCGAGAACTTAGCTGTCTACATTTCTCCTAGCGCTAATACCCTTGGAAAAGGTATGATTCTTACTCTCCCTCCAGCTATGGATAAATAGTAGGGCAGACTGGGCTCTTCAGCCTTAGTTCGGCAACCTGTCTAGGAGAAGGAAAACTCTAAATTCAAACCTGTTAAACTCCGCTTAAGAAATTGACTTTGTGTCACATCCTACTCGTGCGGAGGGGTTGATATATATATATATATATATTTGTGTGTGTTGTGGGGGACAGAGTGACAGAAAGAGTAAGACAGAGATAGAGACATATGTAAAAAGAGACAGAAATAGCCAGAGGTTGAGTGTGTGTTAGAGAGAGAGGGGGAGGGAAGAGATTTAAAGAGAGAGACAGACAGACAGAAATGGCCAGATGGATAATTTGAGTGTACGTATGTGTGTGTGGGAGAGAGAGGGAAACAGAGAGACAAAGAGATAGAGTGATACAGATGTAAACAAGAGAGACAGAGATAGTCAGAGAGATAGAATGTGTGTGTATGTGACAGAGAGAGAGAGAGAGAGAGTCGTGTAAGGTTCATTAGGTTCAAACATAGATTAATCAAGATAACAGCTTTGTTTAAAAACAAAAATTATTCGGTCAAATCTTTGTTTTTCAACTTTGCTTGATTGTTTTCTATTTAGTTCTGCTTGGCTTGAACCAAATATCATCATCATCATCATCATGTCGCGCTGTCAGCACGGATATCCATGACAATCTCTCTCCATCCGTCCCTATCGCTCATCATTCTCGGGAGGTCCTCTATGCAGCATCCTGCATCCGCACAGAGCTGATCAATGTACGTTTTTGCTGGTCGGCCCACACTGGCGTGTCCATGTGCTGGCTTCCACAGGAGGACGTCGCTTATGAGTTCGTCCTTGCTTCTACAGCAGTGTCCCGCGTGTCTTGTCCGTCTTACTCTGATGGTTTGTGTGATATGTGGCAGGTGGCCGTACAGCTGTTTAGAGTGTTGTTTCCATGTCTTGTTCAGGATCACCCGCAGCATTCTTGTGCAGCTCCCATCTAGTTTATTCTCTAGTTGCTTAGTTAGGGTCCAGGTGGTGCAGCCGTACAGCAGTACTGATATGACAATGGCCTGGAAGAACCAAATCCATTAGCTGAGAATTCAATCATTTTCAGCTACCGACATACTATCCTTCCCTCACCCGGTTTCGACTGGGGGTCCGGCGAGCTTCGGCCACTGGACCGGTGATGTTATAATAATAGCGTCGATCCAGGGGGCCATCCCCCCACGCAACACCTGCCCCTTCGATTTAAAGGGGCAGGGCTGGGTTTATTGCCCAGTGCCTGAGGCGCCCCCCTTGAGGGGGAATGCCGACGGGATCGACGCAATTTTTCACCCACCACCCCATGAGTCTCGCTTGTGGGTGGTCCCACATAAATAGGGCCTTGTGCCTGACCCGTACAAGTGGGGTACGTGGAAAATATCATACTATCCTTTTTTGTGAAGCATTTTTTCTTACTCGTTATTTTAGTTCAATAATACATGTTATATGCAATCGGATGCGGTGGGCTCAAAGATTAAGTACCGGACATGTATGCCGAAAAGGAAAAATTGTGATATTGCGAAAAGTACCTCGTACCTCTAAAGGGGATGGGGTCATTCTTAAGATGAGTAAACCAAGTGAGTTTCCGATACTATTAGTATTTTTGTAATTTCTGAACTGGGATGAATATTTTTAACAAAAATGAAAAAGTGTATAACTGAATAACTACGCAACAAATTTGAATTTATACTGCATCAATTAATGCTATCTTTGATTTTAAAAAATGAAATTAAAAACTTTTAAATGAATGAACGTATTAAGTTATGTTTTCCTTAGAGTTTCATTTTTATTAAAAGTATTAATCCCAGTTGAGAAATTAAAAGTATATACATTGGACTTCCTCTTTCATATTCCACTAACAAAAATTTGCGTCCCTGAATTTACAGTCTGCATAAACAAAACAAACTAAAAAAAAAGCACCTTAACAAATACTTGTTAGTAATATAAAGATATCAGTGATATCTGGTCATACGTTATCCGATACTATGAGTAACTAACCATTGTAGTTGTTTTAGACAATAGCAAAACAAATAAAATTATTCTAATTATTATTCTGATAATTCCATTGCAATCTATTAGATTTCCATATTCCATAGTTAAATGAGTTGTATATCTTTATTAAATTATAAAATGTCTTGAGTTGTTAAGTTAAAAGATAAAGTTAATAATAGGGATACGCAGTTTTCATTGGGCTTAATTCTTTAAAAAGACTAGCAAATATATCTTATTATAATGGAGATTGTGTGTTTTTCTGTCTGTAACCGAAACTATATTCCTACTCAAGTCACAATTCTCTTAGTTATAGACATCACATTCTCCATGATTTTATTTATATCTAAACCTCAATTATTAATAAAATTGTCATACATTATTGATACTGTTAACTATGTCTACATATTGACAACATGCAATTATATTTATATATACAACAAAATAGCGGTTTACAGTGTGAACGGGAAGGCTAATTTGCATATTAATATTAAAAAATCAAATTTAATAAATATGTGCTTAGTATTATTGATTTCTAACTGTTTGGTTTTATTTTAATCAATATAAGCAAAAATCTCTTCAATGAATCTTAAATGAAATCCATTAACAAGATAAAATAACTGTTATGATATTTAGTTAAATTTTATAATAAAATATGATATTAAATTAAAAAGGCTAATGAAACTGAATAAGAATGTTGATAAAACGATTTGGAACAGAGGGGGTATGATTGAAAAATAGAACAACTTTGAAACTAACACTTCCATCATTTTCTGTTACTCTTTCATTGGTAAATTTTCCTAATTTAAACTGTTTAGTTAAAATAGGAAGTAAAGAATAATAGTACAGTTATTTCTTCTTGTTAAGGGATTTCTTTTAAGATTTATTGAAGAGATTTTTGCTCATATTCAATAAGATAAAACCAAACAATTAGAAATCAATAATACTAAGCATATATTTATTAAAATCATTTTTTTAAGATCAATATGCAAATTAGCCTTCCCATTCATACTGTAAACCTCTATTTTGTTGTATATATAAATACAATTGCATGTTATTGGTATGTAGATATGGTCAACAGTGTAAGTAATGTAAAACAATTTTATTAATAATTGAGGTTTAAATAAAAATAAAATCATGGAGAATATGATGTAAATAACTAAAGGAATTGTGACTTGAGTAGTGATATAGTTTCGGTTACAGACAGAAAAACACACAATCTCCATTATAATAAGATGTATGATATGTATGAAATAAATTAATGATTTTGACAATAAATAAATTACATATTCATTGATAAACTTACACAATTCCTAGGGGTATTGTGACGTAAACAGTGACATTACAGATAGAAAGTGTTATAGGTGATATAACCTATCTACATAATGGAATGATCCTACTACTACTACTATAAGTAGCAAAGACAATTGTAACTTGAAGTAAGCGACGCGATTCAGTTCTAGACTGTATTGTCGGACGTAACTTCACTTTCCTTCTGTAAATTCTACTTTCTCTGTTCAATACACTTGTGTCAAATTTCACCAGTTTTTTTTGTCTTTATTTGTGACCCTTAACAATCCCACAATAGAAAGACACCGAATCTCCATTGTAATAAGATTATCGGATGCTGGTTTTGGTTGAAACTATATAAACCACGGATCCGCTCAACAAAGAAAATCATCTTTTAATACAAAAACAATTTCTTTGTTGAGATATCTTAAAATAAAGGGGAGGGTGTTATTCCACAGAGGTGTAGAAAATATTTGGTTTTTGTTGTGATGTTAGTTCAACAGTAAAAAAAAGAAGTCAAGTCGAGGTAGGGTAATATGAGACAAGTGTATTTACAATAATGGTACAGGAACGGCTAGCTTGCCGCTAAACGGTAACAGTACAACCTTTTCACTCGGTGTCTCACTATTTATAGTGAGAACCGATGTATATTCTCCACTGTAGGAACGGCCGGTACAACAGTTTTATTTACGTCTATTATAATTGCAGAAACGTAAAGATCTGATGCAACTGATGTTGGATTCTCAACTCGAAGGCCATGAAACGTTGGACAAGAAAACTGAAGAGGAAATTGAACTTGAACTGGAAAATGTAACAGACTGGAGAACAAAAAGAGGTAAAGACAATTTGGTTATTATGAAAGAAAATTCAATTGGTTGGTTGGTTGGTTGATTGGTTGGGTTTCATGGCATGTCAACCCTTGTTGGGTTAGTTTATGCCGAAAACATTTTGTTTGATTCATTCTTGATGGGTACTAAACTTTTAAACACATCTTTCAACTCCATTTTGATTTATTTAACCATTTAAAACTCCATTTTGATTTATTTAACCATTTAAAACTCCATTTTGATTTATTTAACCATTTTAAACTCCATTTTGATTTATTTAACCATTTTAAACTCCATTTTGATTTATTTAACCATTTAAAACTCATTTTGATTTATTTAACCATTTAAAACTCCATTTTGATTTATTTAACCATTTAAAACTCCATTTTGATTTATTTAACCATTTTAAACTCCATTTTGATTTATTTAACCATTTAAAACTCCATTTTGATCTATTTAACCATTTTAAACTCCATTTTGATCTATTTAACTTTTAACTCCATTTTGATTTATTTAAACCATTTAAACTCCATTTGATTTATTTAACCATTTAAAACTCCATTTTGATTTATTTAACCATTTTAAACTCCATTTTGATTTATTTACCTCACGCAGTCTTTTCGTGCTGTAAGAAGGAGACACCGTTGAACGTATAAATTTCCAGTGATTATCCTTTGCCAAGGCCATCATGGAAGCTGTGACGTCATCAATAGCACCAATTATCTGGGATTAAAGAAAAAAGACAATAAAATTGTTTTTATTTATTTTATTTTCAGCTTTCATTTGGTCAATTGGTTTGGTTTTGTTTTTGTTTTACGGCATATCAACTTCAATGGGTCATTTAATGCCGATAAAGTTTTGAAATAAATCAATTCTTAATGGATAATACAATTTTTTTATAAACTAATGTTTTTCTATCTAACCCATAGATGGGACCCTAACAGGTACTACCACTCCGGGTTAGAGTGGACCCGCGAGTAATGGTGTTGAAGGGGTACTTCACATTCCCCAGAGCTCCTGTACCGGAACTTCACCATTACCTTTTCACACCCGGCCTACGTGACAAGAATCACGTGGGCACTTGGACCTTTTCTCGCAATTTTTGACAAACTCTCAGTTCTTTCCACAACACCAAAGGAAACAGGCGTATCTCCAAATCTCTAATGAACACAATACTTTTTTTTACTTCTTTTGTAACGGTCTGTTGAGAACTTTGAACTTTGAACCCTTTTTATCACATGTAATATTGGTCGTTTGTATTACATGTTCCTCATTATATAATACGTTCTTGTTGAATATTGTCTTCGGTTTTCCTTGTTTTGTTGTTTTGTTCAATTGTTTATTGATCTCATATTCCGTTTGGTTAAAACTACCTGTCGACGCTTCTCAGCTAAGTAAAGGCAGAATACTGGGTATGAATTATTACTAATAGATAGGAACTTGTGCAAAGAAAAAAAACCGGCTCAAGAAACAACTACAAAAAGAAATGCAAATAAATTCTTTCAAATTTTATTTTCTTCCACAGGTCTTACAGATTTCGAGATTGTTGCTCAGTGTATGATTTTATTAGTGGCTGGGTTCGATACAACGTCATCAACCCTGTCATTCTTTTGTCACTCGTTAGCAACATATCCTGATGTCCAGGAAAAACTTTACCAAGAAATAATAGAAGATCTTGGAGAGGTAATAATAACTGAATTATTTTTAAAAAGAATGATTTGAAAAGGGAATTATTTGGATAAAGAATGATTTGGATAAAGAATGATTTGTAAAAGGAACGATTTGTCGAAAGAATGATTTGAAAAAAGAATGATTTTAAAAAAAGAATGATTTGAAAAAAGAATGATTTAAAAAAAAGAATGATTTTAAAAAAGAATGATTTGAAAAAAGAATGATTTGAAAAAAAAGAATGATTTGAAAAAGGAATTATTAGTAAAAGGAATGATTTGAAAAAAAGAATGATTTGAAAAAAAAGAATGATTTGAAAAAGGAATAATTTGTAAAAGGAATGATTTGAGAAAAAAAAGAATGATTTGAAAAAGGAATTATTTCTAAAAGGAATTATTTTTAAAAAAAAGAATGATTTGAAAAAAGAATGATTTGAAAAAGGAATTATTTGTCAAAAGAATGATTTGGAAAAATAATGATTTAAACAAAAAATGATTTGAAAAAGGAATTATTTGTAAAAGGGAGGATTTGAAAAAAGAATGATTTGAAAAATGAATTATTTGAAAAAAGAATGATTTGAAAAAATTATTTGTAAAAGGGAGGATTTGAAAAAAAAATGATTTGAAAAAGGAATTATTTGTCAAAAGAATGATTTAAACAAAGAATTATTTGTAAAAGGAATTATTTGTAAAAGGGAGGATTTGAAAAAAAAATGATTTGGAAAAGAATAATTCAAACACCCCCACCAAATATGACAAATATGACTACTGATAAACAATCATTATGATCTTATTAAGTAAATATTCATCTATGGTAACAAGGTGACCCAATATTGCCCAGAACAAAATGACCCATTTCTGATTCAAATTGAATACAATTTATATCTTGATTTGGTATCTATCTTTTTTCTTTCTTTATTAGGATGAATTTAAAAAAATACCATTCATTATGTTTAGTCAGGTCTGGTTTTTAAGATGTGCTTTAATACTTTACAACAAATTGTATATAATTATAACACTTATTCAAAAGTCTGTGGACTCTACTTGTCATAAATAAATAGAGTTATAATACTGTTCTATACATTTCAAGTTAGAGCTTGTATCTTAAAAATTTGATCTGATTAGAAAAAATGTGTATGATTTTTGGATTCAACGTAAAAAAAACTGCCTTAAAATCAATTATCATATATTCGACCTTGTAAACATCACAGGCCAGTGTAATCATTATAATCCTAAGTAGATATTTATTGATGGTGGTAAGGTGACCCGATATTGCCCAGAACAAAATGACCCATTTCCGATGCAAATTGAATACAATTTATATCTTGATTTGGTATTTATCTTTTTTCTTTCTTTTTCTAGGAATCTCCAAATTATGACAACATACAGAAACTGACTTACCTTGACATGTGTTTGGATGAGACGTTAAGGATGTATCCGATTGGGTTTATGTAAGATTTATCCAATAGTTGTATTTGATATCTCTAAATTATCATTAAAATGGAAATATGACCAGCGAATATTATGAATACTAGCAAATATATGCACCCTCCGGGTGCAAGTATTTAAATTTTAATGTAATAAAATATGTTAACTTAAAAAGGCTAATAAAACTAAATAAGATGCCGATAAAAAGATTTGAAACAGAGAGGGAACAACTAAAACTTGCTTTTTCTTCACTCCCGTCTTTCATTGCTAAATTTTCATAATTTAACTATTTAGTTAAATTAGGATAAAGAGTAAAGAATAGAATTAGTAATAAAGTAAAGAATAGAATTACAGTTAATATTGTTAATGGATTTCTTTTAAGATATTATTCCCGTGACTTTTTATAATATTCATTAAGATAAAACCAAATAATTAAAAATAAATAATACTAAGCACATATTTATTAAAATCAAATTTTTAATATCAATATGCAAATTAGCCTTCCCATTCACACTGCAAACCGCCATTTTGTTGTATATATAAATACAATTGCATGTTATTAGAATGTAGATATGGTCAACAGTATTAATAATGTAAAACAATTTTATTAATAATTGAGGTTTAAATCAAATCATGAAGAATGTGATGTAAATAACTATGTGAATTGTGACCCGATTAGTAATATAGTTTCGGTTACAGACAGAAAAACACACAATCTCCATTATAATAAGATAGGCAAGAATATGTGCCCTCCGAGCGTAGGTATTTAAGTTTTAATCTAATGAAATCTATTAAATCAGAAAGACTAACGAAATCAATAAAAAGATTACATTTATTTTAATTATATTTTAATTGGTTTCTATATAAAATTAACAAGGTTACCAAGAGAATGTAAGAAATATTGTATTATAAAAGGGGTGAAAATTCCAAAGAATTTGGGAATTTTGGTTTCCTTTATGGTTTTACATTATGGTTCGAGATTCGGGACTTCTCCCTTCCAAGACACTAGTTCTCCCTTGTCAGACATTAGTTCTCTCTTGCAAGACACTAGCTCACCCTTGTCAGACACCAGCTCTCCCTTGCAAGACACCAGTTCCCCCTTGCAAGACACTAGCTCTCCCTTGCAAGACACTAGTTCTCCCTTCTCAGAAACTAGTTCTCTCTTGCAAAACACTAGTTCACCCTTGCAAGACACCAGTTCCCCCTTGCAAGACACTAGCTCACCCTTGCAAGACACCAGCTCTCCCTTGCAAGACACCAGTTCCCCCTTGCAAGACACTAGCTCATCCTTGCAAGACACTAGTTCTCCCTTGTCAGAAACTAGTCCTCTCTTGCAAAACACTAGCTCTCCCTTGCAAGACACTAGTTCTCCCTTGCAAGACACCAGTTCCCCCTTGCAAGACACTAGCTCACCCTTGCAAGACACTAGTTCTCCCTTCTCAGAAACTAGTTCTCTCTTGCAAAACACTAGCTCACCCTTGCAAGACACTAGTTCTCCCTTGCATTCCCCCTTGCAAGACACTAGCTCACCCTTGCAAGACACCAGCTCACCCTTGCAAGACACCAGTTCCCCCTTGCAAGACACTAGTTCTCCCTTGTCAGAAACTCCTCTCTTGCAAAACACTAGCTCTCCCTTGCAAGACACTAGTTCTCCCTGCTCAGAAAACTAGTTCTCTCTTGCAAAACACTAGTTATCCCTTGTCATACACTAATTCTCTCTTGCAACACACTAGCTCTCCCTTGGAAGACTCTAGCTCACTTTTGCAAGACACCAGTTCCCCCTTGCAAAACACTAGCTCTCCCTTGCAAGACACCAGCTCTCCCTTGCAAGACACCAGTTCCCCCTTGCAAGACACTAGCTCATCCTTGCAAGACACTAGTTCTCCCTTGTCAGAAACTAGTCCTCTCTTGCAAAACACTAGCTCTCCCTTGCAAGACACTAGTTCTCCCTTGCAAGACACCAGTTCCCCCTTGCAAGACACTAGCTCACCCTTGCAAGACACTAGTTCTCCCTTCTCAGAAACTAGTTCTCTCTTGCAAAAACACTAGCTCACCCTTGCAAGACACTAGTTCTCCCTTGCAAGACACCAGTTCCCCCTTGCAAGACACTAGCTCACCCTTGCAAGACACCAGCTCTCCCTTGCAAGACACCAGTTCCCCCTTGCAAGACACTAGTTCTCCCTTGTCAGAAACTAGTCCTCTCTTGCAAAACACTAGCTCTCCCTTGCAAGACACTAGTTCTCCCTGCTCAGAAACTAGTTCTCTCTTGCAAAACACTAGTTATCCCTTGTCATACACTAATTCTCTCTTGCAACACACTAGCTCTCCCTTGGAAGACTCTAGCTCACTTTTGCAAGACACCAGTTCCCCCTTGCAAAACACTAGCTCTCCCTTGCAAGACACCAGCTCTCCCTTGCAAGACACCAGTTCCGCCTTGCAAGACACTAGCTCACCCTTGCAAGACACTAGTTCTCCCTTGCAACACACTAGCTCTCCCTTGGAAGACTCTAGCTTACTTTTGCAAGACACCAGTTCCCCCTTGCAACACACTAGTTTCCCTTGTCCGACACTAGCTCACTCTTCCAAGACACTAGCTCTCCCTTGCAAGACACCAGTTCTCCCTTGCAAGACACCAGTTCCCCCTTGCAAAACACTAGTTCTCTCTTGGAAGACGCTAGCCCTCTCTTTCAAAACACTTGCTCTCCCTTGAAAGACACTATCCCTGTCTTGCAAAACACTAGCTCTCCCTTTGAAGACACTAGCTAACCATTGCAAGATACTACTTCTCCCTTGCAACATACAAGTTCTCCCTTGAAAAACACAATCTCTCCCTTACAAGACTCTAGCCCACCCTCGCAATATACATGTTTTCACTTGAAAAACACTAGCTCACCCTTGCAAGACACTAGTTTACTTTCTCCAGACACTAACTCATCATCGCAACATACAAGTTCTATCTTGCAATACACTAGATCTTGGGGGACTTATTTCTATCTATGTATTTTAACTGATTGATTTAAAATCAGATTAGTTTGTTTGTTTGTTTATTGATTTTAACGGCATATCAACCCGTCTGGGGTTATGTCATGCCTAACCGTTAGGAAGTTATACATATCGTGTATTTATATTTATACTTTTTAGTAATTGGTTTTAAAAATGTGTTAGCATTATTAGGGATTATGTTGTATGATATTGATTTGTTTCATGCCTATATTCTATGGTATAATTTTATTTCCCTCAAAAAAGGACAGAATGTCCTCCATGTTGACATTTTCAAACAGATCTTTCAGATTGTTTGCTTTAAAATAACGGTTTCTGATATGAGCAAAAAACCTGCATTCCATGAATAGTGTTTAACTGTCAAAGGTGTTTGACATGTTCCACATTGTGGTTGTTGTTCTTGTTTGAGTATATTGGAGTGCGTTAGTCTTGTATGACCAATGCGTAATCGGGATACAATGAGTTGTTCCTTTCTAGACTTCCTTAAAGTTGGTCTCCAGCCTCCCAAAGTGGGTTCGATTAGGAAGAGTTTATTGTGGATGTTGTTATTCCAGTGTTGTTGCCATTTTGTATGAAGGAATCTATCAATTTTAGGTTTCAAATTAATATATGGTATCTTTAAATTGTTGGGGATCCAATCTAGAGCCGATTTAGCTGAGGAGTCGTCCCTTTCATTCCCCCTCACTCCTATATGACTTGGGATCCACCATATCATAATCTGCTTCGAGTTAGACATTGTGTCTAAGCTATTCATGAGCTTAATGATGAGAGTGTTTTCCAGTTTTTTTAATTTCTTAATGATAGTAGGACAGAGAGCGAGTCTGAAAAGATGATATTTTTTTTAGGTTATTTTCATGTTTTTGATTCCACTTAACCCTTTTAATGGGTTTTTAATGAGTTTTTAATGGGTTTTTTTTAATTTTAAATGATAGTAGGACAGAGAGCGAGTCTGAGAAGATGATATATTTTTTGAGGTTATTTTCATGTTTTTGATTCCACTTAACCCTTTTAATGGGGTTTTTAATGAGTTTTAATGGGTTTTTTTTAAATTTTAAATGATAGTAGGACAGAGAGCGAGTCTGAGAAGATGATATATTTTTTGAGGTTATTTTCATGTTTTTGATTCCACTTAACCCTTTTAATGGGTTTTTAATGAGTTTTTAATGGGTTTTTTTTTAATTTTAAATGATAGTAGGACAGAGAGCGAGTCTGAGAAGATGATATATTTTTTGAGGTTATTTTCATGTTTTTGATTCCACTTAACCCTTTTTAATGGGTTTTTAATGAGTTTTTAATGGGTTTTTTTTTAATTTTAAATGATAGTAGGACAGAGAGCGAGTCTGAGAAGATGATATATTTTTGAGGTTATTTTCATGTTTTTGATTCCACTTAACCCTTTTAATGGGTTTTTAATGAGTTTTTAATGGGTTTTTTTAAATTTTAAATGATAGTAGGACAGAGAGCGAGTCTGAGAAGATGATATATTTTTTGAGGTTATTTTCATGTTTTTGATTCCACTTAACCCTTTTAATGGGTTTTTAATGAGTTTTAATGGGTTTTTTTTAAATTTTAAATGATAGTAGGACAGAGAGCGAGTCTGAGAAGATGATATATTTTTTGGAGGTTATTTTCATGTTTTTGATTCCACTTAACCCTTTTAATGGGGTTTTAATGAGTTTTTAATGGGTTTTTTTTAATTTTAAATGTAGTAGGACAGAGAGCGAGTCTGAGAAGATGATATATTTTTTGAGGTTATTTTCATGTTTTTGATTCAACTTAACCCTTTTTAATGGGTTTTTAATGAGTTTTTAATGGGTTTTTTTTTTAATTTTAAATGATAGTAGGACAGAGAGCGAGTTTGAGAAGATGATATTTTTTTTGTGGTTATTTTCATGTTTTTGATTCCACTTAACCCTTTTCCTTTTTTTTTTTTTTTTTTTTTTTTTTTTTTTTTGAAAGGTTAACAAGAGAAGCTAAGGAAGATTGTGTCATAAAAGGGGTGAAAATTCCGAAGGATTCCGCCGTTATAGTTTCCACCATGGCTTTGCATTATGATCCCAGGTACTGGACTGATCCTGAAAAATTTGATCCTGAACGGTAAGTGTCGAACTGCCGGGTTGATGATGCTTTTTACCACAAACCCTTTTTTACTTAAGAACCAGTGAACAGTATCTTTTTTCTTGATACTTTTGAAAATACCTCCCCCACAACCATGGTAGACCCTTTATTTTTCTTCTATTATTATTATTATTATTATTATTATTATTATTATTATTACTGCTCTATGTTTTTAATATATTGAGCACTTTTGGATTATTTACTGATGCCAATGCAATGGAAAAGTTAAAGCAGCAATTATATATATATATATATATATATATATATATATATATCTAATATATAAAACAGAGATTTTGGTATGTACGTGTCGACGTATAACAAAAAAACGGGAGGTCACTCAGATTCAAAATCTTGCATACACATTGATATCGTTCTAACTAAGAAAAATTCCAAATTTGGTTATTGATTTTTACTGATTAAGGGATTTAATCGATTAATTAATCCAAAATCACCCAATTTGCGGAACTGTCCGTATATCAGCCCCTCCTGATAATAAAATAGTGTCTCTGCCTGCTTATTGTTAAAGCGATAACAGCAGCGAAGTTTTGATTTTAATGAATTAATTTTGCAGTCTAAGCCGTTCAGCTCCGAATTTATGGCCTATTTGGTCCAGTCTTTTAATAATTTTATATCGTTAGAAAGATAAGAAAATACTCTTTCAAAATATGTAATTTGTGTGAGTTTTTATCAATTGAATCATATTTTACAGCGAGTTAAAAAATTAAAAAATGGCTTCGGATAGCCACGCTGCCTATGATTATTGCGATACAAGCAGTGCAGTCTATATCAGTCAGATCGGAATCTCTTACCTATTTAGGATCAAATCTTTAAAAATATTTATATCTTTAGTAATAAGATGAAATAGTCTTTCTGAATATGTAATTTGTATGTGTTTTTATAGATTTTTTTTTTTTTACAGCGAGTTAAAAAAAAAAAAATACTCCGTATAGGCGATAATACGAATCGGAATCTCTTAGTCTTTCTGAATATGTCATTTGTATGTGTTTTTATAGATTAAATTATTTTTTACAGCGAGTTTGCCCATATTCTTAAATTGTACAGTACACTCATTTTAATTTTAATTTTTATAATGCATAAAAATTGTAGAAAATCAAAATGCACACTTTACGGTTATCATGAAAATCAGTTTACGTCGTAAGTACGGTTACATATTTGTATAAATTAAACTAAGATTTTCATTCGAATAAAATGACTTTTAATTCTTTAATTTATTTATTAATTTTTATTGTTAGAGTTTTAAAGGGTTAAAAATAACAATAAGATTGACGAATTTCCTTAGAAACTGTTTTTCTTTTGGTTCGTTAACTAATTATTTTCTCAAACCACGATAAAAAAACAACAAAAAACAAAAACAAAGGTTACTAATACGGACAAAATCCGGTGTTTTAATCAATTATTTGTAAGACGAAATTTATTTCAAGTTTATCCGACAATATCCAGTTATTGGAACATTTCAAAAAAAATTTATATGTAAGTACGAAAAATTGTAAGCGCTTTGTTTATCAAAATGACATGATTCGTTAGTAAAATTACCCGAAAAGTTGATAAAACAAAACAACTAACAACCAACATTTTAAATTATTATTCAAAATACAATTTAAAATATTCCTCAGAATTTGCCTTACAAATTAAATTTTTAAGTTTTATGATTTTACTCTTTATTTGTGAAGTCAATAAACATCGCTGAGTTTTAGTGCAACTTTTTCAGTCTGAAAAATTGGCATTGTTTAAATAGAGATTTCATAGGTGACATTTGAACTTTTATAAAAATTGATGTTTTGTAATTAATATAAATTTTGTAATAAAACTTAATTTTAACTAGGGGGGGTAGGGTTGGGGGGTAGTTTAATGGGAAAATAAATAAATAATTTGGGTTCCGTTCAAGCGGTTCCGATATGGGGGATCAATTTACTATAAACTTATACGAGGAAAATGAGCACCCGTGAATACTCAAATAATAAAGAACTTTTAAGAATTTTTTTTTACAATCTTGATAGATTGGTG
This sequence comes from Doryteuthis pealeii, assembly GCA_023376005.1. Classification (NCBI taxonomy): domain Eukaryota; kingdom Metazoa; phylum Mollusca; class Cephalopoda; order Myopsida; family Loliginidae; genus Doryteuthis; species Doryteuthis pealeii. The sequence goes on from CM042160.1 coordinate 89,041,053, forward strand.
TGTAATCGATAAATAATCAACTGAAGGAAAAAAAAATAGATGGGGGGTTCCAGATAATCAGGTCCACCAAAACGTTTTTAAACAATGTTTTTAAAATACTAGGTACCACCAATTTTACCCTGTGAAATTTACCCCCCCCCCTATATTTAACACTATGAAACTTGCAGAAAAATTAATATTTTCTTGAAAAAATTTTTTCCATTTGAAAAAAAAACATTAAATAAACTCCTGATGATTTTTTTACTTTTTTCAGCTTACGGAAATAATGAAAATTATGATTGAAACCAATGTTTTCATTTTTGCACTGTAAATCAACTGAAAATTAACGTAGCTAAAACAAGTTACGATAAGAGTTTTTTAAAAATTCTATGAAAAATCAATTAATTATTAAATAATAACAAAATATTTCCGTTTTATTCAAGATGGCCTAAACTGATCAATTGGTGGTCCCTATAATACTATCTTAGGTTTTTAGCAAAAATAGAATTGCAATACGAAGAATTTAAATTTCGATTCTCAGCTCTCTTTTTAAACTCAACATGCAATTAAGAACTAAATGTGAATTTTTGTCATGTACAAAAAATTTAAAACAATAACAAACAAATATATAAACGAATACTTTCAATTTGTTGTATAATAATATGAAATAATTTTAAACTATAAAACAGAAAATACAAATCCTGAAATATACAAATTCTCAATGATTTTAGTTTCAAGAATTATTTTCCTCTTACCCCCTCTCTAACTACTGTCTTCCACTTTCTCTCTCACTCCCTGGTGATCCAAATTTCATTTTAGTCCGGTCATGGACCGGGTACTTTAGCTAGTATATATATAATATATATATATTGTTGTTATAATCTATACATTTAATGGCTGATTCATTACCGCTGGTTTCAAAGCAATATATGCTTATCATCAGACAAATCACCTTGTAAATGACATCCAAATGAATATATGTTATGAATAGTGTTCTCGCTTTATTTCACTGCGTGCCCACTTCCATTCGAATAATCTAAAAATATATCTGTATATATGCAAAGTATATTATCTTTATTCTAAAATACAATTTTAAAATTCAAATGCACTAACCATGAGTCAATTACATTTAATATATATATATTATATATATATATATATATATATATATATATATATATATATATATGAAGATAGGATGGATGTAGTAGAATCCGACAGTATGAGGTAGGTAAAAGGATAGTGAAGTAGAAATGATAACTCAAAACAAATCTAAGAGTTGAAACGTTTCGTCCGATTTATACGGACATCCTCAGTCAAAGATTTTTTATTGAAAGTAAAATTACGTGCGAGTACATGTTATGTGGTGAGGGTGAGTTAGTAGCGGAAGGGAAGGGAGGGAGGATAGGGGCTGACATGAATAAAGTGTGGGGATAGTTTACAGGAAGTAGAGAGAGGCTGGGAGTAGATTGACCTACCCCTGGGCCCATCTACGGTTTCAATAAATGTTTACGTAAATATTGTCCTGAATTCTTCACCGTTTTTTACCATTACATTTTGTTGATTAGAATTCAAAACAATAAAAATACATTCCGAACAAATTTTTCTTTTTCAAAAAATTTTTCCTAAATATTTATTTATTTACTTGATTTAATTTGCTTTGCAACTCACTTTTACCTAATCCCAATTATATACCCCGAGCTCAATGAGTGACCCAACGGTTCACATTTGTCTAGTATACATATACAACCCTCAACTAATTGACATGCTGTTAAAATCAATCATTCTATCCATCAATCAAGAAATCTTGTTACAATAAATGTTTGCATAAATGTTGTCTTGAATTCTTCACGTTTTTTTTTTTGGGGGGGGGAGGTTGCCATTACATTTTGTTGATTACAATTCAAAACAATGAAAATGCATTCCAACCAGATTTTTTCTTTTCAAATATTTTTTTTCTTTCTGTCCTCTTCCCTCATAAAATTCACTAATTGTTTTGAGAACCCTAATTATATTATTATACCCATAACCATATTACAGTATAAATGTTATCTTAAATTCTTCCCCATTTTTTTTGCCATTACAGATTCAACGAAGAAAACAAAGCCAATCGATTACCATTCACGTATCTTCCATTTGGCGATGGGCCACGAATTTGTCCTGGAATGAGATTGGCTTCACTAGAATTCAAAATGGCCGTTATACACATGCTCAGAAAATTTCGTCTCGTTGCTTGTGACAAAACTCAAGTGAGTCTACTTGACTTTTAATAATCATCTTCAATTTCCAATTTATTTGTTTAGATTTCACCAAAACCACTCCATACTACAAAACTACTATAAATTATACTGTGATTATTTATACTTAGTATAAATAAATAAACTACCAATTTATTTATTTATTATTTATACTGTTGCTGACATAGTAATAAGGTTGGCAAAAATTTTGGACCAAATCACCAACAGGCACCCCAGGCCCAGATCAGTTTTGAAAGGAACTGAATTTTGCTTTTCACCGGTTGTCAGTAAACAAAATCAACAGCCGATAAAAAACGAAAGGCACGTTTTTATACTAAAATATTTTTTTTTATTTTAATTTAAAAAATTAATTATTTCATATTGTTGTTGTTAGCATATGTGAAAAAATTAATTTTGAATTAAATATAAACTAATATTGTTATTTAAAAAAATAAAACTTAAAATAAAAGACAAGTTTATTTATTTTCCATGTGTCTCTACGGATAGTTAATAAAAAAGATTTATAAAAAGTATATTATAAGGTTATAATAAGCTGCTAACCCAAACCCTAACCCCTAACCCTAACCCTATTTTAGAATAGTTTAGAATTAAAATTTGATAGCAAAATCTTTTTCGTTTTTATCGGCTGTTAATTTTGTTTACTGACAACCGGTGAAAAGTAAAATTCAGTTCCTTTCAAAACTGATCTGGGTTGGGGTGCCTCTTGGTGACTTGGTCCAAAATTTAAACTTATTTGAAGATGCTGACTTGATCCAACAGCTTTAGATAATTCCATGTTCCAAAAGAGTTTTGGTTGTTAGGGTGACATCACTGACATATCCATTTCCTTTTTTAATGTAATTCTCATCTGACATGGTTTCTCTATATATTGAAATTTCCCATGGTTTGATGGAGAAAAATGGAGCTCCATCTTTAACTTTTGCACTGATGGTGATGGGACAAGAAGACTGGCAATCAACAAATGGAATTAAATCTACTTGCTGCAGTATATGAAGGGCTCCTTTGTTTGCATTTATACGTAGAATTGCCCCTTTCCTCTAGATTCCACTAAAACAATTCCATCTTATTATAATGGAGATTGTCTGCTTTTCTGTCTGTAACCGAAACTTTATTACTACTCATATCACTATTCCCTTAATTATTGACATCACATTTTCCATGATTGTATTTTTATTTAAACCTCAATTATTAATAAAATTGTTTTACATTATTAATACTGTTAACCATGTCTACATACTGAAAACATGCAATTATATTAATAATATACAGAAAAATAGCGCGTTTACGGTGAGCTCTTCGTTAACACGTGTCTGTGGATGGACATATCTATCTTCCCACTCCCGTGGTTGAGCACTGTGTGGGGACTTAATTATTTAACTTCACCATTTGGCATTAGCCGTGGACCCGTCTGTTTACAGATTAGAGTCTCTGGTGATTGTAAAAACATACCGCCGTAAAATATGTAGCAATTAATTGTTCACCCTAGACTAACGGCCCCTGTTAGCCGCAAGGTAAGGAACTTGGTAGACGAGAATCTGTTGGGTCTTGATTCCGGCTAGAGGTAGCTGTTAAAATGTTGCAGCCGCACTGATGAGAAGTAAACTTCGAAACACGTGTCTGTGGATGACTATATATATATATATATATATAGTTCCTTTTATTGGCCAATTTAATCTGATGCTTTTCACATACGATTCAAATTGCGCTTCCATTTTGTACCTGCTGTCGTCTCCTTCTTCTCCATATTGACTCGAATGAATTGACGATTTATCCGTCCCTCATCGTGGAGGTCTTCCGGGTGGTCATTTCAGCTCTCAGATATCACTGCTACAACTGCGATGGGTCCATCTACGAAACTTACGATGTATCCGACTCAGTGGAACTTCTGCTTTCGATACACTGCGATCACTTCATTGACTCCGCTCCATTCCAGAATGACCTCTCTTTCTGGTGTGCTCATGCTACGATATCCTACCATGTATCTTTACATAGACCTCTGTGTTGTAACCAGTCGCGGCTCTTCCTTCTTCATTTTGCTTGCGTATAACATTACAGGCAAAACGATGTATCTAAGAATTTGGCATATATATATTTACCAAAACCCTCCGCATCGAGCAGGTGTGACACAATGTCAATTTCTTAAGCGGAGTTCAACAGGTCTTGAATTTCAGAGTTTTCCTTCTCCTAGACCGGTTACTTAACAAGGTTAAAGAGCCCAGTCTGCCCTACTATTTATCCATAGCTGGAGGGAGAGTAGGATTCATACCTTTCCCAAGAATTATTAGCGCTAAGTGAATGCAATTACACATCCAGGATTTGAACTCGGGGCGAGTCCATTTCCCATGACTTTAACCATTACACCACACAAACTTCCACCATGAAAGAATTTGTGCTATTAGGGTCTGTATAAAGAAATATATATCTGAAATTAGGTGGGTTATCTCCCTTGGTCGATAACTCCCTTTCAAACAACCAATCAATTAGTCCACGATTGTTGACACCAGAAATCAAAGATAAGTATCTTTCTATTTAATATGTTTATATCGGACTATTATCCTCAACTTCATTGTTATTGACATAACGTTTTCGGCCGATATACCCTTATCGGCCTTCTTCAGGTATTTTTATTATTAAAAAAAACTCTAAAAATCGTCTGTTAACAACACCGGATTTTGACCGTGTAAATGAAAAACATGTCCTTATGAATCGAGATCGCAAAAGGGTGCCTAAAGGTCATATGTCTCGAGTGGTTCCCCTTTTTTTAGGTTGGAGTTATAGGAAATAACCCTATATTGTTTAGATGTGTCCTTCACATTAAATATATTAGGCGAATATTTATTATCTGTAAGATCAGCTTTTCCATGTGGGTGGCACTTGGCACTCAAGGGAGGAATTCCATTCTAAAAAAAACGAAGCAAGGAATTATATATATATATATATAAAAGTAAAGTCGTCAGGCTGGCCTATAAGTCGGTATCAGCCAATCAGCGAGGAAGTCTATCCTTTTCCACAAGAGCGTAGAACTAGGAGATTGTGTTTGCTATCTGAGGTGGAGGGCCACACCTACCATCAGTCCTTACTTTACCCACCAGATCCCTGTGCTACTCAACGTTGAGTTTGGTGAGGGCCAGTACCGAACTAGGAACCTTGTGGTTTCTAGTCGAACGCTCTACTGACTGAGCTAACCGCCCCTTAAAAGTCATTGGGAATGGCCTAAAAGTCGGTATTAGCCACTCAGCGAGGGAGTCTATCCCCTTTTCACTAGCACTAGACTAAGGAGATTGTTTTTTGCATCTGAGGTGGAGGCCACACCTACGCATCAGCTCCTTACTTTAATGCGCAGATCCATGTGCTACTCATACACTGAGTTGGTGAGGGCCGGTACTGAACTAGGAACCTTGTGGTTTCCTAAACCGAACACTCTCACGACTGCAGCTAACCAGCCTTATATATATATATATATATATATATATAATATTAATAAAAATGACTCGCCCGTCGATTATCGATGTAGTGAGGGTTTCATACAACACAATGAACTCCACACAGGGATTTGTTTATAGTGGTGAAGGCTTGTGTGGACCATCCACACTTTTGGCATATATATATATATATATATATAAGGATCTAAATGAGTCAGACACTATCTACCTAGGTTTCACCCTAATAGTTCATTAGGATATCCTGAAGAACCAATTCGGGTGAAACCTAGGTAGTTGATGTCCGACTCATTTAGATCCTTATAATAATGCTCTACTTAGCGTATTGAGCACTTTTTACATATATATCTTTTGTAATCTCCTTCCGGGGTTTTTTTTCTTTCTTTGACCACTACTAATACGATACTTGATGAATTATTTTCAGAAAGTACGGGTGTTTTGGTCTTTTCTTTTTAAAAACTTTTACCCAGATATCAGTTTGATATTTTTTTATTTTGAAAACTAAATATCTGTTCTTTTTTTCTTTTTTTCCACACCGGTTGATTTAAAATAATACATACATAATATATTATATATATATATATATGTGCAAGAGATGGAAGTGAATCCGATAATGTCTGCACAATGTCTTTTTTTCGATATCACACACACTCACACACACCAATACTCACACCATAAAAGAGAATATTTGGACGTCATATTTCAAACTGTCCACTTTTTTCAGCGTTCTTTCTTCAGACTTCAAATTTTGAACAGACTGATAAAACAGGACTATCACGGTTTTTTTTGTTTTCTGTGATAAAAATTTTTTATTACCTTTCCTTAATCAACAAATGCCTGAAGAAGATCTAATAATAGATACGAAACACTGCAGCGCTCGGCCAATAATACTTACCACTCAACTTATTTAAACCTGTTTTTTTCAATTTCTCTAATATACTATATATATATATATATATATATATATATATAATATATATATATATATGGGTAGAAAATAAGATCTATAACCGCACTGATACCAATATTTTTTTTCAGGATTCCCCAGAAAAATGTATATATAAAGCACCATGAATTTTTTGTTTACCATTTTCAATAAAGTTAGTGGTCTGATGAAATTATAGGTAATACACAGATACCTGTGGGTAAGAAATAGATCTATAACCACAAAATGGTCATTTAGCTCAGTCGACAGAGTACCTGCCTTGGAATCGCAAGATTCTGAGTTCGATACCAGTCCTCTCCAACTCGCGTATGAGTAGCACAGAATTGGTTTGTTATGTTTTACGGCATATCAACCTCAGTGGGTCATTTAATGCTGATAAAGTTTTGAAATAAATTCATTCTTAATGGATAATACAATTTTTTTTTTATAAATACATTTTTTTTATTTAACCCATAGATGGGACCCTAACAGGTACTACCACTCCAGGTCAGAGTGGACCAGGGAGCAATGGTGATGAAGGCGTGTTCCACATTCCCAAACCCCAAAACTGGAACCTCACCTTCAGATAGAGTTTAACGTCATTCCCAGGACATATAGAGTCCTCAGCACTGCCTTCTAGCACCCATATGATAAAAAAGGGGCTGTTGGCTTGTCATAAGAGCAATAGGTTGGGGCAATCATTAGATGCTAGGGCTTGACGTGATCAGCCGATTGATCGGATTGGGCTGTCTGACTGCCCGTCCTGCCTAAGTAAGGATCTAAGAGGAGTGTTGCAGGTCATGAACTGTTCATCCACCAAGAACTCGTCCTTAATACTCATGGGTCCCATCCTGCAGAGGTGCTGTCGGTGCTTCTAATCCCAGCTGATAGGGCAGCGTGAAATTTGCATTGTACAAATATTTTTTTCAACCATTAAAATGGATAAACAGGATTTATTTTTATCCAATCTATTGCTGCATAAGTAGCCGCTGTGTAAATTTGAATGAGTAAAGTAGGATTTTTGCTGCTGCTACTTTTTCAATAAAGCAGTTATGGTGAATGAAAGTGATAAGACCTTCTGGCAAGGTAACTGGCAATGGAACTGAGTGCAGGGAGAATCACATTTGTCATTAGTGCAAACATTTTAGATAAAAAAATTTAATACTTAGTTCACAAGAACAATCACACGACTACACACACATTACACCTAGAACACACACATACATACATACATACATATACATAAATGAAAATATCATAGAAGAATGCTAGTAATTTGATTATTACTAGGTACCTCATGTTTTGTTGGCCTTGTTCTATTTAGCTTGTGCACACACACACACACGTGTGTATAATATATGGTGTGTGTATTATATATATATATATATATATATATTATATATATGTGTGTTGTGTGTGTCTGAGTGATATGTGTATATATATGTCTGAGTGTACGTGTATATATATATATATATGTGTGTGTGTGTGTGCGTATGTCTGAATGTATTATGTATATATATGTGTGTATATAATATTTGTATGGTATATATATATATATGTGTGTGTGTGTATGTCTGAGTGTAATATGTGTATATATATGTCTGAGTGTGCGTGTATATATATATATATATATGTGTGTTGTGTGTGTATGTCTGAGTGTATATATATGTCTGAGTGTGCGTGTATATATATATGTATATATATATATATATATATATAATATATATATATGTGTGTGTGTGTGTGTATGTCTGAGTGTATATATATGTCTGAGTGTGCGTGTATATATATGTATATATATATATATATGTGTGTGTGTGGTGTATGTCTGAGTGTATATATATGTCTGAGTGTGCGTGTATATATATATATATATATATGTGTGTGTATGTCTGAGTGTATGTATATATATATGGGTGTGTGTGTGAGAGAGATAATTTGTACTATAATCACACAACCAATGCATCAAATAAAACGAATATATGTGTAATCTAAACAAAATAAGAATTGCAGATATTTACGTGACTTGGTTAATTCTTAGAGATTTGATTTCTTTGTATTGTTCAAAAATAATTTATTTTTCTAGACAAAGATATCACTGCACTTATCTTCACCCCCCCATACGCTCACACCCCATCTACTTATTTTTTGTTTGTTTTGTTTTACAGCATATCAACCTTCGTGGATCATCTAATACAACAAAGTTTTGAACTTTGTATTATTTGGATTATTCGGACTATTGTCTTCATCTTTATGGTTATCTGCACAAACGTTTCGGCCGATGTAACCTCCGGCCTTCTTCATGTGTTTCTTATCAGGCTTGGGAACATTCTCGAACTCGGGAACCTTCAAGTCTGAAAGAAATACCTGAAGAAGGCCAGAGGGCACATCATCCGAAACATTGTGCAGATAACAAGAAAGATGAGGACAATAGTTTGAATAACCAAATTATCAAGTCTCATCTTTAAAAATTCAGAGAAAAAGTTTTGAAATAAATTCATTCTTGTGGGTACTCAAATTTAAAAAAAAACAACATTTTTTTTTATTTAACCTATAGATGGGACCCTAACAGGTACTACCTTTTCCCAAGAGTATTAGTGCTAGAGTGAATGCAAACGGCCCTGTCCAGGATTTGAACTCAGATAACCATTACACAAATGCCTCCACAACCTCTGATATCATATAACAGTGTGCACACAAATGAAAATTATAAATTATTTGAAAACATATAATTATTAGTATTGATAGGAATACTTGAAACTATACATTAGAAGGAATACTTGGTATTCTATAATGTGGGAAAGCAATTGATTATCATTAAATAGAAACAATTTCTAAAAATCATACAGTTATTAGTATTACATAGGAATACTTGAAACTATACAATTGAGGGTTATTTCCTATAAGTCTAACATGATCAAGGGGAACCACTCTTGACTGATCAATTATTTATTTATTTATTGAACTACTAGGAAAAAGAAGACAGGGTTAGGGTTAGGGTTAAGGGAAAATAAATAAATAATTTGTCAGTCAAGAGTGGTTCCCTTGATCATGTTAGACTTATAGGAAATAACCTAGGAATACTTAAAACTATACAATTGAGTGTAAATCCTTTTTATTAGATAGGAATACTTGGCATTATTTAACTGTGCAAAAAATTTTCTGAAACAACTACCCGAAAAAATCTGAACCTGAATGAACCTGATTGCCTAACTTCTGCATAAAATAACCCTAGATGGGTTGACAGCCTTAAAACCATCACCTAATCAAAATCATATTCAATCAATGGTGATGAAAAGGTGCTCCACATTCCCAAACCTCCAAAACTGGAACCTCACCATCAGATAGAGTTTAATGTCCTTCCAGGACATGATGACCTCAGCCACCGCCTTCTAGCATACATATGATAAAAATGGAGTTGGGGCTTGCTATAAGGGAAATAGGGTTGGGGCAACCATATAGGTGCTAGGGTTTGACGTTTTGGGATATTTATTACCTGTATGATGGATAGTTCACTATTAACCTCAGAACACATTCTCTACAAATAAAGATGTATAAATCATAAGTAAAGTTGCCGGGGGAGCATAGAGTTGGTATCAGCCAGACAGCGAGGGAGTCTATCCCTTTTCACTAGCACTAGACAAGGGATTGTTTTTAAGTGTCTGAGGAGGAGCGTCACACCTACCGTCAGCTCCTCCCTTTACCACAAGATCCCTGTGTACTCATATGCTGAGTTGGCGTGGGCTGGTATCGACCAAGAACCTTGATGTTCCCAGCCGAACACTCTAACGATTGAGCTAAAACCGACCTATTCATGCTAAATAATGAATCTAATGAATCTATAATAAATATCACTAGCAGGACTGTGGATATACTACAGTGTGATAATTTAATAATTACAATATTTGATGTGCTTTACTTAAAAGCTATTGCAAAATAGTTCAATATATATAAAGTATTATTATTATATTATAATATTACACATGATGTGAAAACTCAAAAGGAGTAAATAAATAATAATAATAATAATAATAATAATAATAATAATAATAGAAGCGTGTGGTGTAATGGTTAAAGTCACTGGAAATGGACTCGTCGCCGCCGAGTTCAAATCCTGGACGTGGTAATTGATTTCACTTAGTGCTAATATCCTTGGGAAAGGTATGAATCCTATTCTCCTCAAGCTATGGGTAATAGTAGGGCAGACTGGGCTCTTTAACCTTGGTCCAGGCAACCGGTCTAGGAGAAGGAAACTCTGATATTCAAACTGTTAAACTCCGCTTAAGAATTGACCTTGTGTCGCATCCTGGTCGTGCGGAGAGGTTGGTAAATAAATATAAATATATATATATATATATATATAAGTATAATAATCTTGATTTAACTCTCTCTGTCTTTCATTTTTTCATTGTGTTTGACTATAAACAGATTAGCTTCTGCACGCTCCACCCCTCTTTATCTTTTCCTTACACTCTTTCTTTTCTCTTTCTTCTTTCATAATAAAAACGAAATAGTCTATCATTTGTGACAAACTTTTAAAAATAAGAATTCGGGCGGATAAGTTAACACCAGAAAAATCAGGATTTACATTTTGATCATCTTGGATGATTTGGACTGGTCTCNATGGTCTCATCTTTAACCAGAGGGTGTTGCAAGATGATAACGGTCGTACAATTAAGGAACACGAGTATTAATATATAGATTCATCTTGGACGGTCTCATTTTTAACCAGAGGGTGTTGCAAGATGATAACGGTCGTACAATTAAGGAACACGAGTATTAATATATAGATTCATCTTGGACGGTCTCATTTTTAACCAGAGGGTGTTGCAAGATGATAACGGTCTACAATTAAGGAACACGAGTATTAATATATAGATTCATCTTGGACGGTCTCATTTTTAACCAGAGGGTGTTGCAAGATGATAACGGTCGTACAATTAAGGAACACGAGTATTAATATATAGATTCATCTTGGACGGTCTCATTTTTTAACCAGAGGGTGTTGCAAGATGATAACGGTCCTACAATTAAGGAACACGAGTATTAATATATAGATTCATCTTGGACGGTCTCATTTTTAACCAGAGGGTGTTGCAAGATGATAACGGTCGTACAATTAAGGAACACGAGTATTAATATATAGATTCATCTTGGACGGTCTCATTTTTAACCAGAGGGTGTTGCAAGATGATAACGGTCGTACAATTAAGGAACACGAGTATTAATATATAGATTCATCTTGGACGGTCTCATTTTTAACCAGAGGGTGTTGCAAGATGATAACGGTCGTACAATTAAGGAACACGAGTATTAATATATAGATTCATCTTGGACGGTCTCATTTTTAACCAGAGGGTGTTGCAAGATGATAACGGTCGTACAATTAAGGAACACGAGTATTAATATATAGATTCATCTTGGACGGTCTCATTTTTAACCAGAGGGTGTTGCAAGATGATAACGGTCGTACAATTAAGGAACACGAGTATTAATATATAGATTCATCTTGGACGGTCTCATTTTTAACCAGAGGGTGTTGCAAGATGATAACGGTCGTACAATTAAGGAACACGAGTATTAATATATAGATTCATCTTGGACGGTCTCATTTTTAACCAGAGGGTGTTGCAAGATGATAACGGTCGTACAATTAAGGAACACGAGTATTAATATATAGATTCATCTTGGACGGTCTCATTTTTAACCAGAGGGTGTTGCAAGATGATAACGGTCCTACAATTAAGGAACACGAGTATTAATATATAGATTCATCTTGGACGGTCTCATTTTTAACCAGAGGGTGTTGCAAGATGATAACGGTCGTACAATTAAGGAACACGAGTATTAATATATAGATTCATCTTGGATGGTCTCATTTTTAACCAGAGGGTGTTGCAAGATGAGAACGGTCGTACAATTAAGGAACACGAGTATTAATATATAGATTTGCAATGCATTTTTATTGTAAATTCATTTTTTAATGCATTTTTATAGTAGAATAGGACCACATGACCTTTAGGCACCCCTTTTGCTATCTCGTTTGATAAGGACAATTTTTTCATTTACACCGTCAACATCCGGTTGTTTGTTAACAGATGATTTTTAGAGTTTTTAAAAAAATTATAAAACTAACCACTAACCCCTAACAAACAACCCGGATATTGACGGTGTAAATGAAAAAAATGTCCTTATGAAACGAGATCACAAAAGGGGTGCCTAAAGGTCATATTGTCCGTAAAATCTTTTCTTGTGAAATTTTATAGTAAAATCATCTCTAATGTACTTTTATAATAAAATCATTTGCAAGTTATTGTAATCTGAATCCTTCTGCTCAATTCTAATCGTTTTTTGTACTTTGCGTTGGTGTGGTATGCATCGGAACAGAGAGCCACTGTGAGCAGCTTAAAGTAGTTGTAGGTTTGTTTGCTTTGTTTTGTTTTACGGCATATCAACCTCGTTGGGTCATTTAATGCCGACAAAGTTGTGAAATAAATTCATTCTTAATGCATAATACAATTTTGTTTATCAACTCATGTTTTTCTATTTAACCCATAGATGAGACCCTAACAGGTACTACCACTCCGGGTCAGAGTGGACCAGGGAGCAATGGTGATGAAGGGGTGCTCCACATTCCCCAAACCTCCAAAACTGGAACCTCACCATCAGATAGAGTTTAACGTCATTATCAGGACATGTAGACCCTCAGCCACTGCCTTCTAGCACCCATATGATAAGGATTGGGGGTTGCCATAAGGGCAGTAGGGTTGAGGCAATCATATAGGTGCTAGGGCTTGATGTGGCCAGCTGATTGATCGGAGGGGGCCTCTCCAACCGCCCGTCTAGCCCAAGAAAAGCCTAAAGTGGAATATTGCTAGTCATGGACTGCTCAGCCACCTGGGTTCTATCCTTAAGCATCACGGGTCGAAACGGCCAACAGGTGGCCCCATTGGGGAGAGTCTTACCCCTCTGCAGAAGTGCAGTCGGTGCATTCGAATGCCCCAGCCGATAGGGTGGGTAGGTATAGGGTTAACACCAGATTTTTGGCCTTTTTTATATTTTCAAAATTCGACCTATAGATGACAAGTGTATGTATGTATGTGACCTTGTCATAATTTGTCTCAGCTGAAAGCAATTTTATCCCAACAAGAACGAGTGCACTTGTTTAGTGATATCAACTGTTTTAGTTGTTAATAGTGTATTATGTACGAGGAAAACAAATACATTACGAAACATAAAATATACAAAGAACAAAATGGAGCAATTTCTTTTTTTCTAAAATTGCATTTTCCTATCTCACTTTTATCTTTTAATGAGTCATCGTCTTTTTTTCTTTTTGTTTTGTCTTAGGTCAAACAATTAAGGTAAGAAAAATTAAAAAAGGAAACTTTCTCACCTGATTGAATCTCGTAAGGCAACAGTGACCTCAGTTTTTTCGCTTCAGTTCATCTAGGTTAAACGGATCAGTGAACACAAAAAAAACATATAAGTTTTTTTTTTCTTTTTCTTTTTTTTAATCCCAACTCACAACTTAAATTTGAATTTGCTCGGTAATTTAATGATACAAAAACCAGTTGAGTGACTCATAGCCCCAGGAAGAAACAAACATTTTTATACAGGTATGGGTATTTCAGGTTAGCTCGGTCGGTAGAGCGTTCGGCTAGAAACTACAAGGTTTCTAGTTCGATCCTCAATCAAACATAATGAAAAGATGAAAAGAAAAAAAGAAAAAGAGTGAGAGAGAGTTAAATGAAGATTATTATACTTTTTACATATTGAACTATTTTGCATTAGTTCTTACTCTTAAGCCCTAGCACCTATATGATTGTCCCAATCAAACATAATGAAAAGATGAAAAGAAAAAAAGAAAAAGAGTAAGAGAGAGTTAAACGAAGATTATTATACTTTTTACATATTGAACTATTTTGCATTAGTTCTTACTCTTAAGCCCTAGCACCTATATGATTGTCCCAACCGTATTGCCCTTATGGCAACCCCAACCATTTTTATCATATACATGGGTTGCAACCTGTGATGCTATGCACAGGGTGTAATGGTTAGAGTCACAGGGAATGGACTCATCAACCAGAATTAAAATTCTGAATGCGGCTGTTTGCATTTCACATAGCACTAATACCCTTGGGAAAGGTATGCATCCAACTACTCACCATCTAGCTATGGGCAAATAGTTGGGCAGACAGGGTTCTTTAGCCTTGGCTAGGTAACCAGTCTAGAAGGAAAATACTAAATTCAAACCTGTTAAACTCTAGAACCGCCCTGTCGGCAGGGAAGAAGAGTACACTAACTGTACCTCTGCAGAAAGGTAACACGTCCCCCCAATGAGGCCACCCGTTGGCCGTGGGTAGCAATCTGATGCTTAAAGATGAAATCCTCATGGCTAAGCGGTCCATGACAAGCAATACTCCACTTTGGCCCTTACTTAGGCTAGAAAGGAGGTCCCTACAATCAATCAGCTGGTCACATCAAGCCCTAGCACCTATATGATTGTCCCAACCCTATTGCCCTTATGGCAACCCCCAACACTTTTTATCATATATATGGGTTGCAACCTGTGATGCTTAAGGATGGAATCCTGGTGGCTGAACAGTCCAAGATATGCAGCACTCCACTTTGGCCCTTACTTAGGCTTGATTGGGCAGTCAATCAATTTGTCATATCAAGCCCTATCTCCTATATGATTGTTCCAACCCTATTGCTCTTATGGCAAACCCCCAACCCCATTTATCATATATTTGCTAGAAAGCAGTGGCCAAGGGTCATAGTGTCCTGGGTATGATGTTAAACTACATCTAATGGTGAAGTTCCAATTTGGAGCTTTGGGGAGTGTAGAGTACCCCTTCAATTCCATTACTCCCAGGTCCACCATAACCCAGAGTGGTAGTACCTGTTAGGGTCCCATCTAGGGGTTAAATAGATCAAAAAATGAGTTTACAAAAAATGAGTATTAAAAAAAATTGAGTTTGGAAAAAATTGAGTACCCAACAAGAGTGAATAAAACAAAACATCCTAAGTAAAAAATAACCCAAAGGGTTCCATGATATAAAATACAACCAACTTTTTTCTGGAGTCATGTGAATCCGTGCTATCAATGCGTCATGTTGATGATGCTGATGATACTGAGAAGGAAAAGAGAAACATGTCTTCGGCATAAAATAACCCAACAAAGATTAACATGCCATAAAAATCTGACCAACCAACCAACCAGCCAGCCAACCAACCGAAGCTCATGGCAGACCTGTGTGCTAGTATTCACTAATGGATATGTAACAGAATCTAAACTAGATAGAATTGATTTTGGAGAAAGGAGAAACATCTTTGGCCTAAAATAACCCATTAACGGTTGACATGCCATAAAACCAACCAACCAACCAACCAACAAAACATCCTAAGCAAAAAATAACCCAGTCAGCCAGCCTCTGGAAAGTAGCTGCCTAACAAGATATACAGCACTATTCATTTCATCTTGTTGAGGTTCAACAGTGGATAGCGATTAAATGGAATGAATTAGATAGAACCTTAATAGATACTGTCACTCAGAATCAGAGTAATGGGGGAATAAAGGGGCAACATTTCGACCAATATCCTCTCCAGCCTTCTTCAGGTGTTTCTTGTTGAATTCGGAAACCTTCTCAGACTTGGGAACCTTCCAGTCAAACTCATGGAACTTCAAACTGAACCCTTTATTCAATCCACGAGGGTAGACTGTTCTAATTCTATTAACCAGGTAAAAATGTTAAGTCGTATTAAATAATCTATGTTATTATCGCTTCTGTCCAGGATTGAACCTGCAGCCTTGTGATGATTGTTACTTAGAACTGTATTAACTCAACCCCTATATCCGTTATCCATGTGTTGTGTAGATATCAATGGTTCCAAATAATCTAAATAATATAAATTATCAAGCCTCATCTAAAAAATTCAGACAAGAAACGTCTAAAGAAGGCCAAATGATGCATTGTGTATATAACAATAAAGATGAGGATAACAGTCTGAAAAATACAAATAATACAAATTATCAAGCCTCATCTAAAAAGTAACAAGAAACACCTGAAGGAAACCGGAGAGCACATTGGGCGAAACGTTGTGTATATAACAATAAAGATGTGAATAACAGTCTGAAAAATCCAAATAATACAAATTATCAAGCCTTATCTCAAAAGTAACAAGAAACACATGAAGAAGGCTGGAGAGCACATCGGGCGAAACGTTGTGTGTATAACAATAAAGATGAGGATAACAGTCTGAAAAATCCGAATAATCCAAATTATCAAGCCTCATCTCAAAAGTAACAAGAAACACCTGAAGAAGGCCGGAGGGCACATCGGGCGATACGTTGGGTATATAACAATAAAGATGAGGATAACAGTCTGAAAAATCCAAATAATACAAATTATCAAGTCTTATCTAAAAAATAACAAGAAACACCTGAAGAAGGCTGGAGAGCACATTGGCCGAAAGGTTGTGTATATAACAATAAAGATGAGGACAATAGTCCGAATAATCCAATAAATACAATTATTCAAGCCTCATCTCAAAAGTAACAAGAAACACATGAAGAAGGCTGGAGAGCACATCGGGCGAAACGTTGTGTGTATAACAATAAAGATGAGGATAACAGTCTGAAAAATCCGAATAATCCAAATTATCAAGCCTCATCTCAAAAGTAACAAGAAACACCTGAAGAAGGCCGGAGAGCACATTGGGCGAAACGTTGTGTATATAACAATAAAGATGAGGATAACAGTGTGAAAAATCTAACCCATACAAATTATTAAGACTCATCTAAAAAATAACAAGAAACACCTGAAGAAGGCTGGCGAGCACATTGGCCGAAAGGTTGTGTGTATAACAATAAAGATGAGGACAATAATCCAAATTATCAAGCCTCATCTAAAAAATAACAAGAAACACCTGAAGAAGGCCGGAGGGCACATTGGCCGAAACGTTGTGTGTATAACAATAAAGATGAGGACAATAATCCGAATAATCCAATAAATACAAATTATCAAGCCTCATCTCAAAAGTAACAAGAAACACCTGAAGAAGACTGGAGGGCTCATCGGGCAAAACGTTGTGTATATAACAATAAAGATGATTTTTCAGACTATTGTAGTCTGAAAAATCTGAATAATCCAAATTATCAAGCCTCATCTCAAAAGTAACAAGAAACACCTGAAAAAGGCCAGAGAGCACATCGGGCGAAAAGTTGTGTATATAACAATAAAGATAAGGACAATAATCTGAAAAATTCAAATAATACAAATTATCAAGCCTCATCTCAAAAGTAACAAGAAACACCTGAAGAAGGCTGGAGGGCACATCGGGCGAAACATTGGGTATATAACAATAAAGATGAGGACAATAGTCCGAATAATCCAAATAATCGAAATTATCAATCCTCATCTCAAAAATTCAGAGAAAAAATTAAAAATACTTGAATTTTTTTTAATTTCTTTTTTTTTTTTAATAAATTAAATTTTACAACTGACAAAAATATCTGCACTGACTCTTCCCTCGGGGAAATGCGTGTGGAAAAATTGTGCACATTTGTTGGAGTAGTTGTGTTTGTTTAAATAAGGCAAGAGAGTTTCGTGAAGGGCTGAATAGTAGGCTATATGTGTCGGTTGTTTGTAGGCAGCGAGTTGACTGTACTCCGCATTCAGCCATCCGATTGGGTCACTGAAAAACTGTTCAGCTTCGTCGACATAATCCGCATCCTGATTCAAATTGGGTTCGCACGTCAAGAACCGCATCCTGACGTAACGGTGCAGGTAGCTAGAAATGAGAGGAGAAGAAAAAAAAAAAATGAAAGAAAGGAGAAACAAGTCAAATTGCTTGCAAACTGACGAGGTTATTTCCTATAAGTCTAACATAAACAAAGGGGAACCACTCTTGACTGATAAATTATTTATTTATATATTGATCTACTAGGAAAAAAGAAGACAGTTTAGGGTTAGGGTTAGTTTAATGGGAAAATAAATAAATAATTTATCAGTCAAGAGTGGTTCCCCTTTGTTTATGTTAGACTTATAGGAAATAACCACTGACGAGACTATTAAAACATGGGTGTATAACACTTGGTGTAATGATGAGTTAACTCTTAATGTCCTATACCACCCGGCTGGAAGTCACATTCATTTTCCTAATCCACCCCAAATGATAGCCTTTGTTTAAATGTAATATTAAACATATTTAGAAGTCTTTGATTTAAGGGAAATATCACGGGTTAACTTTAAATGAAAAGGATCATTTTTAGCCATTTTTTAAATAAATCCTTATAGGAATGGGGCTATGGAATTCTTAACAGGATGCTAAGAGTTAATTAGACTAACAGACCATTGCTAATGAGTTAGATTCTCACTGAGTGGCCCACATTCCTGGGCTTCAGCTTCAACTAAAATAAGCTTAATAACTACAAGCCTCAAGTGATGTAATGAATAAGGAGCTAGACTAAAAGACCATTGCTAATGAATTAGATTCTCACTGAGTGGCTCACTCTTCTTCACCATTATAGAAAATGGACACGGTGAACATAGTTAAAATCCTGGACGAGGCTGTTTGCATTTCACATAGCGCTAATACCCATGGGAAAGGTATGCCACCAACTATTCTCCCTCTAACATCCCCATTCACCAAGGTCCAATATTGGCATTAGTATATCCTATGATACACTAACACTGAATAAATGGAAGGAAAGACAAGATAAGCTAATTTACACAAATAGGAACATCTAATATACATGCAAGAAGTATTAGTAAGAATACACCTATGGTACGGTTAGTGATAGGGGGAGGATATTGAGTCATGTCCCCACTGACCTATAGGCATTTTAAAATGTGTGTACTGCATTGGAAATTAATTTTGCAGTACATACATTTTAAAATGCCTATAGCACCTTTCTCATCAATTCTCATCCTTCCAGCCTCCACATCTATTAATATGATTTGAAAAACTGGAACACATCACCCCTGATGATGGCACTTAGAAGTGCCGAAAGTACTCGGGACATGAACTTTGGTGGACTAATCCACAAATTCTACCCAAATATTAAAAAGTTGGCCAGAAAACTTGAAAAAAAATCACAAATGAAATTGTTAAACAGGAGATGCGTCTTTTGTTTAATTCAACATGTGTATATATATATATATATATATATATATATAAGAGATTTATCCAAAACTTGGTAGTAAGGGATGATTCTATATGTGATTTCTAAGATCCACTGTACTAATATTGATGATCCAGT
Organism: Doryteuthis pealeii; assembly: GCA_023376005.1. Lineage (NCBI taxonomy): Eukaryota > Metazoa > Mollusca > Cephalopoda > Myopsida > Loliginidae > Doryteuthis > Doryteuthis pealeii. The sequence goes on from CM042160.1 coordinate 89,060,922, forward strand.
ATGCATAAATACAGTGAATCATTAAATCACTAAAGAGAGCTCAATGTAAAATAACCTTTTAGATTATATACAGAGCAATATTTATCAATAAAGGAAGGAAGAACTCAATACAGTAATCCTATAATAAATTTATTTCGATGAAAATTGGGCCCATTTAAACCGGTTCCCCAAATTTTCGCCTCATCAGATGGGTCTCAATTCACTTATGGACAAGCTTGTCCATAAGTGAATTAAGACCCATCTGATGAGGCGAAAATTTGGGGAACCGGTTTAAATCAACTTAGATTTATATGGGCCCCAATTTTCATCGAAATAAATTTATTATGGGATTACTGTATTGAGTTCTTCCTTCCTTTATTGATATATATATATATATATATATATATATATATATATATATATGTGTGTGTGTGTATGTGTGTGTGTGTCTAAACATCCAGTTACTAAAGGGACATAACTCTTTCCTTGGAAACATTGGTAAAGTTAAAGAAATAACAAGAATGTCGGTTATTTCCTATAAGTCTAACATGATCAAAGGGGAACAACTTTTGACTGATAAATTATTTATTTTCCCATTAAACTAACCGTAAACCCTAATCTTAAATCCGTCTTATTTTTTCCTAGTAGATCAATAAATAAATAAATAATCTATCAGTCAAGAGTGGTTCAAGAGTGGTTCCCTTTTGATCATGTTAAACTTATAGGAATTAACCAGAATGTCTTCACATGAAAAATAAAATAAAATTAGTAAAGATATTAAAATCACTACATATATATATATATATATATATATATATAGTGTGTACAAACATCCTGTTACTAAAGGGACATAACTCTTTCCTTGGAAACAGCATTGGTAAAGTTAAAGAAATAACAAGAATGTCTTATTTTATTCACATAAAAAAACAAAATAAAATTAGAAAAGAATAGATATTAAGATTTAACTCTTTGCCTACCAAGTTTCCCCCACGGCCCTCGATGTCAGAGAATAAATTGGTGAATAATGCCAGATTATTCCATTCCACTAGTTCAAATATTGCAAAAGGATCACGTACTAACTTCAAGGTTGGTTCACAGACAAAAGAAAAGACGGCAAAGGGGTGTTAAGAAGTGGGAAGTGTTGCAGTAGTGGCAGTAGAGTCGCTGTGAGTGGTTTAAAGTAGGCAAAGAGTTCAAATACCAAATGTGGTGTGGACAAGTTGATAGAAAGAACTCATAGGGCTTATCTGATTTTCTGAATGTTGTCTGTTTGATTGTTCGTTTTGTTTTACAGCATATCAACCTCGGTGGGTCATTTAATGCTCGCGAAGTTTTGAAAGATTTGTAGCAATAGTTTGGGACCAAGTTACCTTTAGGCACCCCCTTTCTTGGGCTAGACGGGCGGTCGGAGAGGCCCCCTCCTATCAATCGGCTGGTCGCGTCAAGCACTAGCATCTATATGATTTTCCCAACCCTATTGCCCTTATGGCAAACCCCAACCCCTTTTTATCATATGGGTGCTAGAAGGCGGTGACTGAGGGTCTACATGTCCTGGGAATGATGTTAAACTCTATCTGATGGTGAGGTTCCAGTTTTGGAGGTTTGGGGAATGTGGAGCACCCCTTCATCACCATTGCTCCCTGGTCCACTCTGACCCAGAGTGGTAGTACCTGTTAGGGTCCCATCTATGGGTTAAATAGAAAAACATGAGTTCATAAACAAAATTGTATTATGCATTAAGAATGAATTTATTTCACAACTTTGTCGGCATTAAATGACCCACTGAGGTTGATATGCCGTAAAACAAACCAAAACAAACAAAATTTAAGCACCCCAGCAGCAACCTGGATTCAGAAGGACATGTTTCGCTTTGCACAGTCAACATCCGGTTGTTTGTTAAGGTTAGGGTTAGGGTTAGGGGTTAAGGGTTAGGGTTAGCAGTTACTTTTATAATTAAAAAAAAAAAATGCGTCTAAAAATCGTCTGTTAACAAACAACCGGATGTTGATGGTGCAAAGTGAAACATGTCCCTTTGTCCTTTTGATTTTTTATTATTAATGTCGTTATTATTATGTTTGTATTCCAATTTAGAGTGTAATCCACTGCTTTTTAAGGGCGCTTTCATGTACCGTTTTTGAATTATTAAAAATATCGGCATTGCTGGAATTTGTAGCAAGTCTATGTTCTATAGATTTATGAATATGCTTAGTAATCGTGGGAGGATGATCTGATTTTATATCAACGTACATTGGTAGATTGTTTGTTTTTCAATAAGGTTGCCACGTGCCATTGTTAAAATTGAAAGTTACGTCAAGGAAATTAACAGTTCTTAAATTAGACGCTACGTCTAATTTCAAATTGTAGGTTTTAAAAATTTGTATTAATTTTTTTTCCTTGCACAATATTTCGAGGGTTATCTCAATGACCCTCGAAATATTGGTAACAAAAAAAAAAAAAAAAAAAAAGAAAAAAGATTAAGAATGTTGCAGGATGGGTATATTCCTGACTTTTGTGAGCTAGAACAGCTAATGGAAGGAGGAGGAAGAAGTAACAAAGGCTTAAAAAAATAGTGATGACCCAAAAGAGGAGAGCGATGGTTTTGACCGTAGCATGACCCCGAACGAAGAATTGAGTGGCAAGCGGAAGTCTGGTGTTGACCGGAAGTCACGTGGTGACGTGGGGGAAGAAAGAAAGGGTTCGTCCTCTTTTTGCCTGGGGTGGTCGTAGGGCACGGACCTCATGAGAGCCCAGTAATCTAGTAGTGTTCTCTCTCTCTCTCTTTCTCTCTGCCTTTCCTCCCCTCTGGTAGAAGCCCACTATATGAGCACGAGAATAAAGGCTGGCAGTTGTGACGACATGTTTCTCGTGTTATGATTTTCTTATCGGCACCATTTCAGCACGGTGACTTTTGGGGTTTTAGTACCAAGAAAGAAAAAAGGACTACGGTACATGTATCGTTTTAGTGCCGTGAATATTACAACGTAACAAGAACACAATATTCATCATTTTTTTTAAAGGTAACTTAGTCCATAGTTTGAAAGAGGATGGTGAGACTCCATTACCTGTAAAACGGTGTTGAGTGACACGGCATCAGAAAGAGGACGTTAGCAGGTTTGTTTACGTCTTCATCATGTATGTATTTCATAATAGTGACGGTGCCTCTTTGATGCAGGAGACTGAAATACAACGCCATTGGTCCGTTGGTTACCAGCAATAGGATTAGCAGGAAGTACGCCTTGGACAGACGTGATTTGTGTTCGTCGTCTTCTTTACAGCTCGCCTGTCTCCGACCGGACGGTTGGCGCACATTGTCACTTGCTAGAGCCTTGTCACTTTCACTGTCTGTCAATTCCACGGGTTTACACAGCGAGTGAAAGTAGACGCCACAGTAGTGCATGGACAAAGGAACTATCGGTAATAAGAAGCGGAACTCTTTATGACTGAGAAAACTGGAAAGGAAAAGAAAAGAAAAAAAGAAAAGAAAAAAAGGAGTCAAAGTAGAATAAATGGATTTCTACAAATGAACAATATTTCATATAATTCATGAAAAAAGAAAAAGAAAAAAAAAATCTGATGCATTCAGGAAAATTCAACAATCCATATTTTGGTTATTTCCTCCAACATAAAAAAGGGGAACCACTCTAAACGAGTTTTATCTGTTAATTAATCTACCCATTATTTTCCCATTAAACTAACCCTAAACCCTAACCCTAACCCCATCTTCTTTTTTCCTAGTAGATCAATAAATAAATAATTTATCAGTCAAGAGTGGTTCCCCTTTGTTTATGTTGGACTTATAGGAAATAACCCATAATGTAATACAAGAAATGCCTTACCTGTAAATTAGTATTGTCCATAGAATAAGTACCAAAAGGACTTTGTTCTTTGCCTTTAAAACACCAAGAATGAACGGTATAAGGTGCAGTGCCATGACAACCGGAAAGCCTTGCACAATATACCAGTACCAAGGATGGGAACCGTAGAAGGCACCAAGATCCGACATCACATTAAAATGGAAAAAGTTATAATGTACAAGGACAAGTCGACCATAACCAACAAAGTCCACAAGGATTGACAGCAAAAGGGATGTTCCTCTGAAAAACAAAACAAAAAAAACATTGTGTAGTAAGTAATTGAGAGTTACTTCCCCTGTTTTATTATTACCTCCCCTTTGTGTAAAACTTTAGCGTTCTGAAAGTATATAAACTCCCAAGAAAACTGCAACTGTATTCTAAGTAGAATAAAACTTTCTCAAGTCCAACCGTGTGTGTTCATTTATTGCTACACATTGCAATGTAGATTTGTATTATTTGGATTATTCAGACTATTGTCCTCATCTTTATTGTCAGTCAAAAATAATTCAAATTATCAAGTCTCATCAGAGAAATTGCAATGTAGATTTTTGGAAATTTATAACACATAGCTTAATATTCTGTGATAAATTAACTAGCAAGAATATGCTCCCTCCGCCGGGTGTAAGTATTCAAGTTTTAATATAATGAAATATATCAAATTATAAAGACTAAGAAAATTAAATAAGAACACATATGAAATGATTACACTTATTTTAATTGGGGTTGTTTCCTATAACTCTAACCTAAAAAAGGGGAACCACTCTGACTAAAAAAATATTTATTTATTTATTGAATCTACTAGGAAAAAAGAAGACGGGGTTAGGGTTAGGGTTTAGGGTTAGTTTAATGGGAAAATAATGGGTAGATTAATTAACAGATAAAATTCATTCAGAGTGGTTCCCCTTTTTTAAGTTGGAGTTATAGGAAATAACCTTAATTGGTTTCTATATAAAATCATTAATCAGATTGATTTTAATACAGTGGAGAATAAAACAATAATATAAGAGATCAATAACACCAAGTGACTTTCAATGCCAATTATAACAACCTATTATATAGTCCCTATTATAACAACCAAAATGTTTTGTTTTATGACTTATTAATCCTTATGTGGGTCATTTGATGCTGAATCAAGTCATTTTGATTAAAAAAAAAAGAGTTGGGTTGGTTACAGTACCTGTTGTTGCTTAAGTGCTCGTCAAATTAGGTATTGAAGCATTTCATTTGAATTTGCGATATTTTATGTTTATTTTAAAAAACAAACATTTTTGGAGCAAAATTCATAAATATTGTCATTTAGAAGTTTGTCACATCTATTAATAATGGAGATTCGCTTCCGGTTTTTTTCTGTAACAAAAATTACATCACTGCTTACGTCACATTACCCCAAATCGTCATAACATAGAATAAATACACTCAAAATTTGAACATGCAACACTAGACAGTTCTCATTGTTTTTTAAAACAAGTTTTAATAAATACATGACTGGTATTATATATCTATATATAGTTTGTTTTATTTTAATATATATTTAAAGTTTACATTTCAAATTGTTTTATTTTTTAATCCTTTAATGAATTTGATGATTTTACTTACTTAGGGTACAAACTCGCTGACATTGGATTTTTAACTCCCAACCTTCAGGCAAAATGTTTCAAAAATTTATTTTTACATTGCCCAGAGGGCGTTTTTTATTTTGCTAGTGTTAATAATATTATATTATTCATGTATATCATTCTTCTTTTTACCCTTACTTCCCATGGATCCCTAAATGTCAAGCGAATTCTTAGCTGAGAAAATCTGTTCAAAATTAACAGTAAAAAAAAAAAAAAAAAAAAAATCAAGCCAGCAGAGTGGCCTATTGTCAGTAGCAGCCGACCAGCAAAGGAGTTATCCCCTTTTCATTCGCACAAGACCAGTGAGGGTTATTTCCTATAACTCCAACATATACAAAGGGGAACCACTCTGATTGACTGATAAATTATTTATTTATTTTCCCATTAAACTAACCCTAACCCCGTCTTCTTTTTTCCTAGTAGATCAATAAATGAATAAATAATTTATCAGTCAATCAGAGTGGTTCCCCTTTTTTATGTTTGAGGAAATAACCAGAAAAAGGTCAGAATTATCTGATGCAGGGCAAAAGTAACAGGGCAGTTTTTTTTTCTTTGCTGTCATATACAAATGTAAGTCAATGAGACGATGTGTTATTTTCTATTTCTGTGGGGAAGGAAATATTAACATCTTTTTTTAAAAATTGATTTAAAAATGTTAACACCCTTATAGGAACACCTTTAATATATTATATAGTATTCTTCACTTGCTAAAACATATTTGGTTATTTCCTAAAACTCCAACATAAAAAAGGGGAACCACTCTGATTGACTAATAAATTATTTATTTATTTTCCCATTAACTCTTAACATCCTGTTAAGAATTTTATAAGTCTAGAGCATTTCTATAAGGATATATGAAAAAATGTCTAAAAATGACCTTTGCATCTAAAGTTACCTGTTATTTCCCTTAAAACAAAGACTTCTAAATATGTTTAATATTACATTTAAACAAAGGCTATCGTTTGGGGCGGATTAGGAAAACGAATGAGACTTCTGGTCGGGTGGAATGAGGTGGTATAGGACTTTAAGAGTTAAACTAACCCTAACCTTAACCCAGTCTTCTTTTTTCCTAGTAGATCAATAAATAAATAAATAATTTATCAGTCAATCAGAGTGGTTCCCCTTTTTTATATTGGAGTTATAGGAAATAACCCCTGTGAGATTATTTTTGCTGAGGTGGAGCGCCACACCTACCGTCAGCTCACAGATGCTTTGCTGCACAAATCAGATTACCCCACACGTGCTGAGTTGACGAGTGGTCTATCGTCTGAGCTAACCAGTCGTTACAAATTAAAGAAGAGAGAATATTAAATGATACTCACATTGCAAAACAATAATGAAGGAGAAGTCTGATGGAAAATTGTCGCTGGATGTGCCAACCGCACATTAAAATCCACGTCACAGCTGCAGTGGGTCGAACAATCACAGAGAGACCAGCCAGAAATAGAAATTTTATGGTGGCATTTTTACCCCTGGAAAACAAAAAGAGAAAATAAATGGTTATTTCTTATAACTCCAACCTAAAAAAAGAGGAACCACTCTGAATGAATTTTATCTGCTAATTAATCTACCCATTAAACTAACCCTAAACCCTAACCCGTCTTCTTTTTTTACTAGTAGATCAATAAATAAATAAATAATTTATAAAATTCATTAAGAGTGGGGTCGGATTTTCTAGATATAAGGTGTGTGCTAGTTCCCTGCCTATACTTATAGACTGGCCGAGGTCACGTGATTGACTCTTCTAACCAATCACTGGCAGCACTACTGGCCTGATAAGATACTTAACCCACCCCCATATTGGTCATAATTCAAATTGCCCTATTGGAGGATGCACATAGGATTGCCGGGATCTTTACCAATACTCACGAAGGACTTATATGATTACCAGTAACTCAGAACACTTTAGTAACCAAAGGATTCACATTGTGGACGGACTCTTTATCAAGGATTCCACCAGATAAGCACTTCTGCTATAAGGCCAAGCAATGGCCATTAAAAACTTAACAAGTGGTTCCCCTTTTTTTAGGTAGGAAATAACCAAATAAATCATGTAAAAAAAACATCAAGAATTTTAATAAATGGTTGGTTGGTTGGACACGAGGACCAATATTTTGTTCAAGATAAGCATTATGTAACCCATAGCTTAGAAGATGAGGGGTGTTTATGTAATATATATATTTCCCAACCCCTCCGCACGATCTTCCGGTTTTTGTCTGTAACAATAACTACATCACTGCTTACGTCACATTACCCAAAATCGTCATAACATAGAATAAATACACTCAAAATTGGAACATGCAGCATTAGACAGTCCTCATTGTTTTTTTAAAACAAGTTTTAATAAATACATGACTGGTATTATATATCTATATATAGTTTGTTTTATTTTAATATATATTTAAAGTTTACATTTCAAATTGTTTTATTTTTTAATCCTTTAATGAATTTGATGATTTTACTTACTTAGGGTACAAACTCGCTGACATTGAATTTTAAACTCCCACCCCCTCAGGCAATATGTTTCAAAAATTTATTTTTACAACTCCCGGAGGGTGTTTTTTTATTTTGCTAGTAGATATAATGCATTTTTTTCAAAACATTAAGAACATCTCTTAAATTTGAATCTCCCATAGCATATTTATAATCTTGATATTTATTTCATGTTTATAATAATGAAAGAATTATTCAAATTTAAGAGATGTTCTTAATGTTTTGAAAATTATATCTACATTATTCTCTAATAAAAAAAAGTATTTATTGGGTTGATAGCACTGATTTTATATTTCAATACTGTATTTTAAACTTTTAAACTTTTGTAAATACTTTTAGTAGATAAACATTAGGTACCACCAAATTTCCCTGGAAAATTTACCCCCCCCCCCTTTATTTAACACAATGAAACTTGCATAAAAATTAATATTATCTTGAATTTTTTTTTCCATTCGAAAGAAGAAACATTAAATAAACTCCTGATGATTTAAAAAAAATTTTTTCAGCTTACGGAAATAATGAAAATTATGATTGAAAAACAATGTTTTCATTTTTTGCACCGTTAAATCAACTAAATTTATTCTTGCTAGTGTTGGGTTTTTCCCTTTACCTAGAAGAGTATCTTCCCTCTGGGTTCCCATTTTTGACCACCAGGTTTTTTTTTTTGGTATTTAAGTGAACTCTCTGCCTCTCTTTTTCTTCTCGGGACTTGACAGCTATGGTTTAGACACTTGTCTACACCCTCCGTGTTGGGGTTCTCACCCCCTACACAGGCATTAGTAAGTGACTTTCTTATAGACTCTCCATAACCCTTCATTACTGCTATATTCTAGATATATCTACTTTGTACCCTTCTTTTTATGTCATTCACATGTACATATATATATATATATATATATAATAAACATTAATATTAATAATATAGTCAGCTATATTTATAAATTAAGTGTTCACTTTCAGTGATATAAAGTAGAAACATAGAATCAACACTATTCTAACACACACACACATATGTGTGTATATATATATATATATATATAAGCAATATAGGGTAGTAAACCCTGAAAATAAATCAGGAGCCAGAGTCCCTAAGGTGGTGTGATGCTGAAATCCAGTGCTACCCATCAACTCCTGCGACACTACCATTGCCAAACTGCATTGGTCCCTTACCTTTCCCTTGGATCACAGTGGCAGTGTGGAGAGGGGGGATTTGCTGCATGGGCCACAGCTCATCCTCCATATGAACCCGCCCAGGCTAAGTTAACAAAAAAAAAAAAAAAAATGAATATAAAACCTTGACACTACTCCATCGTCTCTTATAGACGGAACGATGCCAACCACATGTACATTATATATCTTTGTCACGTATATGTATTTTATGTCTTATATGTTTCTGCATGTGCTGTACTTATATTAAAGTCCATGTTATGTTTAACACCCTTGGTCGGAGTTGTTTGTTCAACTAATTATAATTTATATTATAACCTTGAACCCAACACTAGTAAGAGTAAAGGTATTTGCCTCATACCCCACTTGTATGGGCTGGGCACAAGGCTTCATTTTAATGTGGGCCCACCCACAAGCCGAAGCTCATGGGTGGGAAAGAACAAAAATTGCGTCGATTCCCTTGGCATTCCCTCTCAAGGGGGGTGCCTCAGGCACTGGGCAATAAACTCAGCCCTGACCCCAAGGGGGCAGTTATTGCCTGGGGGGATGTATTTGCCTCATACCCCACCTGTATGGGCTAGGCACAAGGCCTCGTTTTAATGTGAGCCCACCCACAAGCCAAAGCTCATGGGTGGGAAAGAACAAAAATTGCATCGATTCCCTCGGCATTCCCCCTCAAGGGGGCGCCTCAGGCGCTGGGCAATAAACCCAGCCCTGCCCCTTTAAATCAAGGGGGCAGGTATTGCCTGTGGGGACAGCCCCCTGGGATCGACGCTATTAATTGTACTTTACCGGGCGGACAGGGAAGAATCAGAGCACAGTAACTGGAACAGATACTACACTTTGATCCCCACCCACGCAAGGTAAGAGTAAGGGAGTAAGAAGCACTTTCCCTTTTGAAAAGTCTTTTGAAACGGTAAAATTCTTACGCAGGTTTTGATGCTGGCCAAGGGTAATAGTAAAGGGCAATAACGGTAAGGGCCGTCTCAGCTGCGTTGGTCAATGTTCTTGTACAGGTGTAAAAAGTAAACCAGGATAGAAGCTGACACACGACGGTCCACTGGGCAACACCTTTGTTACTTAAGCGGGATGATAATTTGTATAAATATAAGTCGCCAGTAGCCGCGAGAATCCCTTGTAGAATTCTTGGCAGTTTGATCTGAAAAAGAAAAAAATAACAATTTAGGTTTTTTTATGAGGAAGTTTAGCATCAAATACTGTTGTAGGTGACTCACCTATGACATGAACATGGACTTACCCAAAGGCTATATATTTAACAGAGTAAAGCTACTCAAACGAGTAGTACCACAAACACCTGTCCTTCGGGACGGGGGTCCAGTGAACTGCTAAATTAATAGCGTCGATCCCAGATACCTGCCTCATTGCACTTAAAGAGTCGGGGCTGGGATCGACGCAATTTTTCTACCTACCACCCCATGAGTCTCGGCTTGTGGGTGGTGCCCACATAAAATGGCCTTGTGCCATATCGTGTGAAAGTGGGACACATGTAAATAGGAGTAGTACAAGAAACAGTTCTTCGTGTAAGCTGAAACAAGGAAACCCTTTCATTGTACGTTGATATATATTGCTGAATATAATCTGTTCCCTACATTTTATACCCGTGTTGAGTTATTATTTATTGACCCTTAAACAGGTCCATAAAAAATACAAAAAGAAATGAATAATCTTGTTATTGCATACCATTCTAATCTTGCATCCTATCTTAAATATAGTATAGTGTAGTGTAGTATAGTATACCTGGTTATTTCCTATAACTCCAACATAAACAAAGGGGAACCACTCTTGAGGGATAAATTATTTATTTTTTTATTGATCTACTAGGAAAAAAGAAGACAGGCTTAGGTTTAAGGTTAAGGTTTAGGGTTAGTTTAATGGGAAAATAAATAAATAATTTATCCCTCAAGAGTGGTTCCCCTTTGTTTATGTTGGAGTTATAGGAAATAACCAGGTATACTGTGACAGAGAACGATAAAAGTTTGCAGTAGCATTTTGGCTGTTGCGACGAGTGGATGAGAGAAAAGATATTTTGATAGTGTTGGTGAGAAGAGTGCAGCATTTCTGGGAGAGATTGTGTCAGACTGAACATTTGGTCAGTTGGGAGAGGAAAAGCGTCGGACAACTGTGCCCCCCAGTGAACATTCTTATTAGATATACTACACTAAACATTGTTTCTTGCCCATAATCATGGCCAACACTGATGGGCCGCCTGTTCGGGACCCCACCCCTAGATAGACAACCAAAGTCTATAAAATAAGAAAAATCAAAGACATCTAAGGCAAAGCCTAAAAACTGCATACACCATATTTCCTTCTAGTTAGGTGGCTGAATGATCATGACCCCAATTTTTTCACATAGGACATATCGAGGACCCCAAACCCAAGTTTTTTTACAAAACTACCCATTTTTACCTTAGCATGTTTTTACTCCTGGAGAGTCAGCTCTTTCTAAGTAGACCCAACCCACCCGACTTACAGAGAAACCCCAATTTTTTTGCCAAACACCCCTCTAAGGACACCCACTCCCAACTTAGAGGAACCGACCGGCTTGCTTTCGAACCTTGAAAAAGATTGGAAGACAGTCGACGGCCCTATACAATAGCAGAGGGAAAGGGGGCAACCAAAAATGGCCCACAATTTTATTTTGTTACATTTTTTCAGTTTCCTGGGGATTTTTGTTTTGTTACCCCAACCCCTCCATTTCCTTCTCATACGAAGCTTATGCTTTAAAAACTTTTCACTCAAAAGGGATAATTTTAAGTAGGATAAAAACATAGAGCGAAAGAGGCATTTTGGTGTAAGTAGGCTGCGAAAGGAGAGAATGGCAGGTTTATTTTTGAATGGATCGGTCAGCGAGTGAACCTAGCTAAATAGATCCATGTAGTGGTATGACCAGTTTTGTTACCCCACCGCCCCAAACTAACCTTCCGGCTATATGCTGAGTTGTGACACACTCATGTATTCACTTCTTATTTTTTGAATAAAGAATTTGGAGTGAGTACATGAGTGTGCTCACTTCAAATAAAAAATACTATACTACACTATACTATATTTAAGATAGGATGCAAGATTAGAATGGTATGTAATAGCAAGATTATTTATTTCTTTTTGTATTTGATGATAAACTTCCTCATAAAAAACACTAAATTGTTAATAGTATTTGATAATTTGCTTGAAGCATTGTTAAGTATATTATTATTTATTTATATTATTTATATTAAGAAGGCAATTACAATGCATATGAAAAAATAAAATAATGTCCAGTGTCTAATCAATTTCAAAACATTTCAAAAACAGTCTCTGAAGATGAAGTTCCTTCGAAATTGATTAGACACTGGACATTATTTTATGATATGAAATGTACCAACTATTATGGGACAGAGGTTGTATGTTTCACTACTTCTGTCCCATAATATTTGGGACATTTAGGGTATGAAATTTCTACACAAATGTAACAACTATTATGGGACAGAGGTTGTATGTTTTACTACTTCTGTCCCATAATAGTTGGGACATTTAGTGTATGAAATTTCTATGTAAATGTAACAACTATTACTAATATAGATATTAATCTTAAGCCAATAAAATATTTTGACATAAATGAATCATTTATCAAATATACGGAATTCCGTTTGAAATAATTACAGACAAATGATGTCATTTTCAATCCTTACCAAGAGAATCCGATAATCAAGTCGAAAAAGATCCAAAAATTTGAATAGGACAATAAAGACTGAAGGGTAGAGGTAACCACGAAGTCCATTTTTCCATTCCCACGTTTTGTAGCCGTAACTGAAAAATAAAAGAAACATTTAATTCAGTTGCAAAATGAATTGTATTTATGTTTACATTTATAAATCAAATTTTATTTTTTACATTTTCTTTTGTATATATATATATATATATATATATTGTTAAATAATGCAGCCATTTTCTGTCTGCAAGTCTTATCCTTTGTTTTTTCATATTGCCGGATTATTGTTTTAATATCTGGCGAGAATTGGCTGATGTATTTGCCATATGTCATAGACCGAGTACTTTCTGCCCTATCGTGGGCCATCTTCAAGGTATTTTTAACCGTACAACAATGGGATATTCCATTTACCATTTATATAGGATGTGTTTATTATTGTTGTTGTTGTTGTTATTATTAGTTTTATTATTATTATTGTCATTATTATTATTACTTTTGCTATTATAATTTTATAGTAATTATAGGCATTTTAGAATGTTGGTGCTATTATCAAAGTTTATTTTGTTTAGTTTTGGATTTTTGTGTCTAATATGCAGTGCTTCTAAGATTTTAGTCGTTGTTTACATGATTGTGTTTCTATAATGGTAGTGTTATCGTTAATATATTTTCTGGAATTTATTATTGGGACAAGAGTGTGATTTTAGATGTTGGGCTATTGAGCTATTGTCTGTAAGGTGCATTGTAAGCCGTCTGGAAAGGGTAGTTGTGGTTACACCAATGTATATATTTTTGTTAGAGATACATTCTCCTAATGGACATTTAAATAGATATACCACATTGTTTTTTTTGTAACGGTGCAACTGAGGGGGAGGAAAATGGCTGCATTATTTAACAATATATGCCTACAAGAAAAAATGCTGCCTAAATACACACATATATATATATATATATATTTAGATGGTAAATACTTTAGTAAATAATACTTAATATTATTGTTATTACTTTTTGTGCCATGGCCTTTTTCTTTCTTTTCATTTTATTTTAATTGAACACAAAATTTAATACAGTTCACTTGGTTATTTCCAAGTTGAGTAACATGATATTACAGGGTGACCCAGAAAAAAACAGAACCCAAATTATTTATTTATTTTCCCATTAAACTAACCCTAAACCCTAACCCTACCCCTAGTTGAATAACATAATATTACAGGGTGACCCAGAAAAAACAGAACCCACAAATTTTGTAATAAAACTGTTAATTTTAATTTTTTTTAAAGTTTAAGTCCAACAAGGGTTAAGGTTAGGGTTGAGGCTTATGGTTAGTTTAATGGGGAAATAAATAAATAATTTAGGTTCTGTTTTTTCTGGGTCACTCATGTTACTCAACTGGAAATAATCGTTCACTTTTGCTTCAATTTAGTTGACTTTTTTAAAATTATTTTGAACTTACATCAATTAAATATTCTCTTTTTGTCTTTTTAAAAAAATTTAGTTTTCAATTTTCATGAATATTTTGGACTTTTTCTTATTTCTTTAAGAAATTAAAACATCCCCTTTTTACACTTTAAAAAGAGACATTTTTAGTTTCTTTTAATTATTCATTGAAAATTTGGTCCGCCCTGTTGGTGGGGCGTTAGAATGCACTGACTGTACCTCTGCAGAGGGATAAGACTCCCCCAATGGGGCGACCTGTTGGCTGTGGGTGGTGACCCGTAATGTTTATATGTTTATTGAAATGAAAATAGTTTTTATTTACAAATATTTTTTATGCTTATTTTAATAAAAGGATGTTGGGAAAAAGTAACTAATAAATAACTATTTTTGTTTTATTAAAATCGAAAACTATTTTAGTATAAAATGTATCTTTAAATATAAAAACATGTCTTTCGTTTAAAGTTTTTATAATTAAAAAAAAAATCCTATTGAATTAACAACAACAACAACAACAACATGAAATAATTAATTTTTTTAATTAAAATCAAAAACTATTTTAGTATAAAACTGCCTTTGGGTTGTAAATATACATGAACAAACTTGAAAAAAATCTTACAGTGAAATTCTAATGCAAAAAAAATTGTCTGTTGTTTGTAAACAAACAACCGGGTGTTTACAGTGAAAAGCAAAAGGTGTTCCTTTTAAAACAGCTCCCAGCTGGGGTGCTTATTGGTTAATTGGTACACCTTTTCATATCACAAATACATAACTGTAAAAAAAAAAAAAAAAAAAAAAAAAAAAAAGACAAGAGATAAAACCCTCACCCAAACACATAGGAATGTGCCACTTCAAGAGATTGCCAATATTCATCAGGGACGTACTGCGTGTGAATCATGAAAGCATTGACAAAACGGAACGCCAACAATCCCATGAACAACGTTTTCTCGTTTTGGAACAAAAGCCGTAATTTGGACATCTTCCCAAGAATTTGCTGATCGAACAAATAACATTCTGCATCTTCGTCACGGACCATTTTGCTGCCTTTATCAGATTTCGTACTTGATCGATTCAGCCGTTGGGTAGTTGTGAAAGACGAGCCATGATTTTTACTTCCCATAACTGGTCTGAAAAAAAAAAATTTTTTTTTTAAAAGTGAAAGGAAAAACGAAAGCAAGAGGAAGAGAAGAAAAGAAAGAAAAAATGAATTAAATGGTCAGCACATAAGTAGCACAGCTTGGACCTGATGATAGGTGTGGCACTCCACCTCAGATGCAAATACAATCTACCTGGTCTAGCACTAGCAAAAAGGGGACAGACTCCTTCACTGTCTAGCATATACCAACAATAGGCCACTTCACAGACTTTAAGACAGATTATTACCAATGTTTACATTTTGATCCTTGCAAAAACACAACTTCCGCTTTTTTGAACTTTTGAATTTCAAAACAGCGTTCGTCGAATACTATCCCATAACGAACCATTTATCGCGAAAGACACACATGTGTAATCGACTGCAATTAATCAATATCTTGATTAATCCAGTGGATTTAACCCTGAAGATCCTTATGGTGAAACTCGAGTAGGTTATTACTAGTACCTGTATTACAATATATATATATATATATATAGATAGATAGATTTACCAACAGCTCCACAAAAGTATGATGTGACACATGGTTTTTTTTCTTAAGTGGAATTTTAAGTGGTTTGAATTCAGAGTTTTCCTTTTCCTAAACCACTTGCCAAAGCATTCGCATTTAAATTAGTAAATTAGGCAACTTTTTTTGTGAGGGGGTCACACTATCTTTAAGATTGGGGGAAAATAGCATGTTAGATCTGAGAACAATTCGCAACTTAACTGAATGAAAACAATGGTGGACAGATTGTTTGATGTGTTCAAGTAATTGTAGAGATGTGTGGTCAATCCACGGTAATTTTAGATATTCAGGTCCAAATCTAGGATTGGTGGCAAACTGCATGCACTTGCTTCTAATTGTGGTAGATATTAGACCCTTAGGATATTCCGTTTTTCAATAAAGTGGTTCTAATGTAGTCGAGCTCGGCCGTGAGTTTAACCTCAGAATTTGATATATATATATATAAAAAGTAAAGTCGTCGGGGCGGTCTAAAGTCGGTATCAGCCAATCAGCGAGGGAGTCTATCCCCTTTTCACTAGCGCTAGACCAAGGAGATTGTTTTTTGGTATCTGAGGTGGAGCACCAAACCTACCATCAGCTCCTTACTTTACCACACAGATCCCTGTGCTACTCGTACGCTGAGTTGGCGAGGACTGGAATCTAACTAGGAACCTTGTGGTTTCTAGCCGAACGCTCTACTGACTGAGCTAACCCAGCCCATTTTATACATAATCTAATGATATTATCTCTTGCGCGCTATTCTGCATTAGTACCCAGTTTCCCTGCATCCCCAGCAGTTTAGAAACCTTAGTTTTGGGATTACCCTCATATATTATCGATAATTTCAGTTCAGTTTCATATATCTTTTTACCTTTGCATTCCATTATATAAACTAATTGAGCTAATAATTTAATGTAAACATTTCTTTTCTGGAAAAAATCTGTTATTAATCGGCCACAAACGTTATACAACTCTCTTTTTTGAAAAAGAGAATTTTTCTGTTTTTGAATTTATCTATTTCTTTTTCATATAAAAACTGTTATACCGAAGGAATGTGATGCAGCAAAAGAATGTGACACAATGAATGAACGTGTTACACACTTTTTGGAAAAAAAAAAAAAAAAAAATTTCCTGTTTAAATTCAAATATTCTCTGTTTCTCTCTTGACGAATCCGGATTAAAAACCCTCACATCTTAAAATGGTCACAATTATCATTATGCTCTGATAAAGATTTTTTGATGAAATCGAAATATTCGCAATATTAGGAATGCGAAAGTTGTAAAAATAAATTCAATTTAACAATATATATTTTTCATGCCATTTTATCTATACATATATAAGTTGATATCAATTTCTTAATCTAATAACTTGACCAACCCCGATTCAAATGATTTCAGATTTTAACAGTATGTGTAGAAACAACTCAAAATTATGTTTTATTTATTTATTATTTATTTATTTTCATTCTACAAAAATTCCATTAACTGGAAAAAGAAAAGACGTTTAAACATTAAACATAGAATTTTCAGTTGTTTCTACAAATGCTGTTTTAATTTCAGATTATTTCAATGAGAATTGGTCAACTTATTAGATTACAAATTGATATCACATTTTTTTGATATCACATTTTTTGAAAACATGTACATTTTCAAATGATATCACATTTTTTGAAACACTGTACATTTTCAAATGATATCACATTTTTTGAAAACCCTGTACATTTTCAAATGATATCACATTTTTTGAAACACCCTGTACATTTTCAAATGATATCACATTTTTTGAAAACACCTGTACATTTTCAAATGATATCACATTTTTTGAAACACCCTGTACATTTCAAATGATATCACATTTTTTGAAACACCCTGTACATTTTCAAATGATATCACATTTTTTGATGAATCACATTTTTTGAAACACCCTGTACATTTTCAAATGATATCACATTTTTTGAAACACCCTGTACATTTTCAAATGATATCACATTTTTTGAAACACCCTGTACATTTTCAAATGATATCACATTTTTTGAAACACCCTGTACATTTTCAAATGATATCACATTTTTTGAAACACCCTGTACATTTTCAAAATGATATCACATTTTTTGAAACACCCTGTACATTTTCAAATGATATCACATTTTTTTGTACATTTTCAAATGATATCACATTTTTTGCCTGTACATTTTCAAATGATATCAATTTTTTCTGAAACACCCTGTACATCTCAAATGTTATCAATTTTTCTGAAACACCCTGTTACAGATAGTTTGTTTTTGTAGTCCATATTTTAAAAATAGCAACAGACCAACAATCGAATTTTATCTAAACTCAATCGACATGATACGGATTAAGAACGACTGAACAAGTGACTAAAATGTCATCTGATGATGAAGTTGAGCCTAAAAATGACCAACATGTCCAGACATGTTTCACACTGTTTCTAATGGACGTCACTTTGGCTGAACTTACAAATCCGTCGGAAAATTAAAACATATTACAGGGTGACCCAGAAAAAAACAGAACCCAAATTATTTATTTATTTTCCCGTTAAACTAACCCTAAACCCCAACCCTAAACCTAAACCCCCCTAGTTAAAATTAAGTCTTATTACAAAATTTGTGGGTTCTGTTTTTTCTAGGTCACCCTGTATACATAATGACCCAGAAAAAACAGAACCCAAATTATTTATTTTCCCATTAAACTAACCCTAAACCTAAAACCCTGAACCTAAACCCCCCTAGTTAAAATTAACAGTATTATTACAAAATTTGTGGGTTCTGTTTTTTCTGGGGCACCTTAATTTTCCGACCGATTAGCAAGTTTAGCCTTTACCCAACCCCTTCACCACACCTTAGGTACCACCAATTTTCCCTGTGAAATTTACACCCCCTCCTAAATTTAACACAATAAAACTTACATAAAGGTGAATATTATCTTGAAAACTTTTGTTCATTCGAAAGAAGAAACATTAAACAAACTCAAGATAATTTTTTAAATAAATTTTCAGCTCACGGAAATAATGAAAATCATGAACGAAAAAAACAATGTTTATATTTTTGCACAGTTAAATCAATTGAAATTTAACGTAGCCAAAAACAAGTTATGACTAGAGGTTTTTTAAAAAATTCTATGAAAAATCAATTAATGGTCCGATTTTCACGAAAGTTTCCAGAATTGCTTACCTTTTGATGAAAATATGTCTGAAATAGTTTTTTCCTAAAATATATTAGGGGAATTTTTTTTTTTTTACAAGGTCTCCCCTTCCCTATTTTATTTTATGAAATATGAAAAACTGAACCGACAAAAAACGTTTTTTTTTTTCTTTTCTTTAAAGATAAGAGTCTGAATAATTATATCAGAAGATTTTTATAAGTTTCAATGCGAGAGCTTTTTAGTAAAATACAGAATTCTGCTAAAAAAAATATCAATAAAGAAATTGACCGTGTTGTAAAAAAACGGAATGCTTTACTTACTTTTCAAGATAAAGGTGAGAAATTTTTCCCCGATCGGATAATTTGATCTTTGAATTAACTGTTTTTTTTTTTTTGTTTTTTTTGTAACAACTCTTTATGTTCGTAATTTCTTTTTTGCGAGATTCTTAAAAAATGTTAAAAAATATTTACATTTCTTCCTTCAATATGGCCTTAACGGATCACGTGACGTATTTTGGTGGTACCTAAAGTTCGGTATGACCTAAACCTTAGAAGGTGTCGTAATTGTTGTTAAATACGAAAGGAAAAAAAATGGTCTAATCCCTTCGCCGGCAATCAGGATTTACTTTCACAAAAATAATCCCTAATAATCCCTAAACTGGTAGGTATGAGAAGTTGATTATCTCATCATCAGCTAATCAAAACGATAGAAAAACGTTAATAATAAAAACAAAAAATATTAAAATATCCAGAAGGTACTCTTCGAGTTTTTCCTCCTTTCAAAGATTACAGGTAAGTGTTTTCAGAGATTTTTCTTTTTCTAACCAAAATACAAACAAAAAACAAAAACAAAACAAGAAAACGAAGAGGTTGAATTGCCCGGATAATTTACGGGGCAGTCAAGAAGAAGACAATGGTTTATTTTCACACATTACACAATATAAATAATATCACACAAAACAAAAAACGTAATGTTGGTTGTTGTTAGAACTGAGCCTATTCTAGTAGTGACCACCTCAGTTGATTTTTTTTGTTATAGTTTAAAAGTTGATTATAGTGATGGCATGTTATAAGTTTATTATTAAGAATTTCTATTTTGATAAATAATTTGAGTCATATTTCTGAAATTTTCGTAGTGGGATTCGTTTTTAAAAATGAACAAAAATGAGTATATAAAGATAATATTCCCTCAACATGTCTATCGTTTTTAAACTCCTTATTTTCAAATACATAACTGCATTTTTGTTTGAGCGGAAAAGAAACCACAAACAATCCCGATCGTGTAATAATCATAGGTTTTAAAATATTGAGCTGATTTATTGAATTAATTCAATTAGACAATAAAACTCGCTTAACTAAAAAACAAAAAATATATATTGAATATATATTTTTTGTTTTTTAGTTAAGCGAGTTTTATTATCTATTATTTATAATATATATATTTAAAAGACGAATTTGATGTATTTTATCAGTTCAAATAAAATATTATGACTAAGCCTCAATTTACAAATAAAAAAACACGGAAATTCTGAGTTCTAACATTGTAGAGACTGTCATATTTTTATCGATAAAATAAATCACTCATGTAAACAACTTACCTTTCCTGTTCCGTTCAATAACACGCCTTAGAGATTATGACGCTTTCTTAGGAACTTATTTAATTTTAGAACACAGGAGAGCTTCTTACGGTGTAAGGTCAAATGATTACCTTACAAATGGTATTCCTCAATAAGCTTTGGTTAATGTTTACGGTGCTTTTTTGCACATGTAACTCACTTGTAAATTACTATAGTAAAATAACAATTTAAGATATCTCAGTAAATGCTTTAATTTTCAGATTTATCTATGATCACAGACAACGAGGGAAAAAAATACAAAAAAACTATCGTTCAAAGTAAAATGTTCGTCCGCGTTGTCAGTAACTCCTGACGTGTGTTAAAAAGTGGAATGGAGCGGGATATGACATTAAAATGCATCTGATGGTGAGGCTCCAGTTCTGGAGCTCTGGGGGGGGGGGGTGAAGTACTCCTTCATTGACATTATTCCCAGGTTCACTCTAACCCGGAAGGTTCCCATCGATGGTTAAACCATCATCATCATCATCATCATCATCATCATCTCTCTCTCTCTCTCTCTCTCTCTCTCTCTCTCTCTCTCTCTCACACACACACACACACACACACACACACACACACACACACACACACACTCTCTCTCTCTCACACACACACTTGGAAAGTCCTCTAGACGGCACCCAATGTCCGTACAGAGCTGATAAATGTAATATTTTTGCAGATGGTCATATCAGGGTTAAACTTGCAAATCGTCGTCAAAAGTGATCAATGACAGTTTAACTACAGTGTATCAATGAAATTTTTTTGCTAGGGGTTTGGGAATTAAGGTTGTTTTTAATTACGTATTGCTTAAAAAAAAAAAAAAAAACAACAAAAAACCAAATTACTATACATTTAATGTTGAAAAATATTTTTTTTAAACAAATTTAGTTGAAATTATACATTGCAATACTAACACAAACAACTGAGACTAATGTGTCTACCGTTGGATTCAATACTTAATTTCAATGGTTAATTTTATCCATTCAACATGTTCTTTCCTTTATTTATCTATCCTTTCAACATATTGTCGGATTCATTTCCATTTTCAACTTACACACACACACACACACACACACACACACACACACACACAGAATGTTTTTTGCATTTATTTTTTGTCGTTTTTTCCCCATATTCAGCTAATAATAAAAATGTGTACTATGCTCATGTGCGCTCCAACCTATCAAAGGTGTACGTATATAACATAAAATAATTTACAAATGTCAGGAAAATGAACGGTGTATTATTTATACGTGTGTGTGTGTGTGTGTGTGTGTGTGTAGGGGTCCTTGCTCATTTACAGGGAATACAGTCAGCGTATTCTAAACCCTGCTGATTGGGCGGTTGCTGAAGACGAGTATAACACTGACTTAATCAATAATGAAAAAAAATCTTCTAACAGAATTATTTCCCTTACTTTGTGAATAACAAAGTTCTCTCCCCTTAATTTTTGCTTTCTTAAAATTATGGATTTCATGAGAGCTGATATTCTAAATACATTATAAAACCCTAAAAAAAATATGTCAATCAAATTATATCATTTGTACGTTTAATATTGACTAAATTGAACCAAATTCAAGGTGTGATCAAAAAGTATTGAGACTGAAGCTTTTTTTTTTTTAATCATCAAATTTAAAATCTAAATGAAGATGTATGCCTTAAACTTGAAATTTAGAATCTATTTATTAATAATGGAGATTCGCTCCCGATTTTTGTCTGTAACAAAAATTACGTCACTGCCTACGTCACTGCCTACGTCACTGCCTACGTCACATTACCCAAAATCGTCATAACATAGAATAAATACACTCAAAATTTGAACATGCAACATTTGACAGTCCTCATTGTTTTTTAAAACAAATTTTAATAAATACATGACTGGTATTATATATCTATATATAGTTTGTTTTATTTTAATACATATTTAAAGTTTACATTTCAAATTGTTTTATTTTTTAACCCTTTAATGAATTTGATGATTTTACTTACTTAGGGTACAAACTCGCTGACATTGAATTTTTAACTCCCACCCCTAAGGCAATATGTTTCAAAAATCTATTTTTACATCGCCCGGAGTGTGTTTTTTTTTTGTACTAGTACAATTAATGATGTATGAAGCGTGAGCGCTGCCGAGCAACTTATACAATAAAGAACTGATGTCTAGAGGTATGGACATCAGTCTAGACGAGTCCCAATTTGGGAAAAAATGTATCCAGTTTCGATACTTTGTAACTAATATGTTAAAAAATATTAAAAGGGTGTAATAAAATAATTTTTAAAATTTCATAATCATAAAAAAAACAGTTACTAAAAATCAGTGAATTATCCGATTTTAATGAAATTGTCAGTGTCTTTATTCATTAATGACTTAATTTTATGATGAAAAGCTTATTTTATTATTTTTTGTAATTGAAAAAAAAAAAGTTTTTTGGTTATTTCCTATAAAGCTAACATGATTAAAGGGGAACCGCTCTTGACTGATAATTTATCTATTTTCCCATTAAACTAACCCTAAACCCTAACCTTAACCCCATCTTCTTTTTTCCTAGTAGATAAATAAATAAATAATTTATCAGTCAAGAGTGGTTCCCCTTTGATCATGTTAGACTTATAGGAAATAACCGTTTTTTTTATTAATTCAGATTGTAGTGGTGTATCGAGATTTTTTAAGAATAGAAATATCATTTGGGTCTTCATGTCGTCACTCGTTGCTGGCGGTGTTGTCAGTCAGGTACGGACAGCCGGCTCTTAACACTAAAAACAGCCTTTCTTGGTATTTAATAAGACCTCCCACCAGGTTAGGATGTGACACAAAGTCTTTTTAATGTGGGAAGTCACGTACACACCGAAGTTCATGCGATGGATAGTCAAAAAAAAAAATGCGTGGATCCCATCGGAGGTTATTTCCAATAACTCCAACCTAAAAAAAGGGGAACCACTCTGAATGAATTTTATCTGTTAATTAATCTACCCATTATTTTCCCATTAAACTAACCCTAAACCCTAACCCTAACCCGAAACCCTAACCCCATCTTCTTTTTTCCTAGTAGATCAATAAATAAATGATTTATCAGTGAATCAGAGTGGTTCCCCTTTTTTAGGTTGGAGTTATAGGTAATAATCCCATCGGATCACGCTGTTACGTTGTCCAGCGGCCTGGGCTGGCTGAAAACAACCATTCACCTTCTTTGATAGAAACCGCTTTGGCCTTTAGGCCTCTCAGTGGTTGAACCACTCCAGCCAACAGGGATGATATGAATCTTACCACGAGTCAACACTCACAATCAGAAGGTTGCGAGTTCAAACTCTGTAGCCACAAATCAGGTTTCGACCGGAGGGTCCGGTGGCTTCGGCCCTGGACCGCATAAGTTAACATCGTTGATCCCAGGCAATACCTGCCCCCGCGATTTTAAAGGAACAGGGCTGGGTTTTATTGCCCGGTGCCTGAGCCCCCCCCCCTCTAGAGGGGGAATGACAACAGGATCAATGCATTTTTGCACCCACCTCCCATGAACTTCGGTTTGTGGGTGGTCACACATTAATAGGGTCTTGTGCCTAACCCGTACACATGGGTCGTGGGGTATGTGGTAAATATCTACCCGCTACTGGGGGTGGGTTCAACTTTTGGTCCTTAGAAGAATAAAAATCACAGTCGCCAATTTTTACATTATGAGAAAAATCAAGTTCTGACGACCACATAAATAAATAAAAATCGAAAATTTAAAAAAAAAAAACAACACCCAAGAAAGCTATTTGAAAATTTAAAATTTATTTTCCAAAAATTAAAAAAATAATTTTTGTAGTGCGTTTTCTCTTTCCGTTGTGTTAGAAATAATATTTTCATTTACAATACTGCCAAGCAAATTTTTTTTTATCTTGTTTGACGTGTAACACCACCGGCGCGCTGCGAGGCGTCTTTTGCACATTACCCTGCATTCACTGCATTCCTGAACCCATATCACTGGCCATGATTCCGTGTCGTCTGCTAGCTAACTTCTAGGACCTGTCCACGTTGCAACAAGCTCAAACACCTCGCAGGGGACCTTCCCACCGAGCGGGGCACAACAAACAAGTATTGCAAAAGAGAAAGAGAGAACAAACAACAAAGACGAAATCAATCAGGTGAACTTCAGAAATGGTCAGAGATGAGGTATATAACTTGCATTGCTTCTAATTCATTTCCATCTGCTGCTTTCTCCCACTTCTCCCATGGTTGCCGAGATGGGGGACACCCCCCGCTTTCTTTGGGTACCTCTGCTAGGGCTGGTCTCTTGTGAGCAAACCCAACTGTCCTCTCTGGTGTCCAAAACTCAACTGATCTCCCCGGGGTCCAGAAACTAACTGCCTTAACTTTCAAAAACCTCACAGAGGTCCCAGTTCTTGCAATCAAATCTCGTCCACGAGATTTGTGCCTATCCTCCGCGTGATTTGAAAAGTTTTCTTTGTGTTTAATATGGGTCACATTTTATTACTGTCTAACCTACGGTCAACTCTCAACTTTGTTCACAAACCAGACTTCTCGTCTCTAATTTTGGGAGTTATCACCACTCTTAATCTTTTCTTAAGTTTTAATGGGTGGACTGAACTATTGACACCCACAAACGATACACCTACTTACACATACAATTTATGTAGACACACACACATGTATATATGTATGCACACACATTATCCACACTAGTTACTATTTACTACTGGTCTTGCTACTACATATTCAATCTAGACACACATATATGTGGTTTGACTTACTACTTATGTATTCAATATAACTAACTATGCATTTATATGCACACACACATGCTTGCACCTACTGTTGTGTTATAGACAACAGATCTTCCCATTTTTACATTTAAAAAAATGCTAACTTTTTAAAATTTGATTCAAAATGCTTACAGGCTCCATGTATAAATTTAAACAAAAAAAATTCAAGTTCGGATAGCTCCGAGCATGGGAATTCATAAATTAGCTCTCAGGTGCATTTATGCTCTGCTGTACACAACTGCCAATTATATATGTGTATTATTGTTTAGGCATATAGTTAAGAATATACGTGTCTCTGTGTGTGCTTAAGTATATATATATATATATATATATATATATATATATATATATGGATAGATACATACATAGATACATACATAGATACATAGATACATAGAGAGATAGGGTGTTCGGGATAAATTTTACATACTTATATTTGGTTATTTTCTCTGTAGGCATTGACGCACACTACGCTTCATCTAAAAGCTTGCACCCTTCTTCATCCATATACGTGGTGTCAGATAGAATGGATGACTGGAACCCACCTGAATCCTGGAAGAGAATAACTTGTATCATGATGATCTGCGCCGGCCATCAAAATAAGGAGATTATGGTTGCTGCCCAATGCTCCCTGAACACGGTAAAAAAAAACAATCAGGCATGGACCGGAGCATTGCAATAGAGACTACGATGCTGTGGCTAGAAGAAAGCAACATAATAGACGATTTGATTGCGTCCGTACAGCAAAATTCATCGAAAATCTGCAGAAAAAAGTGTTGGAGGACCCTGACATTGGAATTTAGACATTGTCACGTGAATTGAATGTTTCAGCCTCTACCATGAAGCTTGCACTCAATAAAGACCTTTGCTATTACTCATACAAGAATCGCAGCGGTCAACTGCAACCAGAAAGGCCCATGAAAATCGTCTGACAAAGGCGACGAAACTTCTGAGCAAAGTGAAATATCATGCTGAACCACAAACAATCTATTTCTTTTCCAACGAAAAAAAATTGGCCTGTCTTTATTCACTTAAAAATTTGATAATGAATTTTAAATGTTTGGAAGATGTCATATTGCACTCAATATCTTCACCATAGATAAAACTTTATTTATTCTACCTAAAAATATAAGTTTAAAAATGCACAATTTTTCACAACATATTTTGAGATTTTTATATATCTATTAATAATGGAGATTCGCTTCTGGTTTTTGTCTGTAACAAAAACTACGTCACTGCTTACGCCACACTGCCTAAAATCGTCATAAATAGAATACACTCAAAATTTGAGCATGCAATGTTAGACAGTCCTCATTGGTTTTTTAAACAAGTTTTAATAAATACATACCTGGTATTATCTATTTATAATATATATATTTTAAATTTTATTTTAATATATATTTAAAGTTATCAGAACTAAGTTTCCATTTCAAATTTTTTATTTTTTACTCCTTTAATAAATTTGATGATTTTACTTTACTTATGATACAAACTCTGATATTAAATTTTCAACTCCCATCCCCTCAGGCAATATTTATTTTACGTCGCCCAGAGGGCGTTTTTTTATTTTACTAGTTTAAATAATATAGGGATAGAGAGATATTAGAGAGAGGCTGAGACAGATTAGACTTACTTGGTGAGGAGATCTTATTTCTTTCTTGCTGATCCTTCTACCATCTCCTCCGGCTGCCATCTTGTTGTCTAGTTGGGTTGACTTTTAACTAACTTCTTAAATAAGAGCTGTTCTTCGGACCATGGTCTGATTTGGTCATTGCAATTGAATCAAAGACATTGTTTTGTTTAAAGTTTTTATTTTTTCTAGCCCATGATCACTGCACGGGGAGACCAGGCCTCAGTCCGTCTTAACCCTTCAATGGCCAGGCCGAATCTCACTATTCTCATCTCACTCTTCCTTTCTCCCATTCACCACATATATTTTTCATCCAATCAAAACTATAATTCCTTGTCTAATCAAGACTATGCCACGTGTCCAAGCTGACATCATCATTCAAACTTTTCCATTACTAATCACACCACAACTCAAACTTTTCCCTAACTAAACCACCATCATGGTTCCACATCATAATCATTGTGTCACTGTGTAATTGTGGCGAGAGAAACCACGAACGTAGTAGTTCGAAGTGTGCATGACTGTGTTTGGCATGCAGAATGAGATCAGAGGTGAGTGGGGAGATTGAACTCACATCCCCCTGATCATGAGTCATGGCCTGATGCATGGGAATTGCTAAACTATCCAGAGTGGCCCAGATGTGAAGGATTGACGCATGTTGATTAGTGTCGCACGTGCTGCATGGGCAGGTCAGAGTAAGGAGCCCGGATGAACACTGTAATTGTGTATTTAATGACCGGCCCTCACAAACCTGGGGGAAAGCTTGCAGTAGCATTTTGGCTGTTGTGACGAGTGAACGAGAGAGAAAGATATTTTGATAGTGTTGGTGAGAAGAGTGCAGCATTGTTGGGAGAGATTGTTTCAGACTGAACACTTGGTCAGTTGGGAGAGCAAAAGCGTCGGACTTAACTGTGCCCCCCAGAGAACCTTATTAGAGTAATAATAAATAATAAATATGTACTTGATAGAAAAATTCAAGTTTTAGTAATCTAAACAAACATTTAAAAAAACCCCAAAAAACAAAGGACCTTATCAGAATGCCTTTTTTATTGCAATTTTATTATGGAGGTGTGTGGTCTAATGGTTAGTGTTGTAGGAAATGGACTCGTCGACCCAAGTTCAATTCCTGGATGAAGCTATTTTGCATTTACATGGTGCTAATACCCTTGGGAAAGGTATGAATCAAATTCTGCCTCCAGCTATGAGTAAATAGCAGGACAGACTGGGCTCTTTAACAATGGCTAGGTAACCATTTTAGGAGAAGAAAAACTCTGAATTAAAACCTATTAAACTCTGCTTAGGAAATTGACCATGCGCCGTATCCTGCTCATGCAGAGGGATTGGTAAATATATATATATATATATATATATATATATATATATTGCAATTTCATTATCTAATCAATAATGAATTATTTTTCTCAAAGAATTTAAAAAATCACAATAATTAAATTATAGATAAGAATTATGGTTTAAAAAATTCTGATGAATGATCAGAACTTATATCCAAATGTAGGCATGAAAACAAATTCCTACTAAGACACTTAAAAACTAAATGACTCCAAAGAATTATAAAATAATAAAATGAATAAATAAAATAAAATAAAAATAAATGATAAATAAATAAATAGATAAATAAATATGTAAGGGTAGAAAAACTTTTCAGTTGTTTCCTATAAGACTCTCTCGCTGTCTGGCTGATATCGACATTAAGCCGCCCTGACGGCGACTTTTATACACAAATCAATATATTATGTTAAATAATTAAGAGATAGCTTGTTGATAAAGTATGATAGTGTAGAATTAAAAAAAATGTTACTGGTAATTAAGAGTCATGGAAAATACCCCCCAAAATGTATTATGCACTTTTATTATATAATGAATAATGTCATGTTTTTCTTCTTTGCAAATTCATAATTAAAAAAATAATTGATTATTACATCGTCATTGTTGGATTTGTCAAGTATTGAGCACTGTTACAATCTGACTACAAAACTTTCTCTAGAGTGTTGGCAGGTTGTTTATATGCAGCTTTGGGTTATTCCATTATGAACTCTGGCATGTTCACTTCCTGGGTTTTGATTGGCTAATGGTATTCAATGTGAGTAAAGACATGGATAAGTACCCACTCTTCAGCCCTCAGTCTGCACTATGCCAACAACATGCAAGGACTGTATTTAAGTTACAGCTTGCATGTTGTTCTTGTCTGCTAACTCGACGGTAGTTAGAATCCCACTGCGACGGTGAGTATTATATTGTTTCTATGTTATCTGGGGGATAACTTCTACAGTCATCATATGAAAGAATTCTATCATCCTCATTAATTCTGTGACAAATTTTGTAGAATTTCATGTGATGACTAATAGGGATGGGTGGTAAGAGAGTATCATGGGTATCAGTGCTGTCAGCACAACCTGAATGATAATATACACATTAAACAACAAGAAAAGATAGTTTATATTTGTATATTTACCTATTTATATATATTAGTATATGTGGTATACTAAGAAACGGAAGCACCGTTTCAGCCATCTTTTGAGTTGTGAATAAAAGGCTGATATATCCGTGTTAAGGGATATATTATGAAGTTGGTATTTGGTATGTTATCGCAGTAGTAGCTGGTATGTCGAATGGCAGTATGTCTTCCGAGCAGTCGTGGGGTAGTCTGGCGAGTAAGTTTAGGCTGGTAGGCTTAGGTTTAGGCGCTTGTACCACAACAGTGTCGAATATTTATACATGACACTGTCCAATCAGATTATAGTGAGGGGGTACCAAGGTATTCACATATTCATTACATCAAAGGCGGAAGTGATCACTTCTCGTGGTTAACGTCAACTGGACTACCTGTGTTATTATTTTGCTAAGCAGGTTACAACAGTATATTTGTTCCTATTAATATATATTAGTATATTATATTAGTATTATTGAGAATTCTGGGGTATGGGGGTTATCGTCCTTTGTCTGCGAGCCTCGGTTTCAAACCAACCAATCATGAGCCAGCATACTTTGGCGGCAAAGCCGAATAAACAAACTAATGCCTCTTCTGATCCTGCTTGCACTGGGGACAGACCTAAAACAGGGTCGCTCCTCTTCCTCAACAACCAGAATCGGAGTCGGACATCAAACAGAACGTCTATCATATCCAAACTATCAGAAGGCTGTAGCAAGGGCTCCGATAATACCCTATCTCAGGACTCAGATAAGTTTATTACAAATTATATTTGTGCAGACAAACTAAAGTTTGCAACCTTATTGTTATTCTGTAATACACGTCTTTTATTCCTATTTCTAGTTGTTTGGTTATTTCTTTAACTCTCAACCTGTCTGCCACACTCGTGGTTAACTCCATACTTCAAACCTTGGAGTATTGGCGTTTCACGTCTAATTTCTTTATAGTATATATATATATTGTATATTAAAAAGTTAACTAAAAAATGAAACAACAAATTGTTATGTCTTGATGTACAAATAAAAAATATGTTGAAAGGAAATAATGAATGCAAACCAAGGTTATTGTAAAATTTAACAAGAAGGATTTATTTTATATCGAGTAGAAGAGGCTTCTTAACTCGCAGACGACCAAATACATAAACTGCATAAACGCTTTGCATTCTACATTCAAAATATAAAAAAAACAAAAGGGAAGCAACTCTATCTTAGTTCAAGTGTATTTCATTAGGTGACCTTAACACAAATTATGAAAATAGAATTTCTACATAATTCAAGATTACATGATCTCATATATAGATATTTGTTTTAGACTGGCTCAGTTTTCTGTGTGGATATTAACGGTGTTCAATTTTGATCGAGATCCCTTTTTTCTTTGTGTGGATATTTAACAGTTTTCAATTTTGATCAAGATCCCTTTTTTCTTTGTGCGAATATTTAACGGTGTTCAATTTTGATCAAGATCCCTTTTTTCTTTGTGCGAATATTTAACGGTGTTCAATTTTGATCGAGATCCCATTTTTCTTTGTGTGGATATTTAACGGTGTTCAATTTTGATCCAGATCCCATTTTTCTTTGTGTGGATATTTAACGGTGTTCAATTTTGATCCAGATCCCTTTTTTCTTTGTGTGAATATTTAATGGTGTTCAATTTTGATCCAGATCCCATTTTTCTTTGTGTGGATATTTAACGGTGTTCAATTTTGATCCAGATCCCATTTTTCTTTGTGTGGATATTTAACGGTGTTCAATTTTGATCCAGATCCCTTTTTTCTTTGTGTGAATATTTAATGGTGTTCAATTTTGATCCAGATCCCATTTTTCTTTGTGTGAATATTTAATGGTGTTCAATTTTGATCCAGATCCCTTTTTTCTTTGTGTGGATATTTAACGGTTTTCAATTTTGATCCAGATCCCATTTTTTCTTTGTGCGGATATTTAACGGTGTTCAATTTTGATCCAGATACCTTTTTTCTTTGTGTGGATATTTAACGGTGTTCAATTTTGATCAAGATCCCTTTTTTCTTTGTGCGGATATTTAACGGTGTTCAATTTTGATCGAGATCCCTTTTTTCTTTGTGCGAATATTTAACCAATTTGATCCAGATCCCATTTTTCTTTGTGCGAATATTTAACGGTGTTCAATTTTGATCGAGATCCCTTTTTTCTTTGTGTGGATATTTAACGGTGTTCAATTTTGATCCAGATCCCATTTTTCGGTTTAAGTATAAATGTTTTGGCAAATTCAATCTTTTTCTGAAATGACAAAGTAAAAAAAAATAAAAATTTTAAAAAGTTAAAAAAAAAGAAAAAATTTAAAGCATAAGAAATAAAGTCTATTGTGGGGGTGGCAAAAGGGTTAATGTTTTAGGTTTAAAAGGTTCCTAGTGTTTGTTTTTAACCCCATCATATCTGGTTTATCTAAGACGGAAGTCTTTGAATTAGTCCATTTCCAATGGATACAATGGTCTATACCATTCTATAAACAGACACATTAACATTTATTATTTAATAAGGAATACTTACTTCAGTCTTATCACAAGAAACTAAGCGAAATTTCCTCAACATTTGTACAACAGCCATCTTGAATTCTAGTTTGGCCAATCGCATCCCAGCACAGATTCAAAATTTAATTGGCATTAAGTGACCCACTGAGGTTGATATGCCGTAAACCAAACCAAACCAAACCGACGTAGCCTGGGTAGAGTGGAAATGACGTGGTCTAATAGTTAGCAAATTAGTCTCCCAGGTCCATTACTACTGAATAGTGAGCTGGATCCACGCTGGATGCCCCATAAAAGTCCATGCATAAAAAGGCCTTGCGTTAATCAGGCCTGGTTGCGAGGTCAGGAAAATGTTTGTTTTTATTTTGTTTTGTTTTTTTGGGGTGGGGGTCGCCTGTGTAGAAGGAATGACATCATATATAACAATATAGTCAGAAATTTTAATTTACAATTTTAAAAAAAAGAAAGATGTAAAGTTCAATTAATTTTATATTTCAAATATATAAATAAAGTAATTAAAATAAAACGACCGTATTTAGATTTAAAATAATTCTTTAATTTTTTTTTTTGTATTATTTAAAATTTAATGAATAATTATAAAAAAAAACATTAAGGAAGTCTTATCAAGCCTAATTATCAAGATTTTTGATTGGGTCCAGAAATTCAGAGAGAACTGTGCAAAATCTTAATTTTAAAGGTTTAAGAGACACTTATTCTGGTCGGAGGGTGAATGCTAGGAGAAAAAGAAACATTGATGCTGTACTGGATTCATATTTTAGACAGAGAATGTCTTTAAAGCAAAGCAACCAAGATAACTGAAACTTTGAGCAATGATTGTACAAAGACCGAAGTTTAAGTCTAACAAGTTTCTTGAAATTTTATAGAAGTTGATAAGATTGTGATGGAGAACGAGTACCACCGTACTCATTTGGAAAAAGAGTGAGTGTCTTGCCTGCCGGAGTCGAACCCGTGCCCTCCGGAATGCAAAGAAATGAGATTTAGGCACTGGATGGACGCGAGGTGCAATTCAGGTGCCCGGATGTTGGGGCCTACACACGTCCATCCGAATGCATGAGAATTGTGCACGGGCACATGGTTCGACTGATGTGCCCGGATGATAAGGGGAAATGGCAGTATAAGTAGAAGTGGGGTGACGGCAGTAACAGTGTTGTGACTTCAGCTGCTGGTAGATGACGACAGTGTTGTAGCCTGCGAATAAGGCGTTTAACTCGCTTCTTTTTGCCGCCCCCCTTAACAAAGAACATTTACTTGAAACCCCATAATTGTGCAAAGAAACCAAACTAATCTTAAACAGACTGGAGATCGAAAGACTGATCATAAGCAGAACAAACAAATATTTATATCTCTCCTCTATTTTTCCTTCTATAAAGATTAAATAACATTTATTTGGGTTCTGTTTTTTGGGGGGTTGGGGTCACCCTGTATTACCTAAAAACTGGCCTATTTAAGTAAAAAAAAAAATCAAAAAAAAATCGGACCATATGACCTTTAGGAACCCCTTTTGCGATCTCGATTCGTGGGAACAATTTTTTCCATTTAAACTGTCAAAATCCGGTTAATTGTTAACAGATGATTTTTAGAGTTTTTTTTTTTAATTATTGTTGTGATGTTAATCCAACAGTAAAAAAGAAGTCAAGTCGAGGTAGGGTAAAATAAGACAAGTGTATTTACAATAATGGTACAGGAACGGCTAGCTTGCCGTTAACGGTAACAGTACAAGCTTTTCACTCGGTGTCTCACTATTTATAGTGAGAACCGGTGTATATTCTCCACTGTAGGAACGGCCGGTACAACAATTATAAAACTAACCCCTAACCCTAAACCCTAACCCCTAACAAACAACCGGATTTTGACGGTGTAAATGAGAAAAGTGTCCTTGTGAGTCGAGATCGCAGAAGGGGTGCCTAAAGGTCAGATGGTCAAAAAAATCTTTTAAATAGTCAATTTCTAATGGGTAGTGTGGTCTATACCATTCTCTAAATAGACACTTTAACATTTATTATTTAACAAGGAATACTTACTTCAGTCTTATCACAAGAAACTAAGTGAAATTTCCTCAACATTTGTACAACAGCCATCTTGAGTTCTAGCTCAGCCAATCTTTTAAATAGTCTATTTCTAATGGGTAGTGTGGTCTATACCATTCTCTAAATAGACACTTTAACATTTATTATTTAACAAGGAATACTTACTTCAGTCTTATCACAAGAAACTAAGTGAAATTTCCTCAACATTTGTACAACAGCCATCTTGAATTCTAGCTCAGCTAATCTTTTAAATAGTCAATTTCTAATGGGTAGTGTGATCTATACCATTATCTAAATAGACACTTTAACATTTATTATTTAACAAGGAATACTTACTTCAGTCTTATCACAAGAAACTAAACGAAATTTCCTCAACATTTGTACAACAGCCATCTTGAATTCTAGCTCAGCCAATCTTTTAAATAGTCTATTTCTAATGGGTAGTGTGGTCTATACCATTATCTAAATAGACACTTTAACATTTATTATTTAACAAGGAATACTTACTTCAGTCTTATCACAAGAAACTAAGTGAAATTTCCTCAACATTTGTACAACAGCCATCTTGAATTCTAGCTCAGCAATCTTTTAAATAGTCTATTTCTAATGGGTAGTGTGTCTATACCATTAAATAGACACTTTAACATTTATTATTTAACAAGGAATACTTACTTCAGTCTTATCACAAGAAACTAAACGAAATTTCCTCAACATTTGTACAACAGCCATCTTGAATTCTAGCTCAGCCAATCTTTTAAATAGTCTATTTCTAATGGGTAGTGTGGTCTATACCATTCTCTAAATAGACACTTTAACATTTATTATTAACAAGGAATACTTACTTCAGTCTTATCACAAGAAACTAAACGAAATTTCCTCAACATTTGTACAACAGCCATCTTGAATTCTAGCTCAGCCAATCTTTTAAATAGTCTATTTCTAATGGGTAGTGTGGTCTATACCATTCTCTAAATAGACACTTTAACATTTATTATTTAACAAGGAATACTTACTTCAGTCTTATCACAAGAAACTAAACGAAATTTCCTCAACATTTGTACAACAGCCATCTTGAATTCTAGCTCAGCCAATCTTTTAAATAGTCTATTTCTAATGGGTAGTGTGGTCTATACCATTCTCTAAATAGACACTTTAACATTTATTATTTAACAAGGAATACTTACTTCAGTCTTATCACAAGAAACTAAACGAAATTTCCTCAACATTTGTACAACAGCCATCTTGAATTCTAGCTCAGCCAATCTTTTAAATAGTCTATTTCTAATGGGTAGTGTGGTCTATACCATTCTCTAAATAGACACTTTAACATTTATTATTTAACAAGGAATAC
This sequence comes from Doryteuthis pealeii, assembly GCA_023376005.1. Taxonomy (NCBI): domain Eukaryota; kingdom Metazoa; phylum Mollusca; class Cephalopoda; order Myopsida; family Loliginidae; genus Doryteuthis; species Doryteuthis pealeii. Next base: position 89,096,332 of record CM042160.1, read on the forward strand.
TTACTTCAGTCTTATCACAAGAAACTAAGTGAAATTTCCTCAACATTTGTACAACAGCCATCTTGAATTCTAGCTCAGCTAATCTTTTAAATAGTCTATTTCTAATGGGTAGTGTGGTCTATACCATTCTCTAAATAGACACTTTAACATTTATTATTTAACAAGGAATACTTACTTCAGTCTTATCACAAGAAACTAAACGAAATTTCCTCAACATTTGTACAACAGCCATCTTGAATTCTAGCTCAGCCAATCTTTTAAATAGTCTATTTCTAATGGGTAGTGTGGTCTATACCATTCTCTAAATAGACACTTTAACATTTATTATTTAACAAGGAATACTTACTTCAGTCTTATCACAAGAAACTAAACGAAATTTCCTCAACATTTGTACAACAGCCATCTTGAATTCTAGCTCAGCCAATCTTTTAAATAGTCTATTTCTAATGGGTAGTGGGTCTATACCATTCTCTAAATAGACACTTTAACATTTATTATTTAACAAGGAATACTTACTTCAGTCTTATCACAAGAAACTAAACGAAATTTCCTCAACATTTGTACAACAGCCATCTTGAATTCTAGCTCAGCCAATCTTTTAAATAGTCAATTTCTAATGGGTAGTGTGGTCTATACCATTCTCTAAATAGACACTTTAACATTTATTATTTAACAAGGAATACTTACTTCAGTCTTATCACAAGAAACTAAGTGAAATTTCCTCAACATTTGTACAACAGCCATCTTGAATTCTAGCTCAGCCAATCTTTTAAATAGTCAATTTCTAATGGGTAGTGGTCTATACCATTCTCTAAATAGACACTTTAACATTTATTATTTAACAAGGAATACTTACTTCAGTTTTATCACAAGAAACTAAGTGAAATTTCCTCAACATTTGTACAACAGCCATCTTGAATTCTAGCTCAGCCATCTTTTAAATAGTCTATTTCTAATGGGTAGTTGGTCTATACCATTCTCTAAATAGACACTTTAACATTTATTATTTAACAAGGAATACTTACTTCAGTCTTATCACAAGAAACTAAGTGAAATTTCCTCAACATTTGTACAACAGCCATCTGAATTCTAGCTCAGCCAATCTTTAAATAGTCTATTCTAATGGGGTAGTGTGGTCTATACCATTCTCTAAATAGACACTTTAACATTTTAATTATTTAACAAGGATACTTACTTCAGTCTTATCACAAGAAACTAAGTGAAATTTCCTCAACATTTGTACAACAGCCATCTTGAATTCTAGCTCAGCCAAATTCTTTAAAATAGCCATTTCTAATGGGTAGTGTGGTCTATACCATTCTCTAAATAGACACTTTAACATTTATTATTAACAAGGAATACTTACTTCAGTCTTATCACAAGCACTAGAACGAAATTTCCTCAACATTTGTACAACGGCCATCTTGAATTCTAGTTCAGCCAATCGCATCCCAGCACAGATTCGTGGACCACCACCAAAAGGAAGATAACAGAAAGGTTTTCTTTTGGCTTTATTTTCCTCATTGAAACTGAAAATAACAAATGTATATATATACTTATATCATACTAGAAGTGGCTTCCCGGCATCACCTGGGTAGGAGGAGGATTTTTTTTAAAGTTAGTCTTGCAGATCCATTTTTCAAGATAATATTAACCTTTATGCAAGTTTCATTGTGTTAAATATAAGTGGGCGGTAAATTTCCCAGGGAAAATCAGACACCAGTTACAGTACATAACTATGTAAATTTAATTTTTAAATAAAAAAAGTGCACAGCCCATGAAACGTCTGTGAAAAATTAAGATCTCTTATTTAAAATATTAAATTTAAAAAAAAAAAAAAAGAGAATCTAAAAATCTAACTAATCTTAGAAAAAAATTTATATTTCACCATAATAATTACGGTGAAATAGTAGCAGTAGTAGCTACATTTGTTTAAAAAAAAAGTGACACTAAGAAAATGGGAGAATTACTAATGCTATTCATATCTCATCATCATCATCATCTCATCATTGGCAATTCAGTCTCGAAAGACTATGATAAAGTGTTTGTGTGCCCTGAAGTTGCAGCGCCTCTTGTGACAGTAGAGTCCTATGTTTGGAAACATTCTCGACCAACGAGATCATTTTGCATTTGTGGTTGTCCTGTAGAGATGATGTCCGATGCTTTGTTGCGTTGCTTTTCTTATGGACCTCTTAGCTTCATGATGTGTATCAGGGTGAATTCTGACGCTGTACAGGCTCTATGGAGATTCTGCCGCCACCGAGGGCGGTCTTGAGCCAAATTTTCCCAGCTGGAGGGACAATGCCTAAGCACCTGAGATCATTTTGCAGACATCCTTGAATCGTAGTAGGAGGCGACCAATCTGTCTTTTACCAGATTAGCTCTCCATAACAGGATGTCTTCCGGATTCGTCCATCATCCATCCGACGTACATGACCAACCATCGAGAGACGACGTTCTCAGTAGAGAGTACAGGCTGGGGAGTTGAGCTCTCTCTAGACTGCTGTGTTAGTGATCCTGTCCCTCCAGGTGATGCCAGTACACGTCTAAGGCAGCGAAGGTAGAAGGTATTTAGCGCGCCGTCTGGTGGGAATATAAGGTCCATGTTTCACTTCCATACATGAGGGTGCCGATAACACATGCCCTAACACTTGTATTCTATATAGTTGTTAATTTTTAAATGTATTTGAATGTGTTAAAAAAAATTTGAATACCCAACGAATAATTAAAAAAAACACTCATTGCAAAAAATAATCTAAGGGTTGCAAAAGCTGTAAAATCCAACAAACTAATCAACCCATCTATTGTTGTTGTTGGCATCGTCCCGTCTACGAGGACGATGGAGTAGTGTCAAGGTTTTTGTTAACTTGAAACTGCTAGCCTGGACGGGTTCATATGGAGGATGATGTTGCCCGTGCAGCCAATCACCCCCTCTCCACACTGCCGCTGTGATCCAAAGGGAGGGTAAGGTGCCAAATGCGGTTGCAAGGTAGTGTCGCTTGAGTTGATGGGTAACACGGAGTTCAGCATCACATCAGCTTAGGGACTCCCAGCTCCTGATTTATTTTCGGGTTTACTCCTCTTAGCCTTTCCTTGAAGGCAACAGAGGTTCTGTGTCGGACTTCTTGAGTTGATAGGTTGTCGACCAGGCTAAAGAGCCCATTCAGACCCATTTGGGGATTTATGCGAGTGGTAAGTAACCCCACATACTTTACCCTATAAGCAACAGTACCTCTCAGGTCAGTTTTTTGGGGGAGAGGGAAGGTAAGTCCATTAGAGGCGTCAGGGTAGTTCTGATGTCCACTTTGTTTTTTTTGTGTTTTTTTGTTCCTCTTTGCCAAAAACTACTAAGAGATATGTCACAAGAAGCCTAGACTCCGGACACCTTATAAGATGATTTTTGAAGCCTTAAAAAGCATGTTTAAATTTCATTGGCAGACGGCTGAAGTGCAAGCCGTGGCCGATTCCTATCACATTTCAGTTAAAGACAACCCATCTATAGTTTAATATATCCGGGTTAAGGGATATATTATGAGGTTGGTATTTGGTATATATCGATCAGTAGTAAAGCTGGTATGTCGAATAGCAGTAACTCTTCCGAGCAGTCGTGGTGTAGTCTGGCGAGTAAGTTTAGGCTGGTAGGCTTAGGCTCTTATACTACAGTGTTGAATATTTATATATTGTTACATAGTTAGTAGATCCCTAATACTTTTATAAGGTATTGTAGAATCATAATGGCGATTAGTACAGCTGATGGCCTTGAGAGTAAGTGAACAACGCTTGACCTCCTCTCACCCTGCCTTGCGGGATGGATCGTGAGAACCAGAAAGCCATGGAAGACCCTGTCTTCCGGTTTAGGATATAGTCAGTTTTAGGTACCCTCCGACAGTTGTTGAGGGATAAAGCGAAGGTAGATAGCCAGCTAGCCAAGAATGTAGGGAAAACTCTTGCGCGGCCCAGATAATGTCTGAGTTAGTGTTCTTGGGGATTTTAGTTCAGGAACTCAAGAATGAATAAGAGTTAACGAAATCTAAATAAGGTGAAAATGCACCTGCTAGCAATATAAGCTATTTAACGGCGACACCCGCAGTAAGGGAGCTGTTTGTTCGTTTGTGGGTTGTGTTTTAAACTGTATCATGTGCTTCCACGGATCACGCGTCTCTGAGAGACGTAGCTTGGTTGTGAGTAAAACTAGCAATGTAAAACAGGGCTTCTGATAACGGAGAAAGTCCCTAGCAGGATAAGTACCGGAATACCAAAGTCCCACAAGACGCTAGACCAGGAACCTCTAGGAGAGAGGACCGTGCTGAGGCGAAGACGCGTCAAGTAACTTGGATTAGATGCGCACTAGTAAGACAACAGGTGAAGCCCGTGCCGATAAGAATGATTGCACGCAAGAGTTAAGAAGTAGGAAGGTATACAACGATTAATAGGCTTGATTTGGGGTTCTAGGCGATGGGGATAGAATAACACCTATATATGTATAACAATTGTGACATGAAGGTCCAAGTCAGGATTAGTAAGGCCGTTAGAGGGGCAAGGCCAGTATGATGTTTGAATCATATCAGGTACGATCCTAGCGTTGAAATCGAGACTATTATAATAACATTGTAAAAGCTTGTTAAGCAGAATTTAGAGTACAGTTTTTTGGAAATTTAGTGCAAAAAGATCAAAAAAAATAAAAAGATAAAAAAAAAAGAGAGTTAATCCAAGAGAGGGTGACCGAAGGCCCTGTGAAATCCAACCAACAAATCAAACATCATATATGTTAGGATAGACGGTTAATAAAAATATAGTTAAAAGATGGAGTATAGGCAGCAAGCACACTGGAATACATCGTACAACAATAATGGAGAATAAAACAATAACTCCTTGAAATGCGCATCCAGAAACTAACACAGTGGCGGTAATCGGCTATGACCATTAGCGAAACACTAATGAGAAGTAACCGACTCCCCAGTTGGTTGTGATGTTCCAGACTTTCTGGTATGTGAGGAAATGCTTTTGATGTTTGTTGCGGTTGGCTCCATAGTTTCCCTCATGGTCTGCTGCACCACATAAATTATAGAAGTCTACACATTGAAAATAATACAGACATTTTGGGAGTTAAAATCAATAGCAATCTTATGCAATGTTTTAAACATGAAATAGTGCATAAAATGGGTTATTTTTCTTAATTGTGCGTGCCTCGCATCTGCTATTTTGAAAATTCAATTATTTAAAGAGAGAACAAATTTTGTTGAATGATAGTTTGTTGCAATTGGGTTAAAAGCCGAGTGTCATTTGAGATTACATTTTGCAACAAGAATTTCTATTTTCAAGTTAAGAGTTTTACGGTGACAGATGAAAACTGTGGCTTGACCAAATACGATAGACGCGCTCCAAAGTGGAAACTAAAGAGGGACAGGCGTAGTTTTATAGTCCTCATTTAGTAACTAATGTTCAAATTACCCAAATAAGCGAAGGGTTAACAAATGCCATCTTAAAACCAAACTACCAACCAACCTATCTTTCTATGGGGTTTAAATAGATGTTAAAAAATGTGTTAAAAGGTGGTAATATAAAATCTTCAGATAGCTCCAACCATTAGCTAGCGGTACCGTAAACTTGATAAAAAGTAACTCTTTCAGCAGACTCTATAAAGAGTAACGCACAATAAAGAGATCTCGGTGACATGGCACATGACAAATCCTAAGCGCTAACGCAAAGGCTGATTGTTTATACCTTACTTGCGTTTTCAGTTGATCAAAATTTTCTCAGTTCACTCCAATATCAAGGAATTCGGGTCGAATGATCGAAACAACTCTCCAGTGATTGTGATATGGCCAAGTGGTTGGTGACAAACATTTGCCTGTATAAGTCTATAAATGTGGTAAACTTGACTTAGTTCCTTGTTATGATGCGAATAATCCTCTGTTTGCAGTTCTCCTTGTCAAGTCGTAAGAAAAAGAGAAAGACCAAAAACATAATAATACTTCTCATTAAAATAAGAAATGCATTTTCATAGTAAATAATCATTGTCCAATGGCATTTTCATAGTAAAAATCTTTTTCAATATGCATTTTCATAGTAAATAATCTTTTCCAATGCATTTTCATAGTAAAAAATCTTTTCCAATGCATTTTCATAGTAAAAAATCTTTTCCAATGCATTTCATAGTAAAAAATCTTTTCCAATGCATTTTCATAGTAAAAATCTTTTCCAATGCATTTTCATAGTAAAAATCTTTTCCAATGCATTTTCATAGTAAAATCTTTTCCAATGCTTTTCATAGTAAATAATCTTTTCCAATGCATTTTCATAGTAAATAATCTTTCCAATGCATTTTCATAGTAAAATCTTTTCCAATGCATTTTCATAGTAAAATCATTTCCATACATTTTCATAGAAAAAAATCTTTCCAATGCATTTTTCATAGTAAAAAATCTTTTCCAATGCATTTTCATAGTAAAAATCTTTTCCAATGCATTTTCATAGTAAATAATCTTTTCCAATGCATTTTCAATAGTAATCTTTTTCCAATGCATTTCATAAGTAAAAAATCTTTTCCAATGCATTTTCATAGTAAAAAATCTTTTTCCAATCATTTTTCATAGTAAAAATCTTTTCCAATGCATTTTCATAGTAAAAATCATTTCCAATACATTTTCATTAGTAAAAATCTTTTCCAATGCATTTTCATAGTAAAAATCATTTCCAATGCATTTTCATAGAAATAATTCTTTCAAATGCATTTCATAAGTAAATCTTTTCCAATGCATTTTCATAGTAAATCTTTTCCAATGCATTTCATAGTAAAAAATCTTTTCCTAATGCATTTTTATAGTGAAAATCTTTTCCAATGCATTTTCTATAAATCATTTCAATGCATTTTCATAGTAAAATCATTTCCAATGCATTTCATAGTAAAAATCATTTCCAATGCATTTTCATAGAAAAATCATTTCCAATGCATTTCATAGTAAAATCATTCAATGCATTTTCATAGTAAAATCATTTCCAATGCATTTTCATAGTATAAAAATCATTTCAATGCATTTTCAAAGTAAAAATCATTTCCAATGCATTTTCAAAGTAAAAATCATTTCCAATGATCCTTTTATGGTAAAAAAAAAAAAAATCATTGATTATATTCGTATAACATCATTTTGTTTTTGTTACTCGGGTTCTAATTTTCATTTGTAAATCATTTGAAATAATTGCATAAAATTTTGAATCATTTGTAACAAGGATACTAAATCATAAATCCAATTTGTAACAAGGCTACAATTCATATCCAACATCTATTTTTGCATGACTTTAAATGATCTCACGCTCGTTAGGTCAAATGTGAGGTCAATTTGATAGGACTTACACTATAGTAATTGGATACATCCTTAATGTCTCATCCAAGCACATGTCAAGATAAGTCAGTTTCTGTACGTTGTCATAATTTGGAGATTCCTAGAAAAAGAAAGAAAAAAGATAGATATCAAACTGATATATCCGGGTTAAGGGATATATTCTGAAGTGGTATTTGGTATATTATTGCAGTAGTAATTGGTACGTCGAATAGCAATCCATCTGCCGAGCAGTCGTGGTGTCATCTAGCGAGTAAGTTTAGCTTGTAGGCATTAGGTATAGGACCAACACAGTGTCGACTATTTATACATGACACTGTCCAATCAGATTATAGTGAGGGGTACCAAGGTATTTACATATTCATTATATCACAAACCAAGATATAAATTGTATTCAATTTGCATCAGAAGTGGGGACCATATGACCTTTAGGCACCTCTTTTGGATCTTGTTTCATAAGGACATTTTTTTTCATTTACACCGTCAAAATCAGGTTGTTTGTTAACAGACGATTTTTAGAGTTTTTTCTAAATTATAAAACTAACCCCTAACCCTAACCCCTAACAAACAACCGGATTTTGATGGTGTAAATGAAAAACATGTCCTTATGAAACGAGATTGCAAAAGGGGTGCCTGAAAATCATATGATCCAGAAGTGGGTCATTTTGTTCTGGGCAATATCCGGTCACCTTACCTAGCCCCTATATGATTGCCCCAACCCTATTGCCCTTATGGCAAGCCCCAACCCCTTTTTATCATATGGGTGCTAGAAGGTGGTGGCTGCGGGTCTACATGTCCTGGGAATGATGTTAAACTCTATCTGATGGTGAGGTTCCAGTTCTGGAGGTTTGGGGAATGTGGAGCACCCCTTCATCACCATTGCTCCCTGGTCCACTCTGACCCGGAGTGGTAGTACCTGTTAGGGTCCTATCTATGGATTAAATAGAAAGCCCGCAAACACTGCTCATCCACCTGGGTTCTATCCTTAAAGCATCACTGGTCACCACCCACGGCCAACAGGTGGCTCCATTGGGATCCTAACAGGTACTACCACTCACAGTGAGCGAGTAAGTTCAATATGTTCTTAGGATCTATTTTGGATGATTTGAATTATTCTTTCATTTATAAATTTACAATTAAATTCTTAAGTATTGATAAGGTTTTCAATGCATTTTAGGAAATTCATTTTAGCAAAGTTGCTGAAATTTTTTGAAATCAGCAAAGTTGCTGAAATTTTGCTGAAATCAGCAAAGTCGCTGAAATTTTGCTGAAATCAGCAAAGTGCTGAAATGAAATCAGCAAAGTTGCTGAAATTTTGTTGAAATCAGTAAAGTTGCTGAAATTTTGCTGAAATCAGCAAAGTTGCTGAAATCAATAAAGTCAATATAAAAATCTATGAAATCAATATTAAATCTTGCTTGCATTATGATATAGACAAAGACGTACACAAAACCCATTGAAATTCTGAATAATTAAAAATTCTGACCTGTCCAAGTTTTTCTTCTATTTCCTGTAAAAGTTTTTCTTGTACATCCGGGTTCACTGCTATAGAATGAGCGAAATAGGAAAGTGTAGATGCTGTGGTCTCAAAACCAGCCACAAAAAATATCATGCATTGTGCAATGATTTCCAAATCTGTAAGACCTGAAAAAAAAAAAAAAAAAAAAAAAAAGTTAAAGAAAATTCAAGTAATTCCTCTCAAAAGTTAGTTGGTTGGCTGGATTTTATAGCATGTCAACCCTTGTTGGGTTATTTTATGCCGAAGAAGTTTTCTTTTATTCACTCTTGTGTGATGCTATGGTTGAAGACGAACATGGTCAGAATAAATAAATAAATAAATGAATAAGAAAGGGAATAGGTTAAAGCCAAGCATAAGTAAAAGGGGTGGGTGGTTGACCTTTTTACGAATCCAAAGATTAGGTCGTCAAGTTTAAATAGACTTGTGCGACCACCATGAAATGGGACCACTTGATGATAATATCTTAAGCACCCAGGTATTAAAAGCAAAAAGGATTTTTAGGAGAAATTCTCTTTTGAAAAAAATAATGGTCAACGTATTGAAGCCGTAGTGTCTGAAAAAATATTTAAGTACTTTAAGTTTAAGGGTTAATGACGACTAAAAGTCTGTGATTTATTTAAGTGCTGGCCCTTTGTGTGGTCCGGAGAAGATGGTTGGGGAAAGGGAATTTGACATAAATACAACTAAACTCGAGCACTAAGGCAGTTAGAACATGGGGATCGAAGGGTTAAGTTCGCCAGTAGGGATAGCAGTAATAACCAGTTGGATAGACAGCGAAAGCATCACACACACTCTTCTTCCATCCGTGTCTTGTTTACACTTGTAGTTGTTGTTTTGTTTTTAATCCTTGTGAGCCTGTTTTTCTGACTCGTGCCTTAAATTCGGCCAGCACATAATTCACAACGTTGGGGTCTAGACAAGTACATCGGAAGAGCAGAGTGCAGAACAGGTCTTCTCACACTTGATAGGTACTCAGTTTTTTTTTTATTCACTTGGAAAAGTGTTGTAGTGATTGTCCGCCCATGTTAGGATGCACAAGAGTCAAATAGGGTTACCTTCCCTTGCTGCACGTTTTCACCGATAGTATCAGAAATTGGGTTATCTGCCCCTATTAGTTCCTGGAATCAGAGGCCAGAGGCAGACCCCTAAAATTCAGGAGAACAGACCCGGCAGGCAAAGGGAGCAGTACTAGCAGATACTAGCAGAAGAATAGAACTACAGTGACTTTACCGGACAACTTAGAGACATTGCAAAGACCTATACAAATAAGATAAGTGTACTTGAAACTCCTTGTATTACCTAAAAATATATCCCCGCCAGGAGAAATCCTCTGGCAAAGTAACAGAAATAAAGTAAACAAATAGTAACTTTACAAATATGACTGTATTTATGAAGGAAAGGGCAAAAGCAATTATAAGAGTTTATAATTGGGTTAACAGTTTATTCTAGGTTATTAATAATGTGTTAGAGTATACATTTGTGTAAATGTCTTTAAGAGTTGTGTAAATGTCTTTCAGAGTTGCTTTTTAAAACCGTTGAGAGGAAGGCCCCGAAACGGTTGCACATTCTTCCTGATGATCCCATGCTTTTGTAATCATCTTTTGTTTTTTCAACATATCAATTTCATATATATATATATATATATATATATAGATAAAAGGGTATGAAAAACACACTTTGTTGTTAAATGAATATATTTTTATATCCTTTTTCATAGCTGATATTGAACAATATTCCAATTATAAAAAATCATCATCAGAGCATAATGATAATTAGATCCATTTTTAGATGTAAATGTTTTTTTTTAATCCGGATTCATCGAGAGAGAAGCAGAAAATAATTTGAATTCAAACTGGAAGTATTGTTTTTTCCCCAAAAGCGTGTATCCCATGCGTTCGCTGCATCTTGAATGTATGTTTTTCATACCCTTTTATCAATACATATACTGTCGGATTCATTTCCTTACTCTTAACTTATATATATATATATATATATATATATATATATGAGAAGTAAATACACATGCAGTGTGTTTATGATATGGCTTTTTTTAGCCGACAATTTTTGTGAGAATATGTGCTTAATTGAAGTCGTACCTAATTTTGAAAGTTAATGAATTAATTAGGCAGGCATACCTGTTTAAATGTAAGGCTAAACAAATGGAGAAAAATCAATCTCTGTATGTACATTTTGGCCTATTAGGCCTCATCAGCAGAGCTATAGATAGAAAGACCGCCTTGTGCGTGATTCGAAACCCGACTGTCAAGCTGATAGGTGGCATCGTAACCTCTACACTAACCGGACCTACTTAGATTTTTCGTTTTGTTTAGAAGTAGGTTCCTATTCCTCTTATAGTGACTTATTGTGCACAACAGTATGAGAAGTAAATACACACGCGGTGTGTTTATGATATGGCTTTTTTTAGCTGCTGATGAGGCCTAATAGGCCGAAATGTACATACAGAGATTGATTTTTCTCAATTTGTTTAGCCTTACATTTAAACAGGTATGCCTGCCTAATTAATTAATTAATTAATTAACTTTCAAAATTAGGTACGACTTCAATTAAGCACATATTCTCCCAAAAATATATGTATATATATATATATATTATATATATATATATATATAAATATAATAGAGTAAACTACAGACACATGTTTCGAGGTATCACCTCTCATCAAGTTATACCATTTAGTTATATAAATATATATATATATATATAGTTATGGGTTAAATAGTAGGGCAGACTGGTCCCTTTAACCTTGGGTAGGTAACCAGTCTAGGAGAGGAATAACTCTGAATTCAAAATTCCTGAGGTCGGTCGTTGATTGGGTTTATGGCAACCCTTGATGCACCAATTCTTTCCTATCGACTGTGCCAAAAAGTGAGGATGGTCCAACAGAAGCCTTCACCACTATAAACAAATCACTGTGTGGATGTTCATTGTATGAACACTCATACGCTGAAATCAACGGGAGAGTCCATCATATATATATAAAGTGGTATGAATTTGATATATTGAAAAAACAAATGATGTTTACAAATGCTTGGGATCATCAGGAGAGAATGTGCACCATTTCGGGGCTTTCCTCTCAACGGTTTTAACTGCACATCGCCCCCCCCCCCTCACTGATGTGAGGTCCCTCGGAATATCTGTATCGACCGTATGTAATAGATCGGTCTTCAACAAAAGTAAAACGGGATGAAATGACCGTTAGAAGAAGAATGCGCAAACCGAATGTTGTTAGACAAAATAAAGAGGTATGTAAGTATAGAAAATGTGAAAAAAATATTCAGATTGTGTTTATTTATAAATGAATGGATGCTGCACAGAGGACCTCCCCGGAGCGATGACTGATAGAGACAGTTGATGAGAGAGAGTCAGGAGTTTGATCACCACCATAAAAAGTAATTATAAAAAAAGTTCCTGAGGATTTTGACATATCGTTAAAATAAAATATTTAAAAAAGAAAAAAAAATATTTCTCTGAATGTTTGAGATGACGCTTGATGATTAGTATTATCTGTGTTATTCGGACTATTGTCCTCATCTTTATTGTTACTAGCAAATATATGCACCCTCCGGGTGCAAGTATTTTAGGTAAATTTTATAATAAAATATCATATTAAATTAGAAAGGCTAATGAAACTGAATAAGAATTCAGATAAAAATTTTGAACAGAGGGGGTATGATTGAAAAATAGAACAACTTTGAAACTAACTCTTCCATCATGTTCCGTTACTCCCGTCTTTCATTGGTAAATTTTCCTAATTAAACTGTTTGGTTAAAATAGGAAGTAAAGAATAATATTACAGTTATTTCTTCTTGTTAAGGGATTTCTTTTAAGATTTATCCCCGAGATTTTTTCTCATATTCAATAAGATAAAACCAAACAATTAGAAATCAATAATACTAAGTATATATTTATTAAAATCAATTTTTTAATATAAATATGCAAATAAGCCTTCCCATTCACACTGTAAACCTCTATTTTCTTGTATATATAAATACAATTGCATGTTATTATCATGTAGATATGGTCAACAGTGTAAGTAATGTAAAACAATTTTATTAATAATTGAGGTTTAAATAAAAATAAAATCATGGAGAATATGATGTAAATAACTGAAGGAATTGTGACTTGTATAGTAATATAGTTTCGGTTACAGACAGACAAACCCACAATCTCCATTATAATAAGATTTGTACAACGTTTCGGCCGATATGCCCTCCGGCCTTCTTCAGGTATTTCTTGTCAGACTCGGGAACCTTCTTTTCGGACTCGAGAACTTTCTTGGCGTAATCGGGAGCCATCACGGAACTTTGAACTTAACCCTTTGAAACCAGTCAGTGATTTAATTACGGAGTCTTTTAAAGGGTTAGGTTCAAAGTTCTGTGATGACTCCCGATTACGACAAGAAGGTTCCTGAGTCCGACAAGAAATACCTGAAGAAGGCCGGAGGGCATATCGCCCAAAACATTGTACAAATAACAATGAAGATGGGGACAATAGTCCAAATAACGCAGATAATACTAAGAAAAAAACTAAAAAAAAACTTTTAAACAACTACACAAAAATGTAAATATAAATATACAATGTACACAATTCCCTAACCACCAGGTCCCTTTGCCAGTCATGTATGTTTAGTGATAACCAAATTGCTTTTACCTCTTTTTGTTCTCCAGTCTGTTATATTTTTCAATTTGTGTTCTTGATCCGTCTTCCCATTCAACTTTTCATGGCCTTCGAGTTGAGCATCCAACATCAGTTGTAACAGATCTTTACGTTCCTGATAAATGACAAAAAGGAAGATTTACATTTTATTCACTTGTGGGGAATCAACCACCACCACCCTCACCCCAATTACCACCACCACCATCACTATCCCCCTCCCACCACCGCCCTCAGCCCAATCACCACCATCACCATCACTCTCCCACCACCACGCTCACCCTATCCCCCCATGCTCACCCCCACCCTCACTATTCCCCTCCCCACCATGCTCCCCCCCCACCATCACCATGCTCACCACCATCACTATCCTCCTACCACCACCACAACCCTCACTACCACACTCATCCCCACCACCCTCACTATCCCCCTCCCACCACCACACTCACCCCCTCACTATCCCAGCACCATGCTCACCCCACGCTCATCCCCACCACCATCACTATCCCACTCCCACCCTCACCCCCTTTCTAGCATATATGATAAAAAGGGTTGAGGATTTGCCATAAGGGTAATAGGGTTGGGACAATCATATAGGTGCTAGGGCTTGACATGACCAGCCAGAGGAGGCCTATCTAACCACCCATATAACCTAAATAAGGGAAAATTAGAATGTTGCACAATATCGACTATCATCAACTATAAATTTTTATCACTTATAAAATCCTTCTATTTCAATTTTATCCCCTATAAAATCCTTTTTCAATTTTATTGCCCATAAAAATCCGTCTGATATTCCAAACTGGTTCTGACCAACTATTGGGTTTGTTTTTTGTTTTTTTTCCAGCATATCAACATTGGTGGGTCATTTAATGCCGGCAAAGTTGTGAAATAAATTCATTCTTAATGCATAATATAATTTTTTTTTATAAACTCATGTTTTCTATTCAAGCCATAGATGGGACCCTAACAAGTACTACCACTCTGGGTCAGAGTGGACCAGGGAGCAATGGTGATGAAGGGGTGCTCCACATTCCCCAAACCTCCAGAACTGGAACCTCACCATCAGATAGAGTTTAACGTCATTCCCAGGACATGTAGACCCTCAGCCACCGCCTTCTAGCACCCATATGATAAGGATTGGGGGTTGCCATAAGGGCAATAGGGTTGGGGCAATCATATAGGTGCTAGGGCATGACATGGCCAGCCGATTGATCGGAGGGGGCCTCTCCGACCGCATGTCTAGCCCAAGAAAAGCCTAGAGTTGAATATTGCAAGTCATGGACTGCTCAGCCAACTGAATTCTATCCTTAAGCATCACGGGTCGCCACACATGGCTAACAAGTGGCCCCAATTGTGGGAGTCTTGCCCCTCTGCAGAGGTACAGTCTGTGCATTCTAATGCCCCAGCCGACAGGGCGGGCCAACTATTTACAAAAACAATAACAAAATAAAACAAAAAAACAAAACAAATGTAAGCACCACATTTGAAACTGGTGAATATACTTACACTAGTATTTTTCTCTTTCTTTCTTTCTCCAACCAGTTCTTTACAAAAACCAATAAAATAATTCAGGTTTCCAAGTAACATGCCAGGTTTTAACTTGTTGATAATATGTGATAATATCGGAAAAATCACTGAAATTCAAGCAAATAAAAAATAGATTAAATATGCTTAATTTCATAGAATGACTAGAAATATAAAAATCATATGGAAAACAAAAAAATTGTAAGGAGACAAACATAATTGTCTTCCCTTGGATTGTAGGTGTTGCTTCCCATGTCACATGCCTATTGGTCACATGACAATTCAGCCCTTTGAAACTTGTTCATTTACTTCCTTTCTTTGATGGACCAACACCTATCTGGTTTTTAGTCCTCGCTTGTTGAGTGAAAAGGACATTTTTCTCAGCTCTGTTCGTAGAACAGAATAAATACAATTAGTCTCTAACTTTATTTTATTTATTACATCTCACTATGAAAACCATGGAAGACACTGTAAGGGTAATTCCATGTCAAATCCTCCAGTCCATGTCACCCACCCCATTCAATGGGTAATTCCATGTCAGTTCATCCAGGCCATGTCACCCACCCCTTCAATGGGTAATTCCATGTCAGTTCATCCAGGCCATGTCCAGGCCATGTCACCCACCCCTTTCAATGGGTAATTAATTCCATGTCAAATCATCCAGTCCATGTCACCCACCCCATTCAATTTTTCTGAAATTTTGTATAAGTGTGGGTTATGATAAAGTTAGATAATCCCCAAAATTTTAGCTTCCAATTCCCCAAATTGGCCGAGTTATGTTGATTTTTAGCTCTCCAAATTTGAGGGGGTTTGGTAAAAATGGTGACCTTTTGTGATCTATTTTTGTTTGTAAAAAGAGTTCTAGAGCTTCCCTACTACTAAAAATTGGTTTATAAAAGCATTTTGGCCCACCAAATCCTAAAAGGCTATTAAGAAAGTCAACCAATTTTAAGTTATTGATGATTTTTGATTTTTTCATAGCAAAAATAAAACTATCTTTTTGGTACAAATAATGTTCAATATATGTAATAAAAAGATTTTTTGTTATAGATGCCGTGTCACATTGAGATATTGATCTTGCTATGAAAAAATCAGTCAACACTTTTGGTGAACACAACCAAATTTGGAGAGCTAAAAATCGACATAACTCCAGTAATTTTTGGAATTGGAAGCTCAAATTTTGGGGATTGTCTAACTTTAACACAATTCACACCTGTACAAAATTTCAGAAAATTTGAAAGGGAGGGGGTGACAATTTTACTTTTTTCTGGATGATTTGACATGGAATTGCCCCATCCACACACATATACATATATATATATATATATATATATATATATATAATTTCAAAAAATTTGAAAGGGGTGGGGTGACAATTTTACTTTTTTCTGGATGATTTGACTTGGAATTACCCGTAAGTTTTTTATAACAAATTTTTTATTGTCTGTACATGAAACATATAATTTAATTAACTCATTTGGTACTGATATATTCTGTTATTTGTTGTTACGTGTTATGTTGATCTGAGTAAATTGTCTGTCTTTCCTAACCGAATGTTTAATGTTAGTGTATGTATGGATGCACTAATGCATGAACTTAGCATTGGTTTCAATCTAATACCCACTAATCTTATTATAATCGAGATTTGGTGTCTTTAACTGAAACTAATTTTGTCAAAATAACCTCATATATATATATATATATATATATATATATATTGTTATATTTATAGATAATACTCAATATCAGTGATATCTCTGTTAGGATAATATAGACATTGATAAATTTACATAATTCCTGTAATACGCCCATCCTCAAATATCACAGAAGTAAAAGAAATGAAATCGGAACAATGTTATTGCAACCACACCTGATAATAAGGTAAAATTAATTATTTATTACACAAAATTTAAAACAACTAACCTTGTTATTCATAAGAACTTCTCTCCCCAGACAAGTCATCTTAATGAGACCAATGTGTTACATAATTATTGGATCCCTAATGCTTTTATAAGGTATTTTAGAAATCATTATGGCGATTAGTACAGCTGATGGCCTTGAGAGTGAGTGACAACGCTTGACCTCACTCTGACCTTGCTTTCCGGGGATGGATCGTGAGAACTGGAACCCCATAGAAGGCCCTCTTCCGGTTTAAGGATATAGTCAGTTTAAGTCAGTTAGCAGGTAGGAACTCGAAGGTGTAAGTCGCATTTCTATGCACATCCTGTCATCTGCGCAGATTGTCTGGTTTGGGGATTTATAAATAAAGTAACATCAACGTAAATCGAAGTCTTGTGTTTATTACCTAAAAACTAACAATAACACAGGGCTTCTGATAAGGAGTGATCCCTAACAGAAACCAGACCCGAAATCCCCTTAGAAGATATAGTCAACACCAGACGCTAGACCAAGCCAAGAAGATAGAACCAAAGCCAGCCAGAAGAAATACGACCAGAGTAAGAAGTAAGAAAGGTATATAACATTATATGCTGATTGGGTAACGTGAAAACCCCAGTATGCAACAAATGTAGTATACAAATTTAGATATATGTATATATCTATATATGTGTGCGTATGTGTGTGGGGGGAATTACTATAAGCTTCTTTTACAAATTACTTACTTAACAGTGCCATCAGTGGCTGGAAAAGGTTATTATCAAAGATTTTCTGAGCATTTTTGACGACAGGACTGTCCGGATTTTCCTGGGAATCTATTTGAATTCCGAATCCAGTTGAAGCAATAACATCCATTGTATAACCTGAAAACAAACTGGAAAAAACCAAAAACCAAACCAAAAATCAGTTTCCATCCAAAATGTAAAGAAATAATTTTCATGAGAAATTGAACACTAAACACGAAAAGTGTGAAATTGGAAAATAAAAATATGTATTGTTGGAGGTAATTTTTATATTAAATGTAACATCAAAGCCACAAGGCCATGGGGACTTCTGTGATATTTGAGGATGGGTGTATTACAGGTTAGTGATATGGGAGTTGTATTGTGACACTATGGTTAAGTGGGAACATGTGTTACATAATTGTTAGGGTACTAACAATTATGTACAGTTAGTGTAGAAACCAAAATGGCTGTTAGAAATTATGGCCAGCAGCCTTTGAGTACAATGTCAAGGAAGATTGCTTGACATGTGTTAAACTCATGTTGAACTCTTTTCCGGTAGATACCGTGAGAATAAGTAGAGAAATGAGAAAGAAGGCTTCTTCCGGTTTTGATTAGAAAGAGTGCAGTATGGGGCAGCCCATGGAGGTAGCAAGTCGCGTTAAGTTCACTGCCATAATCAATCTGCGCAGTTAGTTGGATGGGGATTTCGAAATAAGATATGATATAAAGAAAATTGAAGTCTTGTGTTATTTATCCAAAAACTACCAATGACCCAGGGCTTCTGATAGATGAGAAATCCCTAATAGAAGACAAGACACAAAATCCCCAAATGGAAAGTTCCGGACACTAGAAGAAAAACATAAGATACCAAAGACAATCAGAAGAAAATACAGAGAGTATATAACACATGGTCAAAAATAAATAAAAATAGAATGTGTAAGCCCAGGCATATGTCCTTTAAGGACACAAAGAAGTGGGCAGTAAAGTTTAAGAGAATTTAATGGCCACCATGAAGTTAAGGCACTTACAGATAATATCTTTAGGTATCTCGGTGTTAAGAGAAAAAAAGCTGTTTTTATGAGAAAATCTCTTTTGAGGAAATTAATGGTCAGGATATTGGGGACGCAAATCTGAAGAAAAAAAGTAATTGCTTTAATCTTAAGGGAAATCACAAACCAAAAGTCTAGGATTAAATTAAGTGCCAAGCATCTAGGTGGTCGGGTCTATGGTGATGTGTGGGGTGGAATTTTACATATATTTAGCCAAGCTTCAGCCCTTAGTCAGTTTTCAGCCAGCAGTTGGAGTAATAGTATCGTCGCAGTAGCAGCAGATAGAAAATAGCCAGGGCCCCATATCAGTGAAGTCAGTAATCGACTTAGACTTATAACAATTTTCTTGCCAGCTGACATAAACCTAAGTGTACACTATTCCACCATAAATTGTACAAGTGTCACAACTTCCTCTTCCATAAGCGTCCTGTTATCAGACTTTAGCAAACGAGATGTACTTCCTGACACCTTCATACACAGCAGTCGTCGTACGTAATTGATTTGCTCTCCCAGCAGTTCTAGTCTTCTCACTAGCACTATCCAAATAGATTTTCTCTTCCACTCGTTTCAACAGCCAAAATGCTACTGCAGACTTTTTCCCCCTGATCTGGGAGGGCAGGTTCCTAACTATCCCATTGCTGTGTTTCATCCAGGCTCCTTACTCTGAATTGCACGTTCGACATTCATCAGCATGTGTCAATCCTCACGACGAAACTTTACATCCGGGTTACTCTGCACTGCTCGTGCGGAATTTCACCAGCATTTCAGCAAGAGGTGATGAGTTCAATTTCCGTGGTCACTCGTCACACTCCTCCCCCTCACATAGGCCAAACATATCCGGACTTGTTTTGTTCGTAGGGGCTAGGAATCTGCTCGTCCACAGACTTTGTGTTTTTTAAAAAAATTTTGAATCCTTGTGAACCTGTCTCTGACGCGTGCTTTTCAAATCTGTCAGAACAGAATATCAGAATGTTGGGGTCATAGACATTGTGCAATGAAGATGCAGCGAGTGCAGACTGGCTATCTTCACAATATGATGGAGAACGAAAAAGAGCAAGACATTGTCTTGCCTGCCGGGATCGAATCCACGTCCTCGCGCATGCAAAAACAGATGTGAATTAGGCACTGGACGGACGTGATGTGCCAGGATGTTCCGCTAAATACGTACATAAATAACATGTGAGTCGAGCACTTGGCAGTCAGGAGTTGCAGTAGCAGGTTGACTGACGCGAATGACCGAGTAAAGAAATGTGATTTTGAACTGCTAAAAATTATTTCGACTACAGTGACGGATTTTGCAGCTGCTAAACGAAAACGAAGAGCATGTTGACCAGGGGAAGGTTTGGCTTGCTGGAAGACTGTGGACTCGCTTGTTTTTGGCCCCCCCTCTTGGAGGGAACTTGTTGATACGAACATCTATTTCCCCCCATATATTTTCCCCCCCTTCCATAAATGCAAAGAAATTCTCTCTCTAGAGTTATAATAGTAAGTATTTCTAGTGAGTATATTCAGGGTTGGTGGGTCTCATGCCTCCCCTAAATGAATAATGGTTGGTGTGTCTTCTAGTAGCAGTAACTTCATGCTCACAGTCTTTCTTCATGCTTAGATTGCTGCTGTTCTGGCAAAGAAATGAGCTCCTTTTATACTGTCGGCATAATTTCTTCTCCCCTCACCCCCCCAAAAAATTTACAAAACAAAAAAAAAAAAAACATTAAATGTTATAAAGAACCTAATATCAAAACAATATCTTTATTAATCTTCAGATTTATTACGGGAGACCAACAAGAAAGAAAGAAAGAAAGAATGAAAGAAGGAAAGAAAATAATTTTCATTTAAATCTTCCTTTGTCTGCTGAAAATTTATTTTTAGTGCTGACCAACAAGACAGGAGAATAAACTTATTAGAGTATAAAATACTCTAGTGGGAATCGAACTCGCTTCTCAATGACACTAGTAATGATGTCACAAATATATCCTCGAAAGGCCTCTACCTGTCGCAATAGTCAAAATAATACTGCTAGCTGTTTCTCAGTTGTCGTACGTAATCGCTTGACTCCTGTCTCTCCGTCGCCGTATGTTTTTATACACACCCGATCTCGTGAGAATTTGCATACGTGCAATATTATTCTCGCCGGTTCGAGATTGCCCATTATTAAAGGTAGTGCTTACAGCAGCCATGTTTCTTTCCTGCGATGCAAGCCAGACTCGTCCGTGCACGCTTTGTGTTCCGAGGTACGTTACTTTCAGTATATCTACAGTAAGCTTGTTCATCCCAGTACTGAAAGTTTAATTAGAGGTGGACAATTCACTGATATTTGCTAATTGATTTAAAATTAAAAAAATAAATTTTTTAGATTAAATTAAATTAAACTTAATTGATAACAAAATATTTGTGTACAACATGCCACCTGGAAGGTGAATTAAAATAGTCCAATAGAATCAAAGAAAATTCTTTTTTTTTTTAGTATTTTATAGTTTTTTTTTTGTTTTTTTTTCCAAAGAAAAATATTCTTTTGAAAACTACGAAAAGAGAAAGTACAACAAAATTTATTTTTTGAATTTTAAGAAAATAAATTTTTAATTTTCTATTGACTTTTTTCAGCTGTTGAAATTTTTCATTTTTCGTTTTTTGGATATCTTATTATAATGGAGATTGTGTGTTTTTCTGTCTGTAACCGAAACTATATTACTACTCAAGTCACAATTCCCTTAAATATTTACGTCAAATTCTCCATGATTTCATTCTTTTAAACCTTCAGTTATTAATAAAAATTGTATTACATTATTAATACTGTTGACCATATCTACGTACTAATAACATGCAATTGTATTTATATATAAAACAAAATAGAGGTTTACAGTTTGAACGAGAAGGCTAATTTGCATATTGATATTTAAAATTTTATTTTAATAAATATGTGCTTGGTATTATTGATTTCTAATTGTTTGGTTTCATCTTAAGAAATATAAACAAAAATCTCGTGGATAAATCTTAAAAGAAATTTATTTACAAGAAGAAATAACTGTAATATTATCCTTTACTTCCTATTTTAATTAAATAGTTAAATTAGGAAAATTTGCCAATGAAAGTGGGGAGTAATGGAAAATGATGGAATAGTTAGTTTCAATATTGTTCTATTTTTCGATTATACCCCCTCTGTTGCAGATCTTTTTATCTGCATTGTTAGTCAGTTTCATTAGCCTTTCTAATTTAATATGATATTTTATTATATCAAAACTTAAATACTTGCACCCGGAGGGTGCATATATTTGCTAGTGATCTTAATAGATAACCTTTTTTTTAAAAAATAAGGTCTGCTATACTTTATAAAATTGAGTCTTTAATGATTAAAGTACTTGTGAGTTCTAGTAGCAATAACATCACGCTTACAAACTTTCTTCCTAATTAGATTGCTGCTGTTTGCTGGCAAAAAACGAGCTCCTTTTATACTGTTGGCATAATTTGCATAGGCGACGCTATACTCACGCCACGAACGAGACAGAACGAGACCACACCTTATAAATCTGCTCGTCAATGGTAACTATGCTTCTTTAACTTAATTCAGGCAAAACCTGACAAGCTAAGCAGATGCGTTTCGCCGGAGGTAAGTTAGCTCGTTCATCACAGTTGGCATCCTTCCGTCTACAAAAAGACAATAGCGTAGTGTCCACTTTCTTTTATCTGCCACTGCATGAATGGCTGAATAGACCAATTTTTGAATGGCAATCTCTGGTGCAGTGACTGCAAACAAACAGTGATGCTTGCTGGAGTTTCTCTTGTCTCTCCTTCCTTTTGTCTCTCTTTTCCGTGGCGGCTTCTTACCTCTCTTTTTCCCTCCTTTTCTTTCCTTGTTTAAATGAGGAGGCGCCAGGTTGCACAGTCTTCTGCACAAGCTTCTCGTGTGTTTATGTCAATGTGACATGTCTTCATGTCCCTCTTGCAGACATCTTTAAAGTGCAGGCGTGGTCTCCCTACCGGTTGGGTGCCCTCTGCTAACTCACCATACTGTAGGTCTTTGGGGATGCGGCCTTTGTTCATTCTCCTGACGTGACCAAGCCAAATCAGGCATCTCTCACAGATGGAAATTGTCCAGTTTCCTCACGTGGCAGGAGTACTAATCCCCACTCTACTACATGTGAATGTTCAGGGTGTTGCAGTGGTTGGATCCCATTTGAATAAAATCTATTTAATTTTCAAATGTCTTCAGTACATCTTCAATCAGGGTGTTGCAGTGGTTGGATCCCATTTTAATGAAATCCATTTAATAATACACACTCATACACAAATGCATAAAGACTCACATGGTGACATCCGTTGCTTCTTTGCTATCTGCAATTTTATTTAAGTTCTTTTCGAATGTCTTCAGTACATCTTCAATCAATGGAATCATCTGGAAAAAAAAAGACAAAATATTTAAAAAATTGAAAAGAAAAATTCCAAAAAGCAGCACCAAATTATCAGACATTTCAATCCATTTGTTTAAATATTAGTTAAAAATGGGATCAGTTCAAGGCATACTATACACTTAGGCCTGCCCATGGTGCAACCGAGAGTCAGAACTGGAGACGCATTAAAATGGGTGAAAATCAAGTTCACTATTTAATATGAGGGTAATTCCATACCAAATCATCCAGGACATCTCACCAACCCCCTTCAATTTTTCTGAAATTTTGTCCAAGTGTAGATTATTATAAAATTACCCAGTCCCAAAATTTGAGCTTCCAATTCCCCAAAATGGCAGAGTTATGTTGATTTTTAGCTCTCCAAGTTTGAGGGTGTTTCCAAAAAATGGTGAAATTTTGTAATCTATTTTTGTCTGTAAAATGAGCTCTAGAGCTTCCCTACTCCTAAAGATTGGTTTATAAAGCATTTTAGCACAAGGAATCCAAAAATGCTATTAAAAAAAGTCTTAAAATTAACCAATAAGTTATTAAGGATTTTTGATTTGCAAAATTCTAACTGATGTTGTAGTTTCGGTTCTGAGCAGATATCAAACTATCTTTTTGGTACAAATAATGTTCAATATCTGTGAAATAGTAAAACAAAAAAATTGTTGTCATAGATGCTGTGCTATCAATATCTGGAATACTAATCCTGTAATTCATTATCTGGAATACTAATCCTGTATTTCATCATCTGGAATACTAATCCAGTAAATTATCATCTGGAATACTAATCCAGTAATTTATCATCTGGAATACTAATCCTGTAATTTATCATCTGGAATACTAATCCTGTAATTTATCATCTGGAATACTAATCCAGTAAATCGTCATCAGGAATACTAATCCTGTAAATCGTCATCTGGAATACTAATTCTGTAAATCGTCATCTGGAATACTAATCCTGTAATTCATTATCTGGAATACTAATTCTGTAATTCATCATCTGTAATACTAATCCAGTAAATTATCATATTTATTTAATAATTCTAATTTGGTAGATTAATTGTTATATGATACTAACCCAGTTTCTAATTTAAAAGAATCCGTTTAGAAGGAACTTTTAGTTAAATACTGACATCATGCATTCTTCCAGGGTTTTAAGATGGAGCCAATACAGTACATAGCAAAATTATCATCTTATCAAATAGTTTGTCAAATTAATTATTATATTTATTGTAACTCAAGTATTAGAGTTAACATAGAAATAATAATAATAATAAATACAATGAATATCAAGGATAGGGAAAAAGGACTACTAAGCAAAGATACAAGGGGAACAGAGTAATTACCAATTCCTAGGTTGAATTAACAAATCCTGCGAGATTGTGTGGTTTCTCTCTTTTGAGGTTTTGTCAGAAATTATTTATGTATATTTACCAACTCCTCCTCACGAGCAGGATACGACACAAGGTCAATTTCTTAAGCGGAGTTCAACAGGTTTGAATTCAGAGTTTTCCTTCTCCTAGACTGGTTACCTAGCCATGGTTAAAGAACCCAGTCTGCCCTACTATTTGCCCATAGCTGGAGGGAGAGTAGGATTCATACCTTTCCCAAGGGTATTAGCGCTAAGTGAAATGCAATTACCACGTCCAGGATTTGAACTCGGGGTGACGAGTCCATTTCCCATGACTTTAACCATTACACCACGTGTTTCCTAATATATTATTATTTGTATAGATATTATTTATAAGAAAACCAGATGATTCCATTCTCATTATTTAGGTACTATATGATAATGTTAAACTTATTGAGTCTTACTGCAAATGAATAAAATAATCATTTTAAAATGAACATCTCTAGTATGAAAAAGAAAAGAAAATAGAGTGGAAAAAATAAATTCGACTTGTTGAAGAGAGGGGGGGTCAACAATGTCGTCGCCGTCACAAAATCTATAGCACAAAATCCGTTGTCGTCGCAAAACCACCAACTCAAACATCTTCAGCAAGCAGCTGAAAAATCGCAACTCCTGCTGTCGTCACCCCACCTCTACTTATACAATTTTTCTTTCAACATCCGGGTGTCTGCACCACACGCACGAGATTCTCGAGCCAAACCCGACCGCTGGAATCATCATAGCCATCATCCGGGCACCTGGCGCTTACATCCGGGACTGTAGCTTCTAGACTTCGGTGACAATGTTTGCATTCTGAAGGAAGCGGGTTCGATTCTACAGTCCGACATGTCAGGCAAAGCCTAGCCCGCTTCCTTCGAGAATACGGCAGGCCTTGACGTTCGCCACTCACCTCGTGTTCTCTGTCACAACATCTAAATAAATACAAACCTCACGCATTCTTTTAGAGCTGTAAGATGGGGCCAAGACAGTACGAAGGTATTTCCAATGTTCATCTTTTACAACAGTTAACATGTTTCCACTGTACTGATCTAGTGGAATGGCGAGCTGTCAAGAAAATTAAGATATGACAAAAACATTTGAAATAGTGTAGATAACAATAAAGATGAGGACAATAGTCCGTATAATCCATTGTTTACATGGATTTGATACAAAAATAAGTGTACCACTTTTTAAAATTTTTTATTTAAATACCTACACCCCCCCCAAAAAAAAATTATCCAGTCATTTGTATTTGGATTTTTCGGACTGCTGTCCTCATTACACCTCAATAGGATGTCCTAATATCTATTAATAATGGAGATTTGCTTCCGGTTTTTATCTGTAACAAAAATTACGTCACTGCTTACGTCACATTACCCAAAATCACATCATAACATAGAATACATACACTCAAAATTTAAACATGCAACATTTGACAGTCCTCATTGTTTTTTAAAACAAGTTTTAATAAATACATGACTGGTATTATATATCTATATATAGTTTGGTTTATTTTAATACATATTTAAAGTTTACATTTCAAATTGTTTTATTTTTTAATCCTTTAATGAATTTGATGATTTTACTTACTTAGGGTACAAACTCGCTGACATTGAATTTTTTACTCCCACCCCTCAGGCAATATGTTTCAAAAATCTATTTTTACATCGCCCAGAGAGCGTTTTTTTTATTTTGTACTAGTATCTACAATATATCCAAATTTATTTATGCGTTTCCTGTTTGAATATTGTTGGTTGGTTGGATTTTACAAGATGTCAACTCTTGTTGGGTTATTTTATGCTGAAGACTTTTATTGATTCTTCTTGGGTATTCAATGTGTTTTTAAACTCATTTTTTAATCTATTTAACCCAGATATGGGACCCTAACAGGTACTACCAGTCCAGGTCAGAGTGAACCTGAAAGTAATGGTGATGAAGGGGTACTCCACACACTCCAGAATTCCAGAATTGAAACGTCACTACAAGATGCAGTTTAACGTCATACCCAGAACACTGAATATTATTGACAAATTTTTACTAGTCAAATAGAACAGTTAACTCTGGGTGAAATTGTAAAACCATGGAGCATCCAGCAAGGATTGAACTCACTATTCAGTATTAATGGATCTGTGAGACTAGCTTATTAACCATTACACCTCAATATGATGCCCTATTATATCTACAATATATCCAAATTCATTTATACTTTTCCTGTTTGAATATTGTTGGTTGGATTTTACAGCATGTCAACTCTTGTTGGGTTATTTTATGCCAAAGACATTAATTCTTGTTGGGTATTCAATGTGTTTTTTTAAAACTCATTCTTTAATTTAATTAACCCAGAAATGGGACCCTAACAGATACCATTCCGGGTCAGAGTGAACCTGAAAGTAATGGTGATGAAGGGGTACTCCACACACTCCAGAATTCCAGAATTGAAACGTCACCACAAGATGCAGTTTAACGTCATACCCAGAACACTGAATATTATTGACAAATTTTTACTAGTCAAATAGAACAGTTAACTCTGGGTGAAATTGTAAAACCATGGAGCATCCAGCAAGGATTGAACTCACTATTCAGTATTAATGGATCTGTGAGACTAGCTTATTAACCATTACACCTCAATAGGATGTCCTATTACATCTATAGTATATCCAAATTCATTTATGCTTTTCCTGTTTGAATATTGTTGGTTGCATTTTACAGCATGTCAACTCTTGTTGGGTTATTTTATGCCAAAGAAATTAATTCTTGTTGGGTATTCAATGTGTTTTTTTAAAACTCATTCTTTAATTTAATTAACCCAGAAATGGGACCCTAACAGATACCATTCCGGGTCAGAGTGAACCTGGGAGTAATGGTGATGAAAGGGTACTCCACACACTCCAGAATTGGAACGTCACCACTAGATGCAGTTTAACCTCATACCCAGAACACTGAATATTGTTGACAAATTTTTACTAGTCAAACAGAACAGTTAACTCTGGATGAAATTGTAAAGCCATGGAGCATCCAGTGAGGATCGAACTCACTATTCAGTATTAATGGATCTGTGAGACTAGCTTATTGACCATTACACCTCAATAGGCTGTAATATTATATCTACAGTATATCCAAATTCATTTATGCTTTTCCTGTTTGAATATTGTTGGCCAATTTTTAGTTGTTAAACAGAATAGTTCCATCTGGCTGAAATTGTAAAGCCAGATTAGGTATGTCCTTTCTTTTGGTCATCTTTTCATCTTCTCCTGGTCAAACCAGAAGTGTTATAACTTATATCAATACGATCTACATTCCCTTCAAATGTAAAGAACTACTATATTTTAACATTTGATTTGGTTTGTTTTGTTTTACGGCATATCAACCTTGGTGGGTCATTTAATGCCCACAAAGTTGTGAAATAAATTCATTTTTTAGGCATAATACAATTTTGTTTATAAACTCATGTATTTCTATTCAACCCATAGATGGGACCCTAACAGGTACTACCACTCTGGGTCAGACTGAACCTGGGAGCAATGGTGATGAAGGGGTGCTCCACATTCCCCAAACCTCCAAAACTGGAACCTCACCATCTGATAGCGTTTAACGTCATTCCCAGGACATGTAGGCCCTCAGTCACCGCCTTCTAGCACCCATATGATAAAAAGGGGTTGGGGCTTGCCATAAGGGCAATAGGGTTGGGAAAATCATATAGGTGCTAGGGCTAGACGTGACCAGCTAATTGATCAGAGGGGGCCTCTCCGACTGCCTTTCTAGCCCAAGATAGGGCCAAAGTGGAGTATTGCAAATCATGAACTGCACATCCACCTGGATTCTGTCCTTAAGCATCACGGGTTGACACCCACAACCAACAGGTGGCCCTATTAGGGGAGTCTTATCCCTCTGCAGTGGTGCAGTCGGTGCATTCTAATACCCCACCAACAGGGCAGTTTAACATTTGAAATATTTTAAGAACATATACAGGGTGATTGAAAAGTAACTCATCATTTTAATCTATAAGTTTTTTTGTTTTTTTTAATATGAAGTCACATTTTTCTCAAGTCTTTAATGTATGTTCCTTAATATACAGGCTGATTGAAAAGTAACTCACTATTTTAAACTATTTATACATTTTTTATATGCAGTTCCATTTTTCTCAATTCTTTAATGTATGTTCCTTAATATACAGGCTGATTGAAAAGTAACTCCCTATTTTAAACTATATATATATATATATATATATATTATATGCAGTTACATTTTTCTCAATTACTTAATATATGTTCCTTAATATACAGGGTGATTAAAAAGTAACTCCCAGTTTTAAACTATTTATAATTTTCTTTTTATAAACAGTTACATTTTTCTCAATTCTTTAATGTATCTTTACAATCACCCTGTATATTTAAGTTAGGATATTTTTGTAAAAATAATGATTAAAAAATAAATAAAAAGATTTTTAAAATAGGGAAAGGGATTACTTTACAATCACCCTGTATATTTAAGTTAGGATATTTTTGTAAAAATAATGATTAAAAAATAAATAAAAAGATTTTTAAAATAGGGAAGGGAATTACTTTACAATCACCCTGCATATTCATGTACACACACACACATGCATGAATACATAAGTTATCATAATTGTAATATGATACACTAAACTTAGTAAATATCAATGTTTTCTAACCTTTCATAGAATTGGAAGAAAAAACCAAAACAAAATGGCTACTCACAGGTCTGTTTGTAAAATTAGAGAAACTTTTGACCATGATTTCTGCAATAATTTCAGGGTCACCAATAACGAGATTCGGTTCCGGTCCAAAAAACATGCTGCAAAAAGACAGATATAGTGTATTAGAACTACATTGAAAAAATATTGTATATAGAATTCATAGGGTCACCAATGACGAGTTTCGGTTCCGGTCCAAAAAACATGCTGCAAAAAGACAGATATAGTGTATTAGAACTATATTGAAAAAATATTGTATATAGAATTCATAGAGGAATACTTTGCACTCTACTTTACTCATGGGATCTCCACTGTAAAGTGCTCTCATTTGAAGCCTCAAAATGGCCACAAAAATCGCAACAGCATACAATGTCCTTATGTAGCTCTCATCTATCTTTTTTTTTTAAGCACTTTGTTTGGGTGCAACTGGTGCAGCTATACAATAGTACTGATATGGCTATGGCTTGATGCATATTTTTCTCAAAACTTCTTTTCACAAAATAATCATGCTCCCAACTTTTAAATGCAAATATTACACTTCATTACAAAATGAATAGGCTACCCTATTCATTGTGTAACACATGCTACCAATGAACTATCTTTAACTCATTTTTAAACTCGTTTTTTAAAAATATACTTAGCTCATAGATGGGAAACTTACAGGTACTACCATTCCAAGTCAGAGTGGACCAAGGAGTAAGGGCAATAAAAAGGTACTCTGCACTACAAAGGGTTAAATTAAAATATTACACTACATTACAAAATGAATAGGCTACCCTATTTATTATGTAACACATGCTACCAATTTAAATTGTTTTTATGGAGATAAATGTCTTACCTGTAAATATCACCATATTCTTTCTGCCAGTCAAAAAGCATTTGTGCAATTCCCTAGAATGAAAAAAAAAAAAAAAAATTATTAGTTTAAAAATAAAAATCATCCAAAAGATAGTTAAATGTCGTCTGAAAAATCAACATCTTGCACGAATAGGAAATTATTAATTCAATGATTGAGTGAGTGATTTTAATGGCATGTCAATCTGTTTGGGGTTATTTAATTTAGAATGAAAAAAAAAAAAAATTATTAGTTGAAAAATAAAAATCATCCAAAAGATAGTTAAATGTCGTCTGAAAAATCAACATCTTGCACGAATAGGAAATTATTAATTCAATGATTGAGTGAGTGATTTTAATGGCATGTCAATCTGTTTGGGGTTATTTAATGTACGGCGCTGATCATGTTTCATCATCATACCAATGACTCTCTCTTGCCAACTGTCCCCATTGGTCATCACTTCTAGGAGATCCTCTGTGCAGCAGCCAGAATCTGCACAAACTGATTGATGTAGGTTTCTTCTTGATTGGCCTACACTGGTGTGTCCATGTGTAGGAGTCCACAGGAGAATGTCACTTATGACATTGTGTAAAAAATATATCTAAGGTAGGTGGATTGTCTCCCTTGATCTACGAGCCTCTCCACAAATCAACCAATCACAGGCTCGCAAACTTTAGCGGCAAAATTAAAGATAAAAAAATATTTCTTCCTCTTTGGCACAAGCATCTCCAAAATATGGGCGAGAAAAAATGGCGTTCTTTATATTCAGCAGAGAGAGGCAGAGAGCTGTTGTAAGCGCAACAACTTACCAACCTTGAAGGCAGGAGACCAACTTTAAGGAAGTCTAGAAAGGAACAAGTCATTGTATCCCGATTACGCATTGGTCACACAAGACTAACGCACTCCAATATACTGAAACAAGAACAACAACCACAATGTGGAACATGTCAAGCACTTTTGACAGTTAAACACTGATTCATGGAATGCAGGTTTTTTGCTCACATCAGAAACCGTTATTTTAAAGCAAACAATATGAAAGATCTATTTGAAAACGTCAACATGGAGGATATTCTCTCTTTTTTGAGGGAAATAAAATTATACCATAGAATATAGACACAAAACTAATCAATACCATACAACATAATCCCCAATAATGCTAACACATTGTTAAAACCAATTACTAAAAAGTATAAATATAAATACACGATACGTATAACTTCCTAACCATTAGGCATGACATAACCCCAGACAGGTTGATATGCCATTAAAATCAATAAACAAACAAACAAACAAACAAGGACTTCAGCTTATTTATACTTATTCTGACAAGGACAGATCACTCTATCTAGACTAAAAATAGGGGCAGATTACTCTACTTATACACGGTTAAGTGGAACTGTATTGTTATGTTTATATAATTATCATTCCTGCAGACAAAACCTTCGTTTGTAAGTATTTCAAGTGTAATTTCTTTTTTGTGCAACGTTTCGGCCGATATACCCTCCGGCCTTCTTCAGGTATTTCTTGTCGGACTCGGACACCTTCTCGGACTCGGACACCTTCTTTTCGAACTCGGGAACTTTCTTGTCGTATTCGGGAGCTATCACGGAACTTTGAACCTAACCCTAAGTTCCGTGATGGCTCCCGAATACGACAAGAAAGTTCCCGAGTTCGAAAAGAAGGTTCCCGAGTCCGAGAAGATTCCCGAGTCTGACAAGAAATACCTGAAGAAGGCCAGAGGGTATATCGGCCGAAACGTTGTACAAATAACAATGAAGATGGGGACAATAGTCCGAATAATGCAGATAATACTAATCTTCAAGCTTCATCTCAAACATTCAGAGAAAGAGTATTAATATATAGATTAGTACATTTAGTAACAAAGAATTAAAAAAAACAAAAAAAGAACTCACCTCCTCACCCATTTCCTTAAGATTTCCAATAAAAACTGTTGGTTTTGGACCTTTGATTCCATATGGAATAAAAATGCCAAACTTTCGCCTTCCATAGCTAGAAAAAGAAAAGGTACATTCATTAAAATATGATTGATTTTAATGGCATGTCAACCTATCTAGGGTTATTTTATGCCTAGAGGTTAGGAAATCACAATCAACGTATGTTCTTCCACTTGTCTTCTATTTTAGTGACGCTGTAGGGAATTATCTTCCCTTTGCCTGGAAGAGTTATCTTCCCGCTGTGATGCTGTTTGTTCCCACTAGGGGACCTCTGGTATATAAGCGGCTAATTCAAATGCTTCTCCCTCTCTTTCCTTACTGCCTCTGAACGAGCACATGGGTTAGACTTATGTCTACCCCCTTCTCGGTGGGGCTTTGGTCCCCCTTACATTACTGTAAGTCTTTTATACAGCATGGACTATCCTTTAGTTCCATGTCTGTAACATTTATATTTTATGTACATTTGGGTATCTTGTTTATACCTACATATTGTATCTTGTATTTACCATTCATGAATGTGTCCTTTTATCTCTACTCTTGTATCTTATGTATCTATGTACTTTTTGTATCTTATCATTACCATGTGCTGTACACCTATTAAATGTTTTGTCTCACAA
Organism: Doryteuthis pealeii; assembly: GCA_023376005.1. NCBI lineage: Eukaryota > Metazoa > Mollusca > Cephalopoda > Myopsida > Loliginidae > Doryteuthis > Doryteuthis pealeii. The sequence goes on from CM042160.1 coordinate 89,128,961, forward strand.
TGTGTTGGAGCTGTTGTTCAATTATTAACTTTGAATCTTACAATGCTACAAATAACGGGTCAAGCGCTATCTCTTCTTCATTTGTTTTTTGGTCTTTTAATTATTTATTTTCCTCAAAGATGCATGGATCTTTTAACTTAGAGATAAGAAACACACAGTTCACATCTATAGATAAACTTTGGGATCTGGATTGTTGGGGAAAGCATGAAAGTCCATCCAGACAGAAGAAACAAGGGGGGTGGTCTGAGGAAACTTCTGTTTAGGAGACAAGAATCACCCTCCTTGAATCCTGATATCGTCATATGTGATTGTCCAAACACTATCGCTCTTATGGCAAACCCCAAACCTTATGTAGTGGCTGGGGGTATTAATAACTATTATTAAAAAGAAATAATTACTTGAAACCATTTTATTAGTAGTATTATATCAGAATACTTCAAACCATACCACTGCGTGCAAATTGTTTTAGATAGAAATACTTGATACCCCATATATCTGTGTGCAAATTATTTGTACTAGATAGAAATACTTGATACCCTATATATCTGTGTGCAAATTATTTGTATTAGATAGGAATACTTGATACCATATAACTGTGTGTAAATTATTTGTATTAGATAGGAATACTTGAAACCATACAACTGTATGCAAATTATTTGTATTAGATAGGAATACTTGAAACATAACTGTATGCTAATTATTTGTATTAGATAGGACTACTTCATACTATATAAAGTGTGTAAAAACTCTGGACCATATTACCTTTAGGCACCCCTTTTTGATCTCGATTCAGAAGGACGTGTTTTTTATTCACACCGTCAACATCTGGTTGTTTGCTAGGGGTTAGGGTTAAGGATTAAGGTTAGGGTTAGTTTTATAATTAAAAAAAAAAACTGTAACCTGGATTGGTTGTATCTGTTAGGGTCCCATCTATGGGTTAAATAGAAAAAAATAATTGAGTTAAAAAAAAACTGAGTACCCATTAAGAATGAATAAAACAAAATGTCTTCGACATAAAATGACCCAAATGGATTGATATGCCGTAAAATCTAACCAACCAACAATCCTTCAGCAACAATTCTAGTTTTCCGTTATTTATTGTAAATATATAGATTAAGAGGTAATTTATGAGGAAGTGCGTCCCAGTCTCCTGCCTCAAAAATTGCTACCCGGTGACTAATAAGAAATAACGACCCAGCTCAGTCTATTCAAAACTATCCATCTTCATATCTATCTATCTCAATTTGTTCATATTTATCTACATTACTTTAAATACTAAGATTTTCTTTTATTCATGTTTGTTTAATGTTTTTTAGTTTAAATAAACGAGAATAATGACAAAAAAAAGAAGCACCCACCAAATACATTTACTTGTCGAAAACATTTATCTATCTATCTCCATTTGTTCATATCTATCTATATTATTTTGTTTGTTTATCTATCTATCTATCTATCTCAGTCTATTCCAAACTATATATCCATCTTCATATCTAATCAAGAATTACGACAAATTACGATAAATAAACAAGTATTATGACGAGCTGGGGTCGTTATTTTGATAGTCACCGGGTAGCAATTTTTGAGACAGGAGACCGGGACGCACTTCCTCATAAATTACCGATTAAGATTCTGATTTACACAGAATGTCAAATCGAGCTCTTAATAACTAGAAAGTGACCTTTACGTATTTTCTATCATTCTACCTTTTACAACATCTCATATCGTTTTGTAAATTAAATGCTGAATCTGATATAACCAAACATATTTCTATTTTTTATCTTTTGTGATTGTAAATTGAAACTTATTTCATCATTCAATTCATCGGTCCTTTTTTACAGGGATTCTGACTCATCCACAACTAAGTATACCCCATCTACCACCCTACCCTCGGGCTATTCGCATTTTTGTACAGTTGTTTCCTAAGAGGTTTCCCCCTTTCTATGAATATCTTGATCACCCCCTCGTTATATATGTTAGTTTCTCTGTGAGAGTAAAGTGAGTGATTAGATATTGTGAAACATATTTGTATGTTAAGTTTCAGAAGCAGCTAGAACATAACCTTCTCAAGATCTTAATTGGGTCCACTTAAATTTAAATTAGGTCAAACGTTCCCTTTCTTAGAAATCTTACAAATTTTTATTACTGATTTTAATGATATTTTAAAATTCTCCACCTGCATTTTTCTTGCACACAGTTATAGGATATAAAGTATTCCTATAAAAAACAAATAACTTGCACATACTTGTATGTTTACAAATAACTAATAATGATAATCCTTAGTAAATAAGTAACAGTTCCTTTTGGCCCATAGCTGGGTCCCTATCAAGGTCACAATGAATACAATTCTTTAACCTCCAGACATAGAATAACCCTAATTTGATACAAATAACTTGCACATATGTGTATGCTTACAAATAACTAATAATGATAATCCTTAGTAAATGATTGAACAGTTCCGTTTGATCCACAGCTTGGTCCCTACCAGGGTCCCAATGAATGCAATTCCCTAACCTCTTGTCATAAAAAGCTAGAAACAGAAGATGTACTTATCAATATAAAGGCCAGAGGATTCAAGCTGACAGTCAGACTCCAGTCAGCAGCCAGGAGGACAACCTTGCGTCTCCCGTTAATTTCAGATAATGCGCAATCATAATTTTATGGTAGGAATTTACTAAACTAAAGTTCATGATTACCATTAACCTTTATGCAAGATTCATTGTGTTAAACATGGGGGGGGGGGGTTAAATTTCACAGGGAAAATTGGTGCTACCTAATGAAGGCGTTTTATTCTATTCTTGTTGCATATTCCATTTTTTCTCTCCAAACTTTTATTTAACACATTTTTAAAAAATCATTTTGATCCATTTAACCCATAGAATGGGACCATAAACACCACTCCGGGTCAGAGTGGACCTGGGAGTAATGGCAATGAAGGGGTACTCCACAGTGATCCAGAATTGGAACTTCACCACTAGATGCAGTTTAACACCATATGTTATATACTGTATCAATTGACAGTGCTGGTGTGTAGTACACTGGATTAAAACCCAACGCAGGTATACAAAAGAAAGCTGGACTTTATTTTCTTCCTCGGTTGGCATGGATGAAAGGAGGTGTGCGCCGGCTTGGATGAGTGGTGAAATGAACAGTAGTGATAACAAGTCTTTTCCTTCGGAGAGTCGACGGGAGTGACTGAAGTTCGTTGCCACCAAAGCTCAACTGCTGAATTCTCCGTCTAACCGTCACTTTTTCAATTTTACCCAGCATGCCCTGGTCTATTCAAATTCCACCGGAACTGTACTGCGTGACCTGCAATCCTAGCTTTGTCACCAGTCAACAGGAAGTCCTTTGTCATCCTGCTATTGTTGTTTTTTCTGGACAGTTCGTTTGACCCGGTCAGCAGTAAGCCTCCGATCTTATTCACTTTTCCTCTTTATTCGATCCAGACTTCTGTCTGGAACATCCTTTGTTTCCCAATTCCTTTGTCTTTTTGATTCAACCGGAAATTCCTATTTCCGTTTGTACAATATCCAAACACATATCCTGGACACTCACTGCCTTTTAGCACATAAAAAGCGTTGTAGGTTTAGCATACGGGTAATGGTTTGCAACATTCCGTCTATTTTACACAATGGCATAGTTTTTTTCTCTCTCTCTCTCACCTACAGCTACGTGAGTGGCTGAACAGACCGATCCTTGAATGGCAGTCTCTGGTGCAGTGGCTGCAAACAAAAGGTGATGCTTTCTGTAGGTGTTGGATGTGCTGCTGTTTCTCCTTTCTTTTAGCTCTATTTTCTGTGGCAGCTTTTTTCCTCTCTTTTTCACTTCTTTTTGTTCCTTGTTTGACGAGGAGGCACCAGGTTGCACGGTCTTCTGCACAAGCCTCCCACGTGCCTACGTCGATGTGGCATGTCTTCAGGTCTCTCTTGCAGACATCTTTGAAGCGTAGGCGTGGTCTCCCTGCCGGTCAGGTGCCCTCCACTAGTTCACCATACAGTAGGTCTTTGATACGGGTAATAGAGCTGGGACAATCATATAGGTGCTAGGGCTTGACGTAAATAAGTAAGGGCCAAAGTGGAGTGTTGCATTTTATAGACTACCCAGCTACGTGGATTCTGTCCTTAAGCATTACGGATCAGTATTTACCATGTACCCCATGTGTACGGGTTAGGTACAAGACCCTATTAATATGAGACCAACCACGAACCGAAGCTCATGGGAGGCGGGTGCACTGATCGAAAGCATTACGGGTCACCACCCACGGCCAACAAGTGGCCCAAACACACAGAAAAGTTTGTTAAAATCAGATAATTCCCTGATTTTTAGTAATTTATTTTCAATTAGGGGTAGTGATTTGGGTAATTTTCACCTTTAGTTGTTAAATTCCAAGCAAATTAGGCAATTAGAGTAACCTCCCTTGACTTTCACTTTCAACTAAACTGGTAGCTATTTTGAAAGTCTCCGTGTGAAATAAACAAATCTTAGAAATTTTTTCGAAAACAATACAACTGCATGCTTTAAGATAAAAATATCATAAAATGTGTTCTTAATAACTGTGGCTGCCACTGGTAGGAAGCTTTGTTAGTAGTAGTAGTATTTTTGTCTTGTCATGGTCATCAGGCCTGATTTACGCCTTCCCCTTTCCCCCTTCCCCTGAAAAGGTACCCTGTGACCTGGTCCCCTTGTAAGAATTCCCTTAGAAGAAATAGTTCTTGGGTTTTAAAAACACCTAAATTGCATGTGTAAATGCATTTTTGTTATTGGTGGAGCATTTGTTTTCCTTTGTGTGGGTTTTAAATAGAGAACACTGCCTTAGGCGGTTATTGAAAAGGTTTTAGTAAAAAATGAATGTTTGTAGGGTTTTGGACTTGGAGTAGTGATTTTGGTAAATAGTCAGGCTAAGGGAGTTTCACCAAAATTCTTCCTTTCCCTTTGAGATGACCTTATGGTGTTACATATTAATTAGATCCCTATTACTTTTTAAGGTAGTATAGAAATCCTTATGGCGATCAATACAGCTGATGGCCTTGAGAGTGAGTGACAATGCTTGACCTCACTCTCACCTTGCGTTCTGGGGATGGAACATGAGAACAGAAGTCAATAGAAGCTCTTCCGGTTTAAGGTGGGCAACTCAGTTAGTTGCAGTTAGTCAGTTGCAGAGTTAGAAGCTAGCAAGATGTGAGTCTCCGCGCGCATTGTCTGGTCTGGGGGATCTGGAATAAAGTAACATCAAAAGTAAATCGAAGTCTTGTTATTACTAAAAGCTAACAATAGCACAAGGCTTCTGATAAGGAACGCTCCCAAACAGAGCAGACCCGGAACCCTCAATAGAAGACCAGACGAGACCAAGATAGAATATAGATGATAGAAAAAAAAGAGGTATATAACAATGGTTCGGTCACCAAAATTCTTCCTTTCCCTTTGAGGTGACCTTATTGTTCGGTCACAACCCTTTGGGTTCTCTCTCACAGAGCATTTTTGGCGGTATATTTGGAACCGCACTCTTAGTATAAAAATTACTAAGACTAGCAAATATATGCACCCTCCGGGTGCAAGTATTTGAATTTTAATGTAATGAAATATGTTAAATTTGAAATACTTTTGAAACTAAATAAAAATCCAAATAAAATGATTTGAAACAGAGGGGGTATAATCGAAGAATAGAACAACTTTGAAACTAAGTCTTCCATCATTTTTCATCACTCCCTCCTTTTATTGCTGAATTTTCCTAATTTAACTATTTAGTTAAATTAGGAAGTAAAGAATAAAATTACTGTTATTTCTTTATATTAAAGGATTTCTTTTAAGATTTATCCCCGAGTTTTTTGCTCATATTCATTAAGAAAAAAACAAACAATTAGAAATCAATAATACCAAGCGCATATTTAATAAAATTAAACTTTTAATATCAATATGCAAATTAGCTTTCCTGTTCACACTGTAACCCGCTATTTTGTTGCATATATAAATACAATTGCATGTTATTAGAATGTAGATAAAGTCAAAAGTATTAATAAGGTATAACAATTTTATCAATAACTGAGGTTTAAATAAAAATAAATTCATGGTGAATGTGACGTCAATAACTAAGGGAATTGTGACTTGAGTAGTGATTTATTTTCGGCTTCAGACAGACAAACACACAATCTCCATTATAATAAGATATAGTCCCATTTATGTCCCAGTCCCTATGTACCAACAAAGGTAGGCAGATTCTCCATTCTCTTCTATAAAACTGCATTTAATTTACATGTGTTATTTCTTGTGTTAAATTTGTAATTTCTCTAAAATGGTAAATCATCCTTTTTCCCCAGTTAAAACACTGTTTGTGCCTTTTGTGGCAAATAAGTTTAAATACCCCAAACCCCTTTTTAAGTTCTTTAATTTATAATTCATAGTTTAGCTTTGAATGTTTTTATATTTAGAATTTTTTGGTAAACCTATGGAGGCGTAAATCTTTCCTGGTAATTTTGTTTTTTTTTAACATTTTTGTGTGAAATTTGTTTGGTTTATTGTTCTGTAAATTTATTGTATTTTGTGACTTACACGAATTCTTTTCATTTAATTCACAGTTCTCACGGCATATACTGTATGGACAATAAAGAAGAATTAGAAATACAGTGTGGTGTGCACGGTGCTGCATAACCTTTTTGAAAATTGCTCGGGGAAGTCAAACTGGTTATTCAACACTTCTGTGGGACAGACATTTACAATAAAAATTAAGTTCATTTCAGATAATTTTATGCTAGGAATATAGCCAACTGACTTTCACTTTGAAACAAGACAGTAGCCATTTTGAAAGTCTCCATGCGAAATAAATAAATCTTAGAAACTTTTTCAAAAACAATACAACTGCATGCTTTAACACAAAAATATCATAAAATGTGTTCTTAATAACATTTTAATTTATTTCAGATAATCTATCTATCTATTAGTTACTACGCCACCCTCTACCAATTGACAATTATTCCTTCTTCTTTCTTCTACCTATCTTTTTATTTGTTATATTAAAATTGTTAAACCTTTAGTATTTGTTATCGTGTTTTTCTTTCATTCAGCATCCGATTTGAATTTGCGTATTTTCCCGCCCCCTTGAAATTATCTTCCCTTTGTACTTGAAAGGTTTATTCGCTTGTATATCGGAACTAGGATATTTTCCCCGGTATATTTACAAAGTGAATTTACCCGTACTCAGGAACTAGAAGATATCCCCCATGTTGGTATTGGTGCTTCACGGCGCTAATCCCGACATATTGCAAAAAACGAAAGTATCGTCGGATTCTGTTGAAAGGACTTCACGTTATTAGTTAAATTTACTTTAGAAATTTTGAATAGGTTTAGATTAGGGATGGAAGAAATTAGAATTCTGGTCGGTACTCGAAATAGTGCATGTCGACGCGTTTCACACATGCTATCGTTTATTGCGAGTAAACGCAGACTGACTGAACGACTTTTCGAGAAACTAGTATCAGAGGTAAATGACTGGCTAGAAGAGGCCCTTAGATTAAATAAAAAAATTACATGTCTTAAAAATATTAAAATAGAATGTGGTCTAGAAGATGACAGGTTCTGTGAAAGTCACTTCTTATTTACGACCACAAAATAAAATAAAATCAATTAGAACTAGCCTGCAGCATAAGGTCGCAGATAGCTCTGCTAACAAAATAAAAATAAACGAGTACTTCGACGAAATAAAAATTAAACCGAGTACGTCGGACAAAAAAAATTAAAAATGTAGAATTACCTCTTCTAACGAAATTGAAAATGTAGAAGTTACCTCTTCTAAAGAAATTGAAATTTTAGAGGTTACCTCTTCTAAAGAAATTGAAATTTTGGAAGATAGTTCTTCTAAAGAAATTAAAATTTTGGAAGATAGTTCTTCCAAAGAAATTAAAATTTTGGAAGATAATTCTTCCAAAGAAATTAAAATTTTGGAAGATAATTCTTCCAAAGAAATTAAAATTTTGGAAGATAATTCTTCCAAAGAAATTAAAATTTTGGAAGATAATTCTTCCAAAGAAATTAAAATTTTGGAAGATAGTTCTTCCAAAGAAATTAAAATTGAAAAAAGTAACATTAAGAGTACTCACGAAATTAAAACAAAAAATAGTAACTCTAACGTTATTAAGTTTTTAAAAAATTATCTTTCTGGCAGATTTGCTCAGATAATAAAAATTAAAATACCTAAGATAAAAGAAATTAAAGTTGAGGGTACTTCTCTCAAAATTAAAAATAGTAATTTTAACATTACTAAACAAATTAAAATGAAAAAGTTGGCTCAAGAGCCAGTTGAAATTCTAAATTGGAAAAAAAGAAAAAAAATGTATAAACCTTGCTTACCTATGACTCCTAAATTTGGTCTAGGACCGTTCTGGAAATTTTGAAGGTTAAACTAACTGAGGTTAAAATTAAATTCATCTTTCTGACACTTGGTCAGTTAGATATCTAAGAAATTCGAAATACCTTATTAAAACTATCCTTCTGGCAAACTTAGTTGGATAGCTAAAAATTAGAAATTAAAAAATGTGCTTAGTCATGAGCATGACTTTGAAATACGAAATTGAAAGTTATCTTACCTACACACAATGTTGGTTAAGATATCTAAAAATTTGAATTATCTTGTTTGAAAGGCCTTATCAAAATTATCTTTCTGACATATTCGTTGGTTAAGATATCTAAGAAATTTGAAGTACCTTATTAAAACTATCCTTCTGGCTAACTTAATTGGATAGCTAAAAATTAGAAATTAAAAAATATGCTTAGTCATGAGCATAACTTTGAAATGCGAAATTAAAAATTCTTACCTACATATAATGTTGGTTGAGATATCTAAAAAATTAAAAACTAAAATTATCTTTCCGAAAGATTGGTCAGATATTAAAATTTAAAACACCTCGTTAAACTTGTCTTCTGACAGACGTAGTCGGTCGATAATAAGACCTAAAAATTAAAAAATTATCCCAAGTCATTGAAATTAAAAAATTATCTTACCAACATACAAACTTGTTTGAGATAACCAAAAATGAAAATTTTGCTTCTGGTCGTTCGACCATTTTGAGAATCTTTAAAATCTAAATTTAATGTGTCTTCCAACACGCAAGTTGTTAGATATCTCTTAAAATAAAATAAGTCAGCGTGCATAACTCTCCCGTTAGACTTCCCCTAAAATAAAACATATATATATAAATGAAAATTCTCGAATTCTCTTCCAACTATGGGTGGCTAGGATAGCTAAAACGAAAAATGCTAATTTTGATTGAATTTGAACTCTTGAATACCTTTACCTGAGAAAAAAAAAATTCTTCCTGAATACAAAAATATATTCTGAAAATGAACAATGAATGTGTCTTTATGCAATTTTGAAATTGCATCCTGTTTTGGGAGTATGTCAAAATTTATGTTGTTAAAATTAAAAAAAAATTAAAAATATGAAGAATCTTCAGAAAAGCCATGACGTCACGGTTGCTGCTTCGTCCCAGAATTTGACCCAAGCGAGCAACCCCTACTATACTCGTTCCTTCAACACGTACGCCTTTGGGAGAAGGAAAGGACCAAGCTACAGAGAAATGTGACGTCACGGAATAGGGGCGAAAGGAGAATTCGCCTTTGAAATCAGTGTTGGCGCCCCCCCGCCGGGAACCCCGTAGCGTTCGCTACCACACTGGGTGAAAAGCCCAAGGTTCGACAGCAGACAGAATCCCTGTCGGCCATGCTACCTCCTCCGAATAAAATCAACACCGCCCTGAGGAATCTTAGAGGTATAAATCCCCCTAAGTTGAAAAGGTACCCGAGCCAACATCTCAAACACCAAGAACAAATTCCCCTCTTCCCCNGGTGCCAGACAAGGTCAATGAAAAATCTGGTTAAATAGTCAATTTCTAATTGATACAATGGTCTATACCATTCTCTAAATAGACACTTTAACATTTATTATTTAACAAGGAATACTTACTTCAGTCTTATCACACAGCAACTAAACGAAATTTCCTCAACATTTGTACAACAGCCATCTTGAATCTAGTTCAGCCAATCGCATCCCAGCACAGATTCGTGGACCACCACCAAAAGGAAGTAACAGAAAGGTTTCTTTTGGCTTTATTTTCCTCATTGAAACTGAAATAACAAATGTATATATATTACTTATATCAATCTAAGAAGTGGCTTCCCGGCATCGCCTGGGTAGAGGGTGGATTTTTTAAAAGTTAGTCTCGCAGATCCATTATTACTGAATTGTGAGTTGGATACCCCGCTGGATACCCCATTAAAATCCCTACGTAAAAAAAAGACCTTGCGTTGATCCATTGTCCACTCTGAAAATAGAAAGTTATGTCTACAATACTAAATGGAAAAAAATTCCATGTTGTTATTAATTAAATTTCATTTTTTAGATATCTTCATGAATATAATCAAATCTTCATTATTTTTTCTCAAAAACTGAGCCCTGGTGATATTCAATGTGTATATCTATTTACTTTGTTGTTAATTGTTTATTTTTGAAGTTTTCTACGGACACACAGATTCACGCAACTGCCCTTATATATGTTATAAGTTGACCATAATAAAGATGTTATGGTGAAAGTGCAGAGAATTTTTTACTCTCACTCATATATTAGATGCCTGATTCTTCAGTAAAACCTTAAGAAAAGAGAGAGAAAGAGAGATTGGGAGGAGAGATAGACAGAAAATGTTTGGTTCGTTTGATTTGTTTTTGTTTTAACGGCATATCAACCTCAGTGGGTCATTTAATGCGATAAATTTTTGAAATAAATCAATTCTTATGGATAATACAATTTTTTATAAATACATTTTTCTATTTAACCTAAATGGGACCCTAACAGGTACTACCACTCCGGGTCAGAGTGGACCAGGGAGCAATGGTGATGAAGGGGTGCTCCACATTCTCCAAACCTCCAAAACTGGAACCTCACCATCAGAATAGAGTTTAACGTCATTCCCAGGACATGTAGACCCGCAGCCACGCCTTCTAACACCCATATGATGAAAAGGGGTTGAGGCTTGCCATAAGGGCAATATGGGTTGGGAAAATCATATAGGTGCTAGGCTTGACGTGGCCAACCGATTGATCAGAGGGGGCCTCTCCGACCGCCCCGTCTAGCCCAAGAAGGGCCAAAGTGGAGTATTGCATGTCATGAACTGCTCATCACCTGGGCTTATCCTAAGCATCACGGGTCGCCACCCACACCCACAGGTGGCCCCATTGGGGGATGTCTTACCCCACTGCAGAGGTGCAGTCGTGCATTCTACGCCCCAGCCGACAGGGCGGAAGTCCATTAGAGGCGTTAAGGTAGTTTGATGTCCACTTTGTTTTTTTTTGTTTTTGTTTTTTTCTTCTTGCCGAAACTACTAAGAGATATTTACAAAAGCCTAGACTCCGAATACCTTATAAGATGATTTTTGAAAGCCTTAAAAAGCATGTTTATTAATTCATTGCGAACATGACCAAGCGGCGATTCCTATCACATTTCAGTTAAGACAACCCATCTATGGTTTAATATATCCGGGTTAAGGGATATTTATGAGGTTGGTATTTGGTATATTATCGCAGTAGTAGCTGGTATGTCGAATAGCAGTATGTCTTTTCCGAGCAGTCGTGGTGTAGTCTGGCGAGTAAGTTTAGGCTGGTAGGTCTTAGGCTCTTATACTACAGTGTTGAATATTTATATATTGTTACATAGTTAGTAGTCCTAATACTTTTATAAGGTATTGTAGAAATCATAATGGCGATTAGTACAGCTGATGGCCTTGAGAGTAAGTGACACGCTTGACCTCCCTCTCACCCTCCTTGCGGGATGGATCGTGAGAACAGAAGCCCATGGACGACCTGTCTTCGTTTAAGGATATAAGTAAGTTTAAGTCAGTTAGAGTTTAGAAGCCGAGCTAGCAAGATGTTAAGGATCTGCGCAGATGTCTGGTTTGGGATTTATAAATAAAGTAACATCTATGTAAATCGAGTCTTGTGTTTATTACTAAAACTAACAATGACACAGGCTTCTGATAACGAGACTCCTAGCATGGAAAACCAGACCAAAGTCCCCAGACGCTAGACAGACCTCTAGAAAGAACCGGACCAAGATGTTAGAAGATAGAACCAAAGCGCCAGAAGAATAGATGACCAGAGTAGAGTAAGAAGGGTATACAACGTTATTGATTTGGGTTATGAAAACCCCAGTATATAACAATATGACATTGTCCAATCAGATTATACTGAGGGGCACCAAGTTAATTTACATATTCATTACATCCAGGTTGAATAGATAAAAATAAATTTAAAGATATTTTTTTGAATAGCCAAAAAAAAAAAAAAAAAATCACCAAGGAGGTTGACAAGGCTGTAAAATCCAACCACAAATCAAACCATCTATATGTTGAACAGATAAAAAATATATTAAAAATGAGTATAAATAAAACCCTGAATACCCCAACAATAATGAATAAAACAAAAACATCTTTGGCATAAATAACGGGTATCTAAACATTAGCAACATAAATGAGAGTAACCTCCCTTGTTTGTTCACTTTGAGGAAGCTTTATGTTTTGGTTGCCATTTTCATTCACCATAAATCTACACTGAAATACAAATTTGTTCAAATCAAACAACCTGCATGTTTTAAAACGAAATATCAAAAAATGGGTTCTTAATTGTGCTTGCGCATTATTTGAAATCAATTGTTATTAAGAACAAATTTTATGATATTTTCATGTTAAACATGCAGTTGAATTGATTTGAACAGATTTGTATTTTCAGTGTAGATTTACGGTGAAATGAAAATGGCTGACCAAAACATAAGGCTTCCCCAAAGTGAAACAAAGAAGGGGAGGTTATTCTCATTTATGTAACTAATGTTCAGATTACCAAATAACGCAAGGGTTAACATGCCATTAAAACCAACCAACCACCCCACCTATCATCTATGGGTTAAATAGATTTAAAAATGTGTTAAAGGTGAGTATAAATAAATCTTGAATACTCAACATAAGGGATAAAACGAAAAAACGTCTTTGGCATAAAATAACCCAAGAGTTTGACATGCCATAAATCCAACTAACCAACTGTTTTTATACTTACTGTTCAGGATCAATTTTTCAGGTTCACTCCAATATCTCGGATCGGAATGTAAACCCCAATTGGGAATCACAATTGCTGTTTCTTGGGAATTCTTATTCCTTTTATGATGCAATCTTCTTTGCATTCTCTTGTCAGTCTAAAAAAAAGAGAAAGACAATAACATAATAATACTTTCTATAAAATAAGAAAATGCATTTTCATAGTAAATAATCATTGTCCAATGCATTTTCATAGTAAATAATCATTGTCCAATGCATTTTCCAATAGTAAAAGAATCATTGTCCAATGCTTTCATTAGTAAAAAATCATTGTCCAATGCATTTTCATAGTAAATCATTGTCCAATGCATTTTCATAGTAAATCATTGTCCAATCGCATTTTCATATGATTTTCAAGTAAAAATATCTTTTCCAATGCATTTTCATAGTAAAAATACATTTCCAATGCATTTTCATAGTAAAAATCATTTCCAATGCATTTTCATAGTAAAAAATCATTTCCAATAATTTCATAGTAAAAAATCTTTCCAATGCATTTTCATAGTAAAAACATTTTCCAATGCATTTTCATAGTAAAAATCTTTTCCATGCATTTTCAAGAAAAAATCATTTCCAATGCATTTCATAGTAAAAAATCTTTTCCAATGCATTTTCATAGTAAACAAATCTTTTCAATGCATTTTCATAGAATACCATTTCCAATGCATTTTCATAGTAAAAATCATTTCAATGCATTTTCATAGTAAACAATCATTTCCAATGCATTTTCATAGTAAAAATCATTTCCAATGCAATTTATAGTAAAAATCATTTCCAATGCATTTTCATAGTAAAAAATTTTTCCAATTGCATTTTTATAGTGAAAATCATTTCAATGCAATTTATAGTAAAAATCATTTCCAATGCATTTTCATAGTAAAAAATCTTTCCATGCATTTTATAGTGAAAATCATTTCCAATGCATTTTCATAGTAAAAATCATTTCCAATGCATTTTCATAGTAAAAATTCTTTTCCAATGCATTTTTAATAGTAAAAATCATTTCCAATGCATTTTCATAGTAAAAATCATTTCCAATGCATTTTCATAGTAAAAATCTTTTCCAATGCATTTTTATAGTAAAATCATTTCCAATGCAATTTATAGTAAAAATCCTTGTCCATGCATTTTCAAAGTACAAATCATTTCCAATTCATTTTATGGTAAAAAAAAAAAAAAATCATTGATTATAATTCGGACACATCATTTTGTTTTTTGTTACTCGGTTTACTAATTTTCATTTGTAAATCATTCTGAAATAATTGACATAAACAAATTTGAAATCATTTGTAACAAGGATACAAATCATAAATCAATTTGTAACAAGGCTACAATTCATATCCAACATTATTTTTTGCATGACTTTAAATGATCTCACGCTCGTTAGGTCAAATGTGAGGTCAATTTGATAGGATTACACTATAGTAATTGGATACATCCTTAATGTCTCATCCAAGCACATGTCAAGATAAGTCCAGTTTCTGTACGTTGTCATAATTTGGAGATTCCTAAAAAAAGAAAGAAAAAAGATAGATATCAAACTGATATATCCGGGTTAAGGATATATCTGGAAGTGGTATTTGGTATATATCGCAGTAGTAATTGGTACCGTCGAATAGCAATCCATCTGCCAAGCAGTCGGTTGTCATCTAGCGAGTAAGTTTAGCTTGTAGGCAATTAGGTATAGGACCAACACAGTGTCGACTATTTATACCATGACACTGTCAATCAGATTATAGTGAGGGGTACAAGGTATTTACATATTCATTATATCACAAACCAAGATATAAATTGTATTTCAATTTGCATCAGAAGTGGGGACCATATGACCTTTAGGCACCTCTTTTGCGATCTTGTTTCATAAGATATTTTTTTTTCATTTACACCGTCAAAATCAGGTTGTTTTGTTAACAAGACGATTTTTAGAGTTTTCCTAAATTATAAAACTAACCCTAACCCTAACCCCTAACAAACCACCGGATTTTGATGGTGTAAATGAAAAACATGTCCTTATGAACAAGATTGCAAAAGGGGGTCCTGAAAATCATATGATCCAGAAGTGGGTCATTTGTTCTGGGCAATATCCGGTCACCTTACTAGCCCCTATATGATTGCCCCAACCCTATTGCCCTTATGGCAAGCCCAACCCTTTTTAGTCATATGGGTGCTAGAAGGTGGTGGCTGCGGGTCTACATGTCCTTGGAATGATGTTAAACTCTAATCTGATGGTGAGGTTCCAGTTCTGGAGTTTGGGGAAATGTGGAGCACCCCTTCATCACCATTGCTCCTGGTTCCACTCTGACTCGGAGTGGTAGTACCTGTTAGGGTCCTATCTAATGGATTAAATAGAAAAGCCCGCAAACACTGCTCATCCACCTGGGTTTATCCTTAAAGCATCACTGGTCACCACCCACGGCCAGCAGGTGGCTCCATTGGGACCTCCTACAGGTACTAACCACTCACAGTGAGCGAGTAAGTTCAATATGTTCTTAGGATCATATTGGGTGATTTGAATTAATTCTTTCATTTAGAAATTAACAATTAAATTCTAAAGTATTGATAAGGTTTTCAATTCATTTTAGGAAATTTTGTTGAAATCAGCATTGCTGAAATTTGCTGAATCAGCAAAGTCGCTGCAGTTTGCTGAAATCAGCAAAGTCGCTGAAATTTTGGCTGAAATCAGCAAAGTCGCTGAAATCAGCAAAGTTGCTGAAATTTTTGTTGAAATCAGTAAAGTTGCTGAAATTTTGCTGAAATCAACAAAGTTGCTGAAATCAATAAAGTCAATATAAAATCTATGAAAATCAATATTAAATCTTGCTTGCATTATGATATAGACAAAGACGTACACAAAACCCATTGAAATTCTGAATAATTAAAAATTCTGACCTGTCCCAAGTTTTTCTTTACTATTCGCTGTGTTGTCCCCTTCCGCGATCTCGACTCATCAAAGGACACTTTTTTATTACACTGTCAAAATCCGGTTGTTTGTTAGGGGTTAGGGTTTAAGGTTAGGGGTTAGTTTTATAATTGTTGTACCGGCCGTTCCTACAGTGGAGAATATACACCGGTTCTCACTATAGATAGTGAGACACCGAGTGAAAAGCTTGTACTGTTACCGTTAACGGCAAGCTAGCCGTTCCTGTACCATTATTGTAAATACACTTGTCTTATTTTACCCTACCTCGACTTGACTTCTTTTTTACTGTTGGATTAACATCACAACAATAATTTAAAAAAAAAAACTCTAAAAAATCATCTGTTAACAATTAACCGGATTTTGACAGTTTAAATGGAAAAAATTGTTCCCACGAATCGAGATCGCAAAAGGGGTTCCTAAAGGTCATATGGTCCGATTTTTTTTGATTTTTTTTTTACTTAAATAGGCCAGTTTTTAGGTAATACAGGGTGACCCAACCCCCCAAAAAACAGAACCCAAATAAATGTTATTTAATCTTTATAGAAGGAAAAAAATAGAGGAGAGACATAAATATTTGTTTGTTCTGCTTATGATCAGTCTTTCGATCTCCAGTCTGTTTAAGATTAGTTTGGTTTCTTTGCACAATTATGGGGTTTCAAGTAAATGTTCTTTGTTAAGGGGGGCGGCAAAAAGAAGCGAGTTAAACGCCTTATTCGCAGGCTACAACACTGTCGTCATCTACCAGCAGCTGAAGTCACAACACTGTTACTGCCGTCACCCCACTTCTACTTATACTGCCATTTCCCCTTATCATCCGGGCACATCAGTCGAACCTTGCCCCCGTGCACAATTCTCGTGCATTCGGATGGACGCGTTTCCCCTTATCATCCGGGCAGATCAGTTGATCTTCGCGCCCGTACACAATTCTCGTGCATTCGGATGGACGTGTGTAGGCCCCAACATCCGGGCACCTGAATTGCACCTCGTGTCCATCCAGCGCCTAAATCTCATTTTTTTGCATTCCGGAGGGCACGGGTTCGACTCCGACACTCTCACTCTTTTTCCAAATGAGTACGGTGGTACTCGTTCTCCATCACAATCTTATCAACTTCTATAAAATTTCAAGAAACTTGTTAGACTTAAACTTCAGTCTTTGTACAATCATTGCTCAAAGTTTCAGTTATCTTGGTTGCTTTGCTTTAAAGACATTCTCTGTCTAAAATATGAGTCCAGTACAGCATCAATGTTTCTTTTTCTCCTAGCATTCACCCTCCGACCAGAATAAGTGTCTCTTAAACCTTTAAAATTAAGATTTTGCACAGTTCTCTCTGAATTTCTGGACCCAATCAAAAATCTTGATAATTAGGCTTGATAAGACTTCCTTAATGTTTTTTTTTTTTATAATTATTCATAAAATTTTAAATAATACAAAAAAAAAATTAAAGAATTATTTTAACTCTAAATACGGTCGTTTTATTTTAATTACTTTATTTATATATTTGAAATATAAAATTAATTGAACTTTACATCTTTCTTTTTTTTAAATTGTAAATTAAAATTTCTGACTATATTGTTATATATGATGTCATTCCTTCTACACAGGCGACCCCCACCCCAAAAAAACAAAACAAAATAAAAACAAACATTTTCCTGACCTCGCAACCAGGCCTGATTAACACAAGGCCTTTTTATGCATGGACTTTTATGGGGCATCCAGCGTGGATCCAGCTCACTATTCAGTAGTAATGGACCTGGGAGACTAATTTGCTAACTATTAGACCACGTCATTTCCACTCTACCCAGGCTACGTCGGTTTGGTTTGGTTTGGTTTACGGCATATCAACCTCAGTGGGTCACTTAATGCCAATTAAATTTTGAATCTGTGCTGGGATGCGATTGGCCAAACTAGAATTCAAGATGGCTGTTGTACAAATGTTGAGGAAATTTCGCTTAGTTTCTTGTGATAAGACTGAAGTAAGTATTCCTTATTAAATAATAAATGTTAATGTGTCTATTTATAGAATGGTATAGACCATTGTATCCATTGGAAATGGACTAATTCAAAGACTTCCGTCTTAGATAGACCAGATATGATGGGGTTAAAAACAAACACTAGGAACCTTTTAAACCTAAAACATTAACCCTTTTGCCACCCCCACAATAGACTTTATTTCTTATGCTTTAAATTTTTTTTTTTTTTTTACTTTGTCATTTCAGAAAAAGATTGAATTTGCCAAAACATTTATACTTAAACCGAAAAATGGGATCTGGATCAAAATTGAACACCGTTAAATATCCACACAAAGAAAAATGGGATCTTGATCAAAATTGAACACCGTTAAATATCCACACAAAGAAAAAGGGGATCTGGATCAAAATTGATCACTGTTAAATATCCACACAAAGAAATAAAAGGGATCTGGATCAAAATATCCTCACAAAGAAAAAGGAGATCTGGATCAAAATTGAACACCATTAATATCCACACAGAAAACTGAGCCAATCTAAAACAAATATCTATATATGAGATCATGTAATCTTGAATTATGTAGAAATTCCATTTTCATAATTTGTGTTAAGGTCACCTAATGAAATACACTTGAACTAAGATAGAGTTGCTTCCCTTTTGTTTTGTTTATATTTTGAATGTAGAATGCAAAGCGTTTATGCAGTTTATGTATTTGGTTGTCTGCGAGTTAAGAAGCCTCTTCTACTCGATATAAAATAAATCCTTCTTGTTAAATTTTACAATAACCTTGGTTTGCATTCATTATTTCAATTCAACATATTTTTTATCTGTACATCAAAACATAACAATTTGTTGCTTCATTTTTTAGTTAACTTTTTCATATACAATATATATATATACTAATATAATATACTAATATATATTAATAGGAACAAATATACTGTTGTAACCTGCTTAGCAAAATAATAACACGGGTAGTCCAGCTGACGTTAACCACGAGAAGTGATCACTTCCGCCTTTGATGTAATGAATATGTAAACACCTTGGTACCCCCTCACTATAATCTGATTGGACAGTGTCATGTATAAATATTCAACACTGTTGTGGTACAAGCGCCTAAACCTAAGCCTACCAGCCTAAACTTACTCGCCAGACTACCCCACGACTGCTCGGAAGACGTACTGCTATTCGACGTATCAGCTACTACTTGTTACGTTCGCCTATCGTTTTCAAACGTTTACACGCTGTTCAATCAGAGAGACCAAAGAAAAGTGAAAGGTGCACATGCAAAAATTGGCAAAGAACAATAAGACATAATATATTATTTTATGACATGGTTTTTTATTCAGGAAGTCGAGAGTTGGGAGGAGAGAAAAAGGTGGAAAGTTCACAAGCATGTATGCGTTATATCTATATCCGCCAAGGGGATATTTATTGGGACAATTCAAACCCGCATATGTACGTGTAAATTGAAGGGAAATATGAGGTGGTAATCTCTATAAGAATTCAAGACAGAATGAGACACTTATCTTAATTTTGTCGATTCATCCATGGACTTGCGTTTAGTAAGCTTCGCTTATTCAGTGGTTCTGTTCCTGGCTGGGTGGATGACTATTCTGGGTCTAATTACTTCTGTCCGCATGAGGGTGACGTCGAGATTCCAACTGGCCATAGTTGTAAACTTATTCTTTAGATTGCATGAAGATTATCATCACCTATCCTCAACAAGGTGATGAGCCCACTGTGTTCGCCGAAAGGGTCCCGAGTGAAAACTAACTTGGTGATAGAAATCTCTTCCCTTCCTTTTCTCCAGAGACCGGCCTACATGACAATAACTGGCCAAAGAAATTCTGCTCCAGATTTGGGGTCATTTAGTGGGACACGTACCTCAGCTCTGACATCACAGAGTTTCAAGAATGTTCTGGGGGTGTGTTCCCTTTTAACTTTCGAGTTTCGTTCTATAATCAATTTCGAGTTACTCGTAATACGTAATGTTACGTTGTAATACTCACGGTACTAAAACGATACAAGCACCGTAGTCCTCTTTTCTTTCTTGGTACTAAAACTCCGATAAAAAATCATAACACGAGAAACATGTCGTCACAACTCCCAGCCTTTATTAACGTGCTTGTCTAGTGGCTTCTACCAGGGAGGAAGGGAGGCAGAGAGAACGAGAGAGAGAGAACACTACTAGATTACTGGGCTCTCATGGGGGACCCAATGTCAGGTCCGTACCCTACGACATCCGCAGGCAAAAAGAGGACGAACCCTTTCTTCCTTCCCCCACGTCACCACGTGACTTCCGGTCAACACCCGACTTCCGGTCAACACCCGACTTCCGCTTGCCCCTCAATTCTTCGTTCGGGGTCACGCTACGGTCAAAACCATCGCTCTCCTCTTTTGGGTCATCACTATTTTTTAAGCCTTTGTTATTTATTCCTCCTCCTTCCATTAGCAGTTCTAGCTCACAAGGATCATATTGCAACAGTAACATACTGCGATAATATACCAAATACCAACTTCATAATATATCCCTTAACCTGGATATATCAACCTTTTATTCACAACTGAAAAGATGGCTGAAACGGTGCTTCCGTTTCTTAGTATACCACATATACTAATATATATAAATAGGTAAATATTCAAATAAAAACTATCTTTTCTCATTGTTTAATGCATATATTATCATTCTGGTTGTACTGACAGCACTGATACCCATGATACTCTCTTACCACCCATCCCTATCAGTCATCACATGAAATTCTACAAAATTTGTCACAGAATTAATGAGGATGATAGAATTCTTTCATATGATGACTGTAGAAGTTATCCCCTAGATAACATAGAAACAATATAATTCTCACCATTGCAGTGGGATTCTAACTACCGTCGAGTTAGCAGACAAGAACAACATGCAAGCTGTAACTTAAATACAGTCCTTGCAGACTGAGGGCTGAAGAGTGGGTACTTATCCATATCTCTACTCCCCTTGAATACCATCAGCCAATCAAAACCCAGGAAATGGACTTGCCAGAGTTCATAATGGAATAACCCAAAGCTGCACATGAACCACCTGCCAACACTCTAGAGAAAGTTTTGTAGTCAGCTTGTAACAGAGCTGAATACTTGACAAATCCAACAATGACGATGTAATAATCAATTATTTTTTTAATTATGAATTTGCAAAGAAGAAAAACATGACATTATTCATTATATAATAAAAGTGCATAATACATTTTGGGGGGTATTTTCCATGACTCTGAATTACCAGTAACATTTTTTTAATTCTACACTATCGTACTTTATCAACAAGCTATCTCTTAATTATTTAACATAATATATTGATTTGTGTATAAAAGTCGTCATCAGGGCGGCTTAATATCGATATCAGCCAGACAGCGAGGGAGTCTATCCCCTTTTCACTAGTGTTAGACCAAGGAGATTATTTTGGTATCTGAGGTGGAGTGCCACACCTATCATCAACTCCTTATTTTACCGCACAGATTCCTGTGCTACTCATACACTGAGTTGGCGAGGGCCGGTATTGAACCAGGAACCTTGGCATTCCTTGCCGAATGCTCTACCGACTGAGCTAAACCAGCCCTTTGTGTATAATGATACATTATTCCTTATATAATAAGGTCAGTTGATTAGTTTTATGGCATATCAACACTTTTTGGGTCATTTAATGTTGAATCAAGCCATTTTTGATAAACAAAGGTTCGTGTTGCTTACAGTACTTGTTGTTGCTTAAGTGGTCACCCAATTAAGTACTGAACAGGTTCATCACTGCTTAACTTTCATGATCTAGTATATCATATAATAAAATTGCAATAAGAAAGGCATTATGATAAGAATTTTTTTTTTTTTTTTTTAAATGTTTTTTTGGATTCATCATCATCATATCATGCCAGCAGCATGAATATCCATGACAATCTCTCGCCAACCATCCCTATCATTCATTGACCTCCGGGAGGTTCTCCGCACAGCATGCAGACACCACCACGGCCTGGAAGAATTGTCACTTCAACTTGTTGGGGAGGTCTGACTTCCATATAACTGACAGTCTGTTTATAGAAGACCATGTCTTCCCTATGCGTGCATCAACATCGCTTTCTGTGGATGAGATATGACTACCTAGGTACTTGAATTATTATTCTGGCTTTAGAGGCTTACCGTCGAGCGTGGAGATTTAGCCTTTCTTTTTAAAGCAAATGAGCTCTGTTTTATTGATTCAGCCTGTGTAGGTGTATCTCCAAGAAGCGCCAGGTCATCTGCATAGTCTGCATCCATAATAGTCTGCGCAGGATATCATCTACTTCTTGCCTTTTTAAGTGTTAGGCCTTTTTCTCTTATGGGATATTACTTAAACTTAATTGGTGTGGTAATTTTCACCTTTAGTTGTCAAAATTCCTAGCGAATAAGGCAATTAGAGTAACCTCCCTTGACTTTCACTTTGAAACAAGACGGTAGCCATTTTGAAAGTCTCCATGCAAAATAAACAAATCTTAGAAACGTTTTCGAAAACAATACAACTGCATGCTTTAACACAAAAATATCATAAAATATGTTCTTAATAACAATTAAGTTCATTTCAGATAATGTGTCTGCACAATTTTATGCTAGGAATTTAGCCAACTAAGGTGAAAATTACCATTGGTTTTATCAAGCATACCCACTTGAAAATCTGATATGCTTTCCCCAAAAAAGTAATCTAGAAAAAAACATTAAAATGTTAGTTAAGTGTCATAAGTAATTGAGAATTATCTCCCTTATCTTATTATTGCCTCCCCTTTGGTGAACTCTTTGGTGTTTACAAGAGTATATAAGCTCTCAGTAAAGTGTGCCATTATTCTAAGTAATGGAAAAGTTTGAATGATGATGTCAGCTTGGATGCGTGGCATATTTTTGATTGGACAAGGAATTATAGTTTTGATTGGATGAAAAATATACATGGTGAAGGGTAGAAAGGAAGAGTGAAATGAGAATAGTGAGATTTGGCCTGGCCATTGAAGGGTTAAGACGGACTGAGGCCTGGTCTCCCCGTGCTGTGATCATGGGCTAGATAAAATAAAAGCTTTAAACAAAACAATGTATTGTTAATTCAATTGCAATGACCAAATCAGACCATGGTCTGAAGAACAGCTCTTATTTAAGAAGTTAGTTAGAAGTCAATCCAACTAGACAACAAGATGGCAGCCAGACGAGATGGTAGAAAGATCAGCAAGAAAGAAATAAGATCTCCTCACCAAGTAAGTCTAATCTGTCTCAGCCTCTCTCTAATATCTCTCTATCCCTATATTATTTAAACTAGCAAAATAAAAAACGACCTCTGGGCGACGTAAAATAAATATTGCCTGAGGGGATGGAAGTTGAAAATTTAATATCAGAGAGTTTGTATCATAAGTAAAGTAAAATCATCAAATTTATTAAAGGAGTAAAAATATTAAAAAATTGAAATGGAAACTTAGTTCTGATAACTTTAAATATATATTAAAATAAAAACAAACTATATATAGATAGATAATACCAGGTATGTATTTCTTAAAACTTGTTTAAAAAACCAATGAGGACTGTCTAACATTGCATGCTCAAATTTTGAGTGTATTCTATTTATGACGATTTTAGGCAGTGTGACGTAGACAGTGACGTTTTTGTTACAGACAAAAACCGGAAGCGAATCTCCATTATTAATAGATATATAAAAATCTCAAAATATGTTGTGAAAAATTGTGCATTTTTAAACTTATATTTTTAGGTAGAATAAATAAATGTTTATCTATGGTGAAGATATTGAGTGCAATATGACATCTTCCAAACGTTTAAAATTCATTATCAAATTTTTAAGTGAATAAAGACAGGTCAATTGAATCAGAAAAATTACTTTTTTTTTTTTTTTTTTTTTTTGCATCAATTCTAAGAAAAAAAACATTCATTTAAATGTTATTTAAAAAGAGCAAAAAATATACAAATGACAATGAAAATTCCCCAGTAATCAAACTGACAGGATTTGATTATTTGATTTTTCTGTATTTTTTATATAATAAACACTTAAATAACACATTTTTTTTATCTATTGTTTTCTCTCATATCCTGTTTAAATGGTGAATTACTGAATTTCTTGTTTTGAATTGGTCCGTGATTTGACATATTTTTTTAAAACAAAATCATGTCCACTTTTGTACCCCCCAATTTTGAGGCTTTAAATTCTCCTAACTTTTGAACCACTGAGGATATTTGTATAATTCAAACAGTTTTGAACTCCATTTACAGAGTTCTATATAACTAATGTGATTAAATAACAATAACCTCAAATAAAAACATTCTTGAATTTTTTTTGTTTAAATTTATACATGGTATGAAGGGAACCTGTAAGCATTTTAAATCAATTTTTTAAAAGTTAGCATTTTTTTTAATGTAAAAATGGGAAGATCTGTCGTCAAACAAGATAAAAAAAAATTTGCTTGACAGTATTGTAAATGAAAATATTATTTCTAACACAACAGAAAGAGAAAACGCACTACAAAAATTATTTTTTGAGTTTTTGGAAAGTAAATTAAAAATTTTCAAATAGCTTTCTGGGGTGTTGATTTCTTTTTTTAATTTTTGATTTTTATTTATTTATATGGTCATCAGAATTTGATTTTTCTCATAATGTAAAAATTAGCAACTGTGATTTTTATTCTTCTAAGGACCAAAAGTTGAACCCACCCCCAGTAGCGGGTGGATATTTACCACATACCCCACGACCCACGTGTACGGGTTAGGCACAAGACCCTATTAATGTGGGACCACCCACAAACCGAAGTTCATGGGAGGTGGGTGCAAAAATGCATTGATCCCGTTGTCATTCCCCCTCTAGCACCGGCAATAAACCCAGCCCTGTCCCTTTAAATTGCCTGGGCAGGTGTTGCCTGCGGGATTAGACCCCTGGGATCAATGATGTTAACTTATGCGGTCCAGGGCCGAAGCCACCAGACCCTCCGGTCGAAACCTGATTTGTGGCTACAGAGTTTGAACTCGCATCCTTCTGATTGTGAGTGATGACTCGTGGTAAGATTCATATCATCCCTGTTGGCTAGAGTGGTTCAACCACTGAGAGGCCTAAAGGCCAAAGCGGTTTCTATCAAAGAAGGTGAATGGTTGTTTTCAGCCAGCCCAGGCCGCTGGACAACGTAACAGCGTGATCCGATGGGATTATTACCTATAACTCCAACCTAAAAAAGGGGAACCACTCTGATTGACTGATAAATCATTTATTTATTGATCTACTAGGAAAAAAGAAGATGGGGTTAGGGTTTCGGGTTAGGGTTAGGGTTAGGGTTTAGGGTTAGTTTAATGGGAAAATAATGGGTAGATTAATTAACAGATAAAATTCATTCAGAGTGGTTCCCCTTTTTTTTAGGTTGGAGTTATTGGAAATAACCTCCGATGGGATCCACGCATTTTTTTTTTTTTTTTGACGATCCATCGCATGAACTTAGTGTGTACGTGACTTCCCACATTAAAAAGACCTTGTGTCACATCCTAACCTGGTGGGAGGTCTTATTAAATACCAAGAAAGGCTGTTTTTAGTGTTAAGAGCCGGCTGTCCGTACCTGACTGACAACACCGCCAGCAACGAGTGACGACATGAAGACCCAAATGATATTTCTATTCTTAAAAAATCTCGATACACCACTACAATCTGAATTAATAAAAAAACGGTTATTTCCTATAAGTCTAACATGATCAAAGGGGAACCACTCTTGACTGATAAATTATTTATTTATTTATCTACTAGGAAAAAAGAAGATGGGGTTAAGATTAGGGTTTAGGGTTAGTTTAATGGGAAAATAGATAAATTATCAGTCAAGAGCGGTTCCCCTTTAATCATGTTAGCTTTATAGGAAATAACCAAAAAACTTTTTTTTTTTCAATTACAAAAAATAATAAAATAAGCTTTTCATCATAAAATTAAGTCATTAATGAATAAAGACACTGACAATTTCATTAAAATCGGATAATTCACTGATTTTTAGTAACTGTTTTTTTTTTTATGATTATGAAATTTTAAAAATTATTTTATTACACCCTTTTAATATTTTTTAACATATTAGTTACAAAGTATCGAAACTGGATACATTTTTTCCCAAATTGGGACTCGTCTAGACTGATGTCCATACGTCTAGACATCAGTTCTTTATTGTATAAGTTGCTCAGCAGCGCTCACGCTTCATACATCATTATTTGTACTAGTACAAAAAAAAACACACTCCGGGCGATGTAAAAATAGATTTTTGAAACATATTGCCTTAGGGGTGGGAGTTAAAAATTCAATGTCAGCGAGTTTGTACCCTAAGTAAGTAAAATCATCAAATTCATTAAAGGATTAAAATATTAAACGATTTGAAATGTAAACTTTAAATATGTATTAAAATAAAACAAACTATATATAGATATATAATACCAGCCATGTATTTATTAAAACTTGTTTTAAAAAACAATGAGGACTGTCTAATCTTGCATGTTCAAATTTTGAGTGTATTTATTCTATGTTATGACGATTTTGGGTAATGTGACGTAGGCAGTGACGTAATTTTTGTTACAGACAAAAACCGGGAGCGAATCTCCATTATTAATAAATAGATTCTAAATTTCAAGTTTAAGGCATACGTCTTCATTTAGATTTTAAATTTGATGATTAAAAAAAAAAAAGCTTCAGTCTCAATACTTTTTGATCACACCTTGAATTTGGTTCAATTTAGTCAATATTAAACGTACAAATAATATAATTTGATTGACATATTTTTTTTAGGGTTTTATAATGTATTTAGAATATCAGCTCTCATGAAATCCATAATTTTAAGAAAGCATAAATTAAGGGGAGAGAACTTTGTTATTCACAAAGTAAGGGAAATAATTCTGTTAGAAGATTTTTTTTCATTATTGATTAAGTCAGTGTTATACTCGTCTTCAGCACCCGCCCAATCAGCAGGGTTTAGAATACGCTGACTGTATTCTCTGTAAATGAGCAAGGATCCCCACATACACACACACACACACACATACACACACACACACATAAATAATACACCGTTCATTTTCCTGACATTTGTAAATTATTCTATGTTATATACATACACCTTTGATAGGTTGGAGCGCACCTGAGCATAGTACACATTTTTATTATTAGCTGAATGTGGGGAAAAAACGACAAAAAATAAATGCAAATATTCTGTGTGTGTGTGTGTGTGTGTGTGTGTGTGTGTGTGTGTGTGTGTGGTGTGTGTGTGTGTGTAAGTTGAAAATGGAAATGAATCCGACAATATGTTGAAAGGATAGATAAATAAAGGAAAGAAAATGTTGAATGGATAAAATTAACCATTGAAATTAAGTATGAATCCAACGGTAGACACATTAGTCTCAGTTGTTTGTGTTAGTATTGCAATGTATAATTTCAACTAAATTTGTTTAAAAAAAAATATTTTTCAACATTAAATGTATAGTAATTTGGGTTTTTTGTTGTTTTTTGTTGTTGTTTTTTAAGCAATACGTAATTAAAAACAACCTTAATCCCCAAACCCCTAGCAAAAAAAAATTCATTGATACACTGTAGTTAAACTGTCATTGATCACTTTTGACGACGATTTGCAAGTTTAACCCTGATATGACCATCTGCAAAATATTACATTTATCAGCTCTGTACGGACATTGGGTGCCGTCTAGAGGACTTTCCAAGTGTGTGTGTGTGTGAGAGTGAGAGAGAGAGAGAGATGATGATGATGATGATGATGGTGGTGGTGGTTTAACCATCGATGGGAGCCTAACAGGTACTTCCATTCCGGGTCAGAGTGAACCTGGGAGTAATGGCAATGAAGGAGTACTTCATCCCCCCAGAGCTCCAGAACTGGAGCCTCACCATCAGATGCATTTTAATGTCATACCCCGCTCCATCCCATTTTTAACACACGGCAGGAGTTACTGACAGCGCCGACGAACATTTTACTTTGAACGATAGTTTTTTGGTTTTTCCACGTTGTCTGTGATCATAGATAAATCTGAAAATTCAAGCATTTACTGAGAGATCTTAAATTGTTATTTTACTATAGTAATTTACAAGTGTAAAAAGCACCGTAAACATTAACCAAAGCTTATTGAGGAATACCATTTGTAAGGTAATCATTTGACATTACACCGTAAGAAGCTCTCCTGTGTTCTAAAATTAAATAAGTTCCTAAGAAAGCGTCATAATCTCTAAGGCGTGTTATTGAACGGAACAGGAAAGGTAAGTTGTTTACATGAGTGATTTATTTTATCGATAAAAATATGAAACTGTCTACAATGTTATAACTCTGAATTTCCGTGTTTTTTTTATTTGTAAATTGAGGCTTAGTCATGATATTTGATTTGAACTGATAAAATACATCTTCGTCTTTTAAATATATATATTTAATATTATGTATATATATTTTTTTGTTTTTTAGTTAAGCGAGTTTTATTATCTAATTAAATTAATTCAATCAATCAGCTCAATATTTTAAAACCTATGATTATTACACGATCGGGATTGTTTGTGGTTTCTTTTCCGCTCAAACAAAAATGCAGTTATGTATTTGAAAATAAGGAGTTTAAAAACGATAGACATGTTGAGGGGATATTATCTTTAGTTTATATACTCATTTTTGTTCATTTTTAAAAACGAATCCCACTACGAAAATTTCAGAAATATGACTCAAATTATTTATCAAAATAGAAATTCTTAATAATAAACTTATAACATGCCATCACTATAATCAACTTTTAAACTATAACAAAAAATATCAACTGAGGTGGTCACTACTAGAATAGGCTCAGTTCTAACAACAACCAACATTACGTTTTTTGTTTTGTGTGATATTATTTATATTGTGTAATGTGTGAAAATAAACCTTTGTCTTCTTCTTGACTGCCCCGTAAATTATCCGGGCAATTCAACCTCTTCGTTTTCTTGTTTTGTTTTTGTTTTTTGTTTGTATTTTGGTTAGAAAAAGAAAAATCTCTGAAAACACTTACCTGTAATCTTCGAAAGGAGGAAAAACTCGAAGAGTACCTTCTGGATATTTTTATATTTTTTGTTTTTATTATTAACGTTTTTCTATCCGTTTGATTAGCTGATGATGAGATAATCAACTTCCCATACCTACCAGTTTAGGGATTATTAGGGATTATTTTTGTGAAAGTAAATCCTGATTGCCGGCGAAGGGATTAGACCATTTTTTTTCCTTTCGTATTTAACAACAATTACGACACCTTCTAAGGTTTAGGTCATACCGAACTTTAGGTACCACCAAAATACGTCACGTGATCCGTTAAGGCCATATTGAAGGAAGAAACGTAAATATTTTTTAACATTTTTTAAGAATCTCGCAAAAAAGAAATTACGAACATAAAGAGTTGTTACAAAAAAAAACAAAAAAAAAACAGTTAATTCAAAGATCAAATTATCCGATCGGGGAAAAATTTCTCACCTTTATCTTGAAAAATAAGTAAAGCATTCCGTTTTTTTTACAACACGGTCAATTTCTTTATTGATATTTTTTAGCAGAATTCTGTATTCATGGTTGTTTTACTAAAAAGCTCCCGCATTGAAACTTATAAAAATCTTCTGATATAATTATTCAGACTCTTATCTTTAAAGAAAAGAAAAAAAAAACGTTTTTTGTCGGTTCAGGTTTTCATATTTCATAAAATAAAATAGGGAGGGTGGAGACCTCGTAAAAAAAAATTCTCCTAATATATTTTAGGAAAAAAACTATTTCAAACATATTTTCATTAAAAGGTAAGCAATTCTGGAAACTTTTGTGAAAATCGGACCATTAATTGATTTTTCAGAGAATTTTTTAAAAAAGCCTCTCGTCATAACTTGTTTTTGGCTTCGTTAAATTTCAATTGATTTAACGGTGCAAAAATAAAAACATTGTTTTTCGTTCATAATTTTCATTATTTCCGTGAGCTGAAAATTTATTTTAAAAATTATCTTGAGTTTGTTTAATGTTTCTTCTTTCGAATGGACAAAACATTTTCAAGATAATATTAACCTTTATGCAAGTTTCATTGGGGTAAATTTCACAGGGAAAATTGGTGGTACCTAAGGTGTGGTGATGGGGTTGGGTAAAGGCTAAACTTGCAAATTGGTCGGAAAATTAGGGTGACCCAGAAAAAACAGAACCCACAAATTTTGTAATAATACTGTTAATTTTAACTAGGGGGGTTTAGGTTTAGGATTTTAGGTTTAGGGTTAGTTTAATGGGAAAATAAATGATTTGGGTTCTGTTTTTTTCTGGGTCACCCTATAATATGTTTTAATTTTCCGACGGATTTGTAAGTTCAGCCAAAGTGACGTCCATTAGAAACAGTGTGAAACATGTCTGGACATGTTGGTCATTTTTAGCTTCAACTTCATCATCAGATGACATTTTAGTCACTTGTTCAGTCGTTCTTAATCCGTATCCTGTCGATTGAGTTTAGATAAAATTCGATTGTTGGTCTGTTGCTATTTTTAAAATATGGACTACAAAAACAAACTATCTGTAACAGGGTGTTTCAGAAAAATTGATAACATTTGAGATGTAACAGGGTGTTTCAGAAAAATTGATAACATTTGAGATGTACAGGGTGTTTCAGAAAAATTGATATCATTTGAAAATGTACAGGGTGTTTCAAAAAATTTGATATCAATTGAAAATGTACAGGGTGTTTCAAAAAATTTGATATCAATTGAAAATGTACAGGGTGTTTCAAAAAATTTGATATCATTTGAAAATGTACAGGGTGTTTCAAAAAATGTGATATCATTTGTAATCTAATAAGTTGACTAATTCTCATTCAAATAATCTGAAATTAAAACAGCATTTGTAGAAACAACTGAAAATTCTATGTTTAATGTTTAAACGTCTTTTCTTTTTCCAGTTAATGGAATTTCTGTAAAATGAAAATAAATAAATAATAAATAAATAAAACATAATTTTGAGTTGTTTCTACACATACTGTTAAAATCTGAAATCATTTGAATGAGTGTTGGTCAAGTTATTAGATTAAGAAATTGATATCAACTTATATATGTATAGATAAAATGGTATGTAAAACACATATATTGTTAAATTGAATTTATTTTTTCAACTTTTGCATTGCTAATATTGCCAATATTTTGATTTCATCAAAAAATCTTCATCAGAGTATAATGATAATTGTGACCATTTTAAGATGTGAATGTTTTTACCCAGGATTCGTCAAGAGAGAAACAGAAAATATTTTGAATTTAAACAGGAAATTTTTTTTTTTTTCCAAAAAGTGTGTAACACGTTCATTCATTGTGTCACATTCTTTTGCTGCGTCACATTCCTTCGGTATAACAGTTTTTATATGAGAAAGAAATAGTTAAATTCAAAAACAGAAAAATTCTCTTTTTCAAAAAAGAGAGTTGTATCACTTTTGTGGCCGATTAATAACAGATTTTTTCCAGAAAAGAAATGTTTACATTAAATCATATGTATATATATCAAATTCTGAGGTTAAACTCACGTCCGAGCTCGACTACATTAGAACCACTTTATTGAAAAATGGAATATACTGAAGACCTAATCACCACCACAATTAGAATTAAGTGCATGCAGTTTGCCACCAATCTTAGATTTGGACCTGAAAAGTGTCCTGTATATAAAAAAATTACCGTAGATTGGCAACACATCTCTACAATTGCTTGAACACATCAAACAATCTGTCCACCATTGTTTTCATTCAGTTAAGTTGCAAATTGTTCTCAGATCTAACATGCTATTTTCCCCCAATCTTAAAGATAGTGTGACCCCCCACAAAAAAATTTGCCTAATTTACTAATTTAAATGCGAATGCTTTGGCAAGTGGTTTAGGAAAAGGAAAATTCTGAATTCAAACCACTTAAAATTCCACTTAAGAAAAAAAACCATGTGTCACATCATACTTTTGTGGAGCTGTTGGTAAATCTATCTATCTATCTATCTATCTATCTATCTATCTATTATATATATATATATATATATATATATATATATATAAATATATATATATTGTAATACAGGTTCTAGTAATAACCTACTCGAGTTTCACCATAAGGATCTTCAGGGTTAAATCCACTGGATTAATCAAGATATTGATTAATTGCAGTCAATTACACATGTGTGTCTTTCGTGATAAATGGTTCATTATGGGATAGTATTCGACGAACGCTGTTTTGAAATTCAAAAGTTCAAAAAAGCGGAAGTTGTGTTTTTGCAAGGATCAAAATGTAAACATTGGTAATAATCTGTCTTAAAGTCTGTGAAGTGGCCTATTGTTGGTATATGCTAGACAGTGAAGGAGTCTGTCCCCTTTTTGCTAGTGCTAGACCGGGTAGATTGTATTCGCATCTGAGGTGGAGTGCCACACCTATCATCAGGTCCAAGCTGTGCTACTTATGTGCTGACCATTTAATTCATTTTTTCTTTCTTTTCTTCTCTTCCTCTTGCTTTCGTTTTTCCTTTCACTTTAAAAAAAAATTTTTTTTTTTTCAGACCAGTTATGGGAAGTAAAAATCATGGCTCGTCTTTCACAACTACCCAACGGCTGAATCGATCAAGTACGAAATCTGATAAAGGCAGCAAAATGGTCCGTGACGAAGATGCAGAATGTTATTTGTTCGATCAGCAAATTCTTGGGAAGATGTCCAAATTACGGCTTTTGTTCCAAAACGAGAAAAACGTTGTTCATGGGATTGTTGGCGTTCCGTTTTGTCAATGCTTTCATGATTCACACGCAGTACGTCCCTGATGAATATTGGCAATCTCTTGAAGTGGCACATTCCTATGTGTTTGGGTGAGGGTTTTTCTCTTGTCTTTTTTTTTTTTTTTTTTTTTTTTTTACAGTCATGTGTATTTGTGATATGAAAAGGTGTACCAATTAATCAATAAGCACCCCAGCTGGGAGCTGTTTTGAAAGGAACACCTTTTGCTTTTCACCATAAACTCCCGCTTGTTTATTTACAACAACAGTCGATTTTTTTTGCATTAGAATTTCACTGTAAGATTTTTTTCAAGTTTGTTCATGTATATTTACAACCCAAAGACACGGTTTTATACTAAAATAGTTTTTGATTTTAATTAAAAAAATTAATTATTTCATGTTGTTGTTGTTGTTAATTCAATAGGATTTTTTTTTTTAAATTATAAAACTTTAAACGAAAGACATGTTTTTATATTAAAGATACATTTTTATACTAAAATAGTTTTCGATTTTAATAAAACAAAAATAGTTATTTATTAGTTACTTTGTCCCAACATCCTTTTATTTAAATAAGCATAAAAAATATTTTGTAAATAAAAACTATTTTCATTTCAATAAACATATAAACATTACGGGTCACCACCCACGGCCAACAGGTCGCCCCATTGGGGGAGTCTTATCCCTCTGCAGAGGTACAGTCAGTGCATTCTAATGCCCCACCAACAGGGCGGACCAAATTTTCAATGAATAATTAAAAGAAACTAAAAATGTCTCTTTTTAAAGTGTAAAAAGGGGATGTTTTAATTTCTTAAAGAAATAAGAAAAAGTCCAAAATATTCATGAAAATTGAAAACTAAATTTTTTTAAAAAGACAAAAAGAGAATATTTAATTGATGTAAGTTCAAAATAATTAAAAAAAGTCAACTAAATTGAAGCAAAAGTGAACGGTTATTTCCAGTTGAGTAACATGAGTGACCCAGAAAAAACAGAACCTAAATTATTTATTTATTTCCCCATTAAACTAACCATAAGCCTCAACCCTAACCCTAACCCTTGTTGGACTTAAACTTTAAAAAAAATTAAAATTAAAATTAAGTTTTATTACAAAATTTGTGGGTTCTGTTTTTTCTGGGTCACCCTGTAATATTATGTTATTCAACTAGGGGTAGGGTTAGGGTTTAGGGTTAGTTTAATGGGAAAATAAATAAATAATTTGGGTTCTGTTTTTTTCTGGGTCACCCTGGAATATCATGTTACTCAACTAGGAAATAACCAAGTGAATTGTATTAAATTTCGTGTTTAATTAAAATAAAATGAAAAGAAAGAAAAAGGCCATGGCACAAAAAGTAATAACAATAATATTAAGTATTATTTACTAAAGTATTTACCATCTAAATATATATATATATATATATATATATATATATATCTTATTATAATGGAGATTGTGTGTTTTTCTGTCTGTAACCGAAACTATAATACTAATCGAGTCACAATTAACATAGTTATTTACATCTCATTCTCCATGATTTTATTTATATTTAAACCTCAATTATTAATAAAATTGCTTCACCTTTTTATTAGTGTTGTCCATATCTACATACTAATAACATGCAATTGTATTTATACATACAAAAAATAGCGGTTTACAGTGTGAACGGGATGGCTAATTTGCATATTGATATTAAAAATGTGATTTTATTAAATATCTGCTTAGTATTATTGATTTCTAACTGTTTAGTTTTATTTTAATGAATATAAGCAAAAATCTCTACAATGAATCTTAAATGAAATCCATTAATAAGAAAAAATAAGTGTAATTTTATTCTTTATTTCCTAATTTAACTAAATAGTTAAATAGTAAAATTCAGCAATGAAAGACGGGAGTGATGGAAGAGTAAGTTTCATTTCTATTTTTCTATTATACCCCCACTCTGTTTCAAATCTTTTTATCTGCCTTCTTATCAGACTTTCTAATTTAATATGATATTTTATTACATTAAAACTTGAATACTTGCACCCGGAGGGTGCATATATTTGCTAGTATATATAAAAGAAAATGTAAAAAATAAAATTCGATTTATAAATGTAAACATAAATACAATTCATTTTGCAACTGAATTAAATGTTTCTTTTATTTTTCAGTTACGGCTACAAAACGTGGGAATGGAAGAATGGACTTCGTGGTTACCTCTACCCTTCAGTCTTTATTGTTCTATTCAAATTTTTGGATCTTTTTCGACTTGATTATCGGATTCTGTTGGTAAGGATTGAAAATGACATTATTTGTCTGTAATTATTTCAAATGGAATTCCGTATATTTGATAAATGATTCATTTATGTCAAAATATTTCATTGGCTTTAGATTAATATCTATATTAGTAATAGTTGTTACATTTACATTTACATATAAATTTCATACCCTAAATGTATCAACTATTATGGGACAGAACTAGTGAAACATACAACCTCTGTCCCATAATAGTTGGTACATTTACATATAAATTTCATACCCTAAATGTATCAACTATTATGGGACAGAACTAGTGAAACATACAACCTCTGTCCCATAATAGTTGGTACATTTACATATAAATTTCATACCCTAAATGTATCAACTATTATGGGACAGAACTAGTGAAACATACAACCTCTGTCCCATAATAGTTGGTACATTTACATATAAATTTCATACCCTAAATGTATCAACTATTATGGGACAGAACTAGTGAAACATACAACCTCTGTCCCATAATAGTTGGTACATTTACATATAAATTTCATACCCTAAATGTATCAACTATTATGGGACAGAACTAGTGAAACATACAACCTCTGTCCCATAATAGTTGGTACATTTACATATAAATTTCATACCCTAAATGTATCAACTATTATGGGACAGAACTAGTGAAACATACAACCTCTGTCCCATAATAGTTGGTACATTTGCATATAAATTTCATACATTAAATGTATCAACTATTATGGGACAGAAGTAGTAAAACATACAACCTCTGTCCCATAATAGTTGTTACATTTCATATCATAAAATAATGTCCAGTGTCTAATCAATTTCGAAGAAACTTCATCTTCAGAGACTGTTTTTGAAATGTTTTGAAATTGATTAGACACTGGACATTATTTTATTTTTTCATATGCATTGTAATTGCCTTCTTAATATAAATAAATAATAATATACTTAATAATGCTTCAAGCAAATTATCAAATACTATTAACAATTTAGTGTTTTTTATGAGGAAGTTTATCATCAAATACAAAAAGAAATGAATAATCTTGCTATTGCATATCATTCTAATCTTGTATCCTATCTTAAATGTAGTATAGTGTAGTGTAGTATAGTATTTCTAATAAGAATGTTCTCTGGGGGGCACAGTTAAGTCCTTCGCTTTTACTCTCCCGACTGACCGAGTGTTCAGTCTGAAACAATCTCTCCCAGCAACGCTGCACTCTTCTCACCAACACTATCAAAATATCTTTTCTCTCGTGCACTCGTCACAACAGCCAAAATGCTACTGCAAACTTTTCTCGTTCTCCGTCACAGTATACCTGATTATTTCCTATAACTCCAACATATACAAAGGGGAACCACTCTTGAGGGATAAATTATTTATTTATTTTCCCATTAAACTAACCCTAAACCTTAACCTTAAACCTAACCCTGTCTTCTTTTTTCCTAGTAGATCAATAAAAAAATAAATAATTTATCCCTCAAGAGTGGTTCCCCTTTGTTTATGTTGGAGTTATAGGAAATAACCAGGTATACTATACTACACTACACTATACTATATTTAAGATAGGATGCAAGATTAGAATGGTATGCAATAACAAGATTATTCATTTCTTTTTGTATTTTTTATGGACCTGTTTAAGGGTTAATAAATAATAACTCAACACGGGTATAAAATGTAGGGAACAGATTATATTCAGCAATATATATCAACGTACAATGAAAGGGTTTCCTTGTTTCAGCTTACACGAAGAACTGTTTCTCGTACTACTCCTATTTACATGTGTCCCACTTTCACACGATATGGCACAAGGCTGTTTTATGTGGACACCACCCACAAGCCGAGACTCATGGGGTGGTAGGTAGAAAAATTGCGTCGATCCCAGCCCCGACTCTTTAAGTGCAATGAGGCAGGTATCTGGGATCGACGCTATTAATTTAGCAGTTCACTGGACCCCCGTCCCGAAGGACAGGTGTTTGTGGTACTACTCGTTTGAGTAGCTTTACTCTGTTAAATATATAGCCTTTGGGTAAGTCCATGTTCATGTCATAGGTGAGTCACCTACAACAGTATTTGATGCTAAACTTCCTCATAAAAAAACCTAAATTGTTATTTTTTTCTTTTTCAGATCAAACTGCCAAGAATTCTACAAGGGATTCTCGCGGCTACTGGCGACTTATATTTATACAAATTATCATCCCGCTTAAGTAACAAAGGTGTTGCCCAGTGGACCGTCGTGTGTCAGCTTCTCTCCTGGTTTACTTTTTACACCTGTACAAGAACATTGACCAATGCAGCTGAGACGGCCCTTACCGTTATTGCTCTTTATTATTACCCTTGGCCAGCATCCAAACCTGCGTAAGAATTTTACCATTTCAAAAGACTTTTCAAAAGAGAAAGTGCTTCTTACTCCCTTACTCTTACCTGGCGTGGGTGGGGATCAAAGTGTAGTATCTGTTCCAGTTACTGTGCTCTGATTCTTCCCTGTCCGCCCGGTAAAGTACAATTAATAGCGTCGATCCCAGGGGGCTATACCCCCAGGCAATACCTGCCCCCTTGGAGGCAGGGCTGGGTTTATTGCCCAGCACCTGAGGCACCCCCCTTGAGGGGGAATGCCGAGGGAATCGACGCAATTTTTGTTCTTTCCCATCCATGAGCTTCGGCTTGTGGGTGGGCCCACGTTAAAACGAGGCCTTGTGCCCAGCCCATACAAGTGGGGTATGAGGCAAATACCCTTACTCTTACTAGTGTTGGGTTCAAGGTTATAATAGAAATTATAATTGGTTAAACAAACAACTCCGACCAAGGGTGTTAAACATAACATTGACTTTAATATAAGTACAGCACGTGGAGAAACGTATAAGACATGAAATACATATACGTGACAAAGCTACGTAATGTACATGTGGTTGGCATCCTTCCATCTACAAGAGACGATGGAGTAGTGCCAAGGTTTTTTATTCATTTTTTTTTTTTTTTTGTTAACTTGAACTACATAGCCTGGGCGGGTTCATATTGGAGGATGAGCCGTTGCCCATGCAGCAAATCCCCCCTCTCCACACTGCCGCTGTGATCTAAAGGAAAGGTAAGGGACCAATGCAGTTTGGCAACGGTAGTGTCGCAGGAGTTGATGGGTAATACTGGATTTCAGCATCACACCACCTTAGGGACTCTGGCTCCTGGTTTATTTTTTGGGTTTTATTCCCCTATATTGCTTATATATATATATATGTGTGTGAGTGTTAGAATAGTGTTTATTTTATGTTTCTGCTTTATATCACCGAAGGTGAACACTTAATTTATAAATATAGCTGACTATATTATTAATATTAATGTTTATTATATATATATATATATATGTACATGTGAATGATACATAAAAAGAAAGGTACAAAGTAGATAAATATAACAGTAATGAAGGGTTATGGAGAGTCCATAAGAAAGTCACTTACTAATGCCTGTGTAGGGGGTGAGAACCCCAACAAGAAGGGTGTAGACAAGTGTCTAACCCATAGCTGTCAAGTCCCGAGAAGAAAAAGAGAGGCATAGAGTTCAAAACAGGTGCTTAAATACCAAAAAAAACCCTGGTGGTCAAAAACAGGAACCCAGAGGGAAGATACTCTTCCAGGTAAAGGGAAGAACCCAACACTAGCAAGAATAAATTTAATTGATTAACGGTGCAAAAAATGAAAACATGTTTTCAATCATAATTTTCATTATTTCCGTAAGCTGAAAAATTTTTTTAAAATCATCAGGAGTTTTACTGTTTCTTCGAATGGAAAAAAAAATTCAAGATAATATAATTTATGCAGTTTCATTGTGTTAAATATAGGGGGGGGGAAATTTTCCAGGGAAATTTGGTGGACCTAATGTTATCTACTAAAAAGTATTTTACAAAATTTAAAGTTTAAAATACAGTATTGAAATAAAATCAGTGCTATCAACCCAATAAAATATTTTTATTAGAGAATATGAGATATAATGTTCAAAATCATTAAGAACATCTCTTAAGATTTGAATAATTCTTTCATTATTATAACATGAAATAAATATCAAGATTTAAATATGCTATGGGAGATTCAAATTTTAAGAGATGTTCTTAATGTGTTTGAAAAAAAAATGCATTATACTACTAGCAAAAAATAAAAAAACAACCCTCCGGGCGATGTAAAAAAATAGATTTTTTAAACATATTGCCTGATGGGGGTGGGAGTTAAAAGATTCAATTCAATGTCAGCGAGTTTGTATCCTAAGTAAGTAAAATCATCAAATTCATTAAAGGATTAAAAAAAAAACAATTTGAAATGTAAACTTTAAATAATATTAAAATAAAACAAACTATATATAGATATATAATACCAGTCATGTATTTATTAAAACTCTGTTTAAAAAACAATGAGGACTGTCTAATGTTGCATGTTCAAATTTTGAGTGTATTTATTCTATGTTATGACGATTTTGGGTAATGTGACGTAAGCAGTATGTTAGTTATGTTACAGACAAAAACCGGAAGCTCGTGCGGAGGGGTTGGGAAATATATATATTACATAAACACCCCTCATCTTCTAAGCTATGTTACATAATGCTTATCTGAACAAAATATTGGTCCTCGTTTCAACCAACCAACCATTTATTAAAATTCTTGATGTTTTTTTTTTACACGATTTATGGTTATTTCCTACCTAAAAAAAGGGAACCACTTGTTAAGTTTTTAATGGCCATTGCTTGCCTTATAGCAGAAGTGCTTATCTGTGTGAATCCTTGATAAAGAGTCCGTCCACAATGTGATCCTTTGGTTACAAAGTGTCCTGATTACTGGTAATTGTATAAGTCCTTCGTGAGTATTGGTAAAGATCCGGCAATCCTATGTGCGTCCTCCAATAGGGCAATTTGAATTATGACCAATATGAGGGGGAGGGTTAAGTATCTTATCAGCAGGTAGTACTGCCAGTGATTGGTTAGAAGAGTCAATCACGTGACCTTGGCCAGCCTATAAGTATATCAGGGAACTAGCACACACCTTATATCTAAAATCCGACCCACTCTTAATGAATTTTATAAATTATTAATTATTTATTGACTACTGAAAAAAGAAGACTGGTTTAGGTTTAAGATTAGGGTTTAGGGTTAGTTTAATGGGAAAATAATGGGTAATTAATTAGCAGAATAAAATTCATTCAGAGTGGTTCCTCTTTTTTTAGGTTGGAGTTATAAGAAATAACCATTTATTTTCTCTTTTTGTTTTCCAGGGGTAAAAATGCCACCATAAAATTTCTATTTCTGGCTGGTCTCTCTGTGATTGTTCGACCCACTGCAGCTGTGACGTGGATTTAATGTGCGTGGCACATCCAGCGACAATTTTCCATCAGACTTCTCCTTCATTATTGTTTTGCAATGTGAGTATCATTATATATTCTCTCTTCTTAATTTGTAACGACTGGTTAGCTCAGACGATAGACCACTCGTCAACTCAGCACATGTGGGTAATCTGATTGTGCAGCGAAGCATCTGTGAGCTGACGGTAAGTGTGGCACTCCACTTCAGCAAAAACAATCTCACTGGGTTATTTCCAATGACTCCAACAAAAAAAAGGGGAACCACTCTGATTGACTGATAAATTATTTATTATTTCATTGATCTACTAGGAAAAAAGACGACAGGTTAAGGTTAGGGTTTAATAGAAAATAAATAAATAATTTATCAGTCAATCAGAGTGGTTCCTTTTTTATGTTGGAGTTATAGGAAATAACCCTCACTGGTCTTATGCGAACGAAAAGGGGATAGACTCCTTTGCTGTCGGCTGCTACTGACAATAGTCCACTCTGCTGGTTTAATTTTTTTTTTTTTTTTTACTGTTAATTTAGAACAGATTTTCTCAGCTAAGAATTCGCTTGACATTTAGGGATCCATGGAAGTAAGGGTAAAAAGAAGAATGATATACATGAATAAATAATATTATTAACACTAGCAAAATAAAAAACGCATGTCATGTATTTATAAACTTGTTTTAAAAAACATTGAGGACTGTCTAATGTTGCATGTTCAAATTTTAAATGTATTTATTCTATGTTATAACGATTTTGGTAATGTGATGTAGCAGTGACGTAATTTTTGTTACAGACAAAAACCGGAGGCGAATCTCCATTATTAATAGATGTGACAAATTTCTAAATGACAATATTTTGAATTTTGCTCCAAAATGTTGTTTTTTTAAATAAACATAATATCACAAATTCAAATGAAATACTTCAATACCTAATTGGTTGAGCACTTAAGCAACAACAGTACTGTAACCAACCCGACTCTTTTTTTTAATCAAAATGACTTGATTCAGCATCAAATGACCCAAATAAGGATTAATAAGTCATAAAACAAAACATTTGGTTGTTATAATAGGGACTATATAATAGGTTGTTATAATAGGGACTATAATAGGCATTGAAAGTAATTTGGTGTTATTGATCTCTTATATTATTTGTGTTATCCTCCACTGTATTAAAATCAATCCAATGAATGATTTTATATAGAAACCAATTAAGGTTATTTCCTATAACTCCAACCTAAAAAAGAGAACCACTCTGAATGAATTTATCTGTTAATTAATCTACCCATTATTTTCCCATTAAACTAACCCTAACCCTACTCCTAACTCTAACCCGTCTTCTTTTTCCTAGTAGATTCAATAAATAAATGAATAATTTTCAGTCAGAGTGGTTCCCCTTTTTTAGGTTAGAGTTATAAGTTAGTAATAAGTCAAAACATTTTTGTTGTTATAATAGTCCCATAGCATTGAAAGTGATGTAATGAATACGTAAATACCTAGTACCCCTCACTATAATCTGATTGGATAGGGACCTCCAAAATATTTGACACTGTGGTGGTACAAGCACCTACTAGCCTACTAGCAAGACTACCATGCCGACTGCTCAGAAAAGACATACTGCTACTCGATGCACCAGCTTCTATTTAACCTGCAATAATATACCTTACTACAACTTCATAATATAATCCCTTAACCCGGATATATCAGAAAGTAACACTGGGACCAACATTTCTAATAATAGAAGTTAAGCAGTAAATAACCTCTTCAATACTTAATCGGGTGACCACAACAGCATGTACTATAAGCAACCTGAGTCCTTGTTTATCAGAAACGTGAAACACCGAAAAAGAAATGAATTGGCCCATTTCATTCCCCGTCAAGTGCTGGCAACGTTTATTCGAGCCAGACACAACAAAGCTTATCTTGTCCGTGCCGTTGTCATCCGCCCCCCCCGTTTAGCTGGAGTTACAACGTCGACTATCCAAGCGTTGACGGAAATGGAGAGGAGCTGGAAGGGTGCAGCGAGATGCGAATGGTGAGACAGAGTTGTCATAAAGAAGAAGAAGAGGAGGAGTAAGGGAGAAGACAGAAGGAGATAAAGAAAGAAAGAAATAGTATTCGAATAGGAAGATGAGGAAAAGAAGAATACGGGGATTACAAAATAGATAAAATGAAAGAAATGGAGGGGAAAAAGAACAGAAAAGAAAGAAAACAAAGAAAATTGATAATAAACGTGAGAAGAATAAAAGAAAAAGAAGTACACAAGAAGAAAAAGGGAGGAATAAGAGAAAGGGGACTAGGAAGGAGAACAGAGATAGATAGATAGATATAGATAGAGAGAGAGAGAGAGAGAGAAGAAGAAGAAAAAACAACAGGATTAAGGGAAGAAGGAGAAGGGAAAGGGAGTGTGTGTGTGTGAAAAAAGAAGAAGAAGAAGAAGAAGGAGAAAGAGACTAGAAGAGAATAGATAGAGAAGAGAGAGAGAGAGAGAAAAGAGGAGGGAAGAAGAAAATGACTCGAAAAGTGTTGATATGCTGTAAAACAAAACAACCAACCATTATTGTCTTTATTTTCTGACATTTTGGGAATTATTCTAAACAGTGAAAATTACCAAAAATGCGATTATTAAGAATTAAGGATCACCTTGGTTAAAACATTTTTAAGTATTTCCTATAATCTAACATGATCAAAGTTTTACACAAAGGGGAGGTAATAATAAAACAGGGGAAGTAACTCTCAATTACTGAGAAAGCTTTATTCTACTTAGAATACAGTTGCAGTTTTCTTGGGAGTTATATACTTTCAGAACACTAAAGTTTTACACAAAGGGGGGGTAATAATAAAACAGGGGAAGTAACTCTCAATTACTTAGAAAGCTTTGTTCTACTTAGAATACAGTTGCAGTTTTCTTGGGAGCTTATATACTTTCAGAAAGCTAAAAATTTACACAGAGGGAGTATAATAAAAACAGGAAGTAACTCTCAATTACTTATTACACAATGTTTTTTTGTTTTGTTTTTCAGAGGAACATCCCTTTTGCTGTCAATCCTTGTGGACTTGTTGGTTATGTCGACTTGTTCTTGTACATTATAACTTTTTCCATTT
The DNA here is from genome assembly GCA_023376005.1 of Doryteuthis pealeii. Classification (NCBI taxonomy): domain Eukaryota; kingdom Metazoa; phylum Mollusca; class Cephalopoda; order Myopsida; family Loliginidae; genus Doryteuthis; species Doryteuthis pealeii. The sequence continues at coordinate 89,172,412 of CM042160.1, forward strand.
TAATGTGATGTCGGATCTTGGTCCTTCTACGGTTCCCATCCTTGGTACTGGTATATTGTGCAAGGCTTTCCGGTTGTCATGGCACTGCACCTTATACCGTTCATTCTTGTGTTTTAAAGGCAAAGAACAAAGTCCTTTGGTACTTATTTTATGGACAATACTAATTTACAGGTAAGGCATTTCTTGTATTACATTATGGGTTATTTCCTATAAGTCCAACATAAACAAAGGGGAACCACTCTGACTGATAAATTATTATTTATTGATCTACTAGAAAAAAGAAGACGGGGTTAGGGTTAGGTTAGGTTAGTTTAATGGAAATAATGGGTAGATTAATTAACAGATAAAACTCGTTTAGAGTGGTTCCCCTTTTTATGTTGGAGGAAATAACCAAAATATGGATTGTTGAATTTTCCTGAATGCATCAGATTTTTTTTTCTTTTTCATGAATTATATGAAATATTGTTCATTTGTACGAAATCCATTTATTCTACTTTGACTCCTTTTTTTCTTTTTTTTCTTTTCCTTTCCAGTTTTCTCAGTCATAAAGAGTTCCGCTTCTTATTACGATATTCCTTTGTCCATGCATTACTGTGCGTCTACTTTCACTCCTGTGTAAACCTGTGGAATTGACAGACAGTGAAAGTGACAAGGCTCTAGCAAGTGACAATTGCGCCAACCGTCCGGTCGGAGACAGGCAAGCTGTAAGAAGACGACGAACACAAATCACGTCTATCAAGGCGTACTTCCTGCTAATCCTATTGCTGGTAACCAACGGACCAATGGCGTTGTATTTCAGTCTCCTGCATCAGAGAGGCACCGTCACTATTATGAATACATACATGATGAAGACGTAAACAAACCTGCTAACGTCCTCTTCTGATGCCGTGCCACTCAACACCTGTTTACAGGTAATGTAGCTCGCCATCCTCTTTCAAACTTTGGACTAAGTTACCTTTAAAAAGAATGATGAATATTGTGTTCTTAATCTTTTTTTTTTTTTTTTTGTTACCAATATTTCGAGGGTCATTGAGATAACCCTCGAATATGGCAAGGAAAAAAATTAATACAATTTTTAAAACCTACAATTTGAAATTAATGTAGTGTCTAATTAAGAACTGTTAATTTCCTTGATGTAACTTTCAATTTTAACAATATGGCACGTGCACCTATTGAAAAACAAACAATCTACCAATGTACGTTGATATAAAATCAGATCATCTCCCACGATTACTAAGCATATTCATAAATCTATAGAACATAGACTTGCACAAATTCCAGCAATGCCGATATTTTTAATAATTCAAAAACGGTACATGAAAGCGCCCTTAAAAAGCAGTGGATTACACTCTAAATTGAATACAAACATAATAATAATCGTATTAATAATAAAAAATCAAAAGGACAAAGGGACATGTTTCACTTTGCACCATCAACATCCGTGTTTGTTAACAGACAATTTTTAGACGCATTTTTTTTAAAAATTATAAAACTAACTGCTAACCCTAACCCTAACCCTAACTCCTAACCCTAACCCTAACAAACAACCAGATGTTGATGGTGCAAAAGCGAAACACGTCCTTCTGAATCCAGGTCGCTGCTGGGTGCTTAAATTTTATTTTTTTGGTTTTNAAGAGAGAGATCCGGAGAAAGAGAAGGCATAGAGTTGCAACAACAGGTGCTTAAATACCAAAAAAAAACCCGTGGTCAAAACAGGAACCCAGAGGGAAGATACTCTTCAGGTAAAGGGAAGAACCCAAACACTAGCAAGAATAAATTTAATTGATTTAACGGTGCAAAAAATGAAAACATTGTTTTTCAATCATAATTTTCATTATTTTCCGTAAGCTGAAAAATTTTTTTTAATCATCAGGAGTTTATTTAATGTTTCTTCTTTCGAATGGAAAAAAAAAATTCAAGATAATATAATTTTTATGCAAGTTTCATTGTGTTTAAATATAGGGGGGGGGGGGTATTTCCAGGGAATTTGGTGGTACCTATGTTTATCTACTAAAAGTATTTACAAAAGTTTAAAAGTTTAAAAATACAGTATTGAAATATAAAATCAGTGCTATCAACCCAATAAATACTTTTTTATTAGAGAATAATGTAGATATAATGTTCAAATCATTAAGAACATCTCTTAAATTTGAATAATTCTTTCATTATTATAAACATGAAATAAATATCAAGATTATAAATATGCTATGGGAGATTCAAATTTAAGAGATGTTCTTAATGTTTTGAAAAAAAATGCATTATATCTACTAGCAAAATAAAAAAACACCCTCCGGGCGATGTAAAAATAGATTTTTTAAACATATTGCCTGAGGGGGTGGGAGTTAAAAATTCAATGTCAGCGAGTTTGTATCCTAAGTAAGTAAAATCATCAAATTCATTAAAGGATTAAAAAATAAAACAATTTGAAATGTAAACTTTAAATATATATTAAAATAAAACAAACTATATATAGATATATAATACCAGTCATGTATTTATTAAAACTTGTTTAAAAAACAATGAGGACTGTCTAATGTTGCATGTTCAAATTTTGAGTGTATTTATTCTATGTTATGACGATTTTGGGTAATGTGACGTAAGCAGTGATGTAGTTATTGTTACAGACAAAAACCGAAGCTCGTGCGGAGGGGTTGGGAAATATATATATTACATAAACACCCCTCATCTTCTAAGCTATGGGTTACATAATGCTTATCTTGAACAAAATATTGGTCCTCGTGTTCAACCAACCAACCATTTATTAAATTCTTGATGTTTTTTTTTTAAAGCGATTTATTTGGTTATTTCCTACCTAAAAAAGGGAACCACTTGTTAAGTTTTTAATGGCCATTGCTTGGCCTTATAGCAGAAGTGCTTATCTGGTGGAAATCCTTGATAAAGAGTCCGTCCACAGTGAATCCTTTGGTTACTAAAGTGTCCTGAGTTACTGGTAATTTGTATAAGTCCTTCGTGAGTATTGGTAAAGATCCGGCAATCCTATGTGCGTCCTCCAATAGGGCAATTTGAATTATGACCAATATGAGGGGGAGGGGTTAAGTATCTTATCAGGCAGGTAGTACTGCCAGTGATTGGTTAGAAGAGTCAATCACGTGACCTTGGCCAGCCTATAAGTATAGGCAGGGAACTAGCACACACCTTATATCTAGAAAATCCGACCCCACTCTTAATGAATTTTATAAATTATTTATTTATTTATTGATCTACTAGGAAAAAAGAAGACTGGTTTAGGGTTTAAGATTAGGGTTTAGGGTTAGTTTAATGGGAAAATAATGGGTAGATTAATTAGCAGATAAAATTCATTCAGAGTGGTTCCTCTTTTTTTAGGTTGGAGTTATAAGAAATAACCATTTATTTTCTCTTTTTGTTTTCCAGGGGTAAAAATGCCACCATAAAATTTCTATTTCTGGCTGGTCTCTCTGTGATTGTTCGACCCACTGCAGCTGTGACGTGGATTTTAATGTGCGGTTGGCACATCCAGCGACAATTTTCCATCAGACTTCTCCTTCATTATTGTTTTGCAATGTGAGTATCATTTAATATTCTCTCTTCTTTAATTTGTAACGACTGGTTAGCTCAGACGATAGACCACTCGTCAACTCAGCACATGTGGGGTAATCTGATTTGTGCAGCGAAGCATCTGTGAGCTGACGGTAAGTGTGGCACTCCACTTCAGCAAAAACAATCTCACTGGGGTTATTTCCAATGACTCCAACATAAAAAAGGGGAACCACTCTGATTGACTGATAAATTATTTATTTATTCATTGATCTACTAGGAAAAAAGACGACAGGGTTAAGGTTAGGGTTAGTTTAATGAGAAAATAAATAAATAATTTATCAGTCAATCAGAGTGGTTCCCTTTTTTATGTTGGAGTTATAGGAAATAACCCTCACTGGTCTTATGCGAACGAAAAGGGGATAGACTCCTTTGCTGGTCGGCTGCTACTGACAATAGTCACTCTGCTGGTTTAATTTTTTTTTTTTTTTTTACTGTTAATTTAGAACAGATTTTCTCAGCTAAGAATTCGCTTGACATTTAGGGATCCATGGGAAGTAAGGGTAAAAAGAAGAATGATATACATGAATAATATAATATTATTAACACTAGCAAAATAAAAAACGCATGTCATGTATTTATTAAAACTTGTTTTAAAAAACATTGAGGACTGTCTAATGTTGCATGTTCAAATTTTAAATGTATTTATTCTATGTTATAACGATTTTGGGTAATGTGATGTAAGCAGTGACGTAATTTTTGTTACAGACAAAAACCGGAGGCGAATCTCCATTATTAATAGATGTGACAAATTTCTAAATGACAATATTTATGAATTTTGCTCCAAAAATGTTTGTTTTTAAAATAAACATAAAATATCACAAATTCAAATGAAATACTTCAATACCTAATTGGTTGAGCACTTAAGCAACAACAGGTACTGTAACCAACCCGACTCTTTTTTTTTAATCAAAATGACTTGATTCAGCATCAAATGACCCAAATAAGGATTAATAAGTCATAAAACAAAACATTTTGGTTGTTATAATAGGGACTATATAATAGGTTGTTATAATAGGGACTATATAATAGGCATTGAAAGTAATTTGGTGTTATTGATCTCTTATATTATTGTGTTATCCTCCACTGTATTAAAATCAATCCAATGAATGATTTTATATAGAAACCAATTAAGGTTATTTCCTATAACTCCAACCTAAAAAAGGAGAACCACTCTGAATGAATTTTATCTGTTAATTAATCTACCCATTATTTTCCCATTAAACTAACCCTAACCCCTACTCCTAACTCTAACCCGTCTTCTTTTTTCCTAGTAGATTCAATAAATAAATGAATAATTTTTCAGTCAGAGTGGTTCCCCTTTTTTAGGTTAGAGTTATAAGTTAGTAATAAGTCAAAACATTTTTGTTGTTATAATAGTCCCATAGGCATTGAAAGTGATGTAATGAATACGTAAATACCTAGGTACCCCCTCACTATAATCTGATTGGATAGTGACCTCCATAAATATTTGACACTGTGGTGGTACAAGCACCTACTAGCCTACTAGCAAGACTACCATGCCGACTGCTCAGAAGACATACTGCTACTCGATGCACCAGCTTCTATTTACCTGCAATAATATACCTTACTACAACTTCATAATATATCCCTTAACCCGGATATATCAGAAAGTAACACTGGGACCAACATTTCTATAATAATAGAAGTTAAGCAGTAAATAACCTCTTCAATACTTAATCGGGTGACCACAACAGCATGTACTATAAGCAACCTGAGTCCTTTGTTTATCAGAAACGTGAAACACCGAAAAAAGAAATGAATTGGCCCATTTCATTCCCCGTCAAGTGCTGGCAACGTTTATTCGAGCCAGACACAACAAAGCTTATCTTGTGCCGTGCCGTTGTCATCCGCCCCCCCGTTTAGCTGGAGTTACAACGGTCGACTATCCAAGCGTTGACGGAAATGGAGAGGAGCTGGGAAGGGTGCAGCGAGATGCGAATGGTGGAGACAGAGTTGTCATAAAGAAGAAGAAGAGGAGGAGTAAGGGAGAAGACAGAAGGAGATAAAGAAAGAAAGAAATAGTATTTCGAATAGGAAGATGAGGAAAAAGAAGAATACGGGGATTACAAAATAGATAAAAATGAAAGAAAATGGAGGGGGAAAAAGAAGCAGAAAATGAAAGAAAAACAAAGAAAAATTGATAATAAACGTGAGAAGAATAAAAAGAAAAAGAAGTACACAAGAAGAAGAAAAGGGGGAGGGAATAAGGAGAAAGGGGACTAGGAAGGAGAACAGAGATAGATAGATAGATATAGATAGAGAGAGAGAGAGAGAGAGAAGAAGAAGAAAAAACAACAGGATTAAAGGGGAAGAAGGAGAAGGGGAAAGGGGAGTGTGTGTGTGTGAAAGAAGAAGAAGAAGAAGAAGAAGGAGAAAGAGGACTAGGAAGGAGAATAGATAGAGAGAGAGAGAGAGAGAAGAAAAGAGGGAGGGAAGAAGAAAATGACTCGAAAAGTGTTGATATGCTGTAAAACAAAACAACCAACCATTATTGTCTTTATTTTCTGACATTTTGGGAATTATTCTAAACAGTGAAAATTACCAAAAAATGCGATTATTAAGAATTAAGGATCACCTTGGTTAAAACATTTTTAAGTTATTTCCTATAAGTCTAACATGATCAAAGTTTTACACAAAGGGGAGGTAATAATAAAACAGGGGAAGTAACTCTCAATTACTTGAGAAAGCTTTATTCTACTTAGAATACAGTTGCAGTTTTCTTGGGAGGTTATATACTTTCAGAACACTAAAGTTTTACACAAAGGGGGGGGGTAATAATAAAACAGGGGAAGTAACTCTCAATTACTTGAGAAAGCTTTGTTCTACTTAGAATACAGTTGCAGTTTTCTTGGGAGCTTATATACTTTCAGAAAGCTAAAGATTTACACAGAGGGGAGGTAATAATAAAACAGGGGAAGTAACTCTCAATTACTTATTACACAATGTTTTTTTTGTTTTGTTTTTCAGAGGAACATCCCTTTTGCTGTCAATCCTTGTGGACTTTGTTGGTTATGGTCGACTTGTTCTTGTACATTATAACTTTTTCCATTTTAATGTGATGTCGGATCTTGGTGCCTTCTACGGTTCCCATCCTTGGTACTGGTATATTGTGCAAGGCTTTCCGGTTGTCATGGCACTGCACCTTATACCGTTCATTCTTGGTGTTTTAAAGGCAAAGAACAAAGTCCTTTTGGTACTTATTTATGGACAATACTAATTTACAGGTAAGGCATTTCTTGTATTACATTATGGGTTATTTCCTATAAGTCCAACATAAACAAAGGGGAACCACTCTTGACTGATAAATTATTTATTTATTGATCTACTAGGAAAAAAGAAGACGGGGTTAGGGTTAGGGTTTAGGGTTAGTTTAATGGGAAAATAATGGGTAGATTAATTAACAGATAAAACTCGTTTAGAGTGGTTCCCCTTTTTATGTTGGAGGAAATAACCAAAATATGGATTGTTGAATTTTCCCTGAATGCATCAGATTTTTTTTTTCTTTTTTCATGAATTATATGAAATATTGTTCATTTGTAGAAATCCATTTATTCTACTTTGACTCCTTTTTTTCTTTTTTTTTTCTTTTCCTTTCCAGTTTTCTCAGTCATAAAGAGTTCCGCTTCTTATTACCGATAGTTCCTTTGTCCATGCATTACTGTGGCGTCTACTTTCACTCGCTGTGTAAACCTGTGGAATTGACAGACAGTGAAAGTGACAAGGCTCTAGCAAGTGACAATGTGCGCCAACCGTCCGGTCGGAGACAGGCAAGCTGTAAAGAAGACGACGAACACAAATCACGTCTATCCAAGGCGTACTTCCTGCTAATCCTATTGCTGGTAACCAACGGACCAATGGCGTTGTATTTCAGTCTCCTGCATCAGAGAGGCACCGTCACTATTATGAAATACATACATGATGAAGACGTAAACAAACCTGCTAACGTCCTCTTTCTGATGCCGTGCCACTCAACACCGTTTTACAGGTAATGTAGCCTCGCCATCCTCTTTCAAACTTTGGACTAAGTTACCTTAAAAAAGAAATGATGAATATTGTGTTCTTAATCTTTTTTTTTTTTTTTTGTTACCAATATTTCGAGGGTCATTGAGATAACCCTCGAAATATTGTGCAAGGAAAAAAATTAATACAAATTTTTAAAACCTACAATTTGAAATTAGATGTAGTGTCTAATTTAAGAACTGTTAATTTCCTTGATGTAACTTTCAATTTTAACAATGGCACGTGGCAACCTTATTGAAAAACAAACAATCTACCAATGTACGTTGATATAAAATCAGATCATCCTCCCACGATTACTAAGCATATTCATAAATCTATAGAACATAGACTTGCTACAAATTCCAGCAATGCCGATATTTTTAATAATTCAAAAACGGTACATGAAAGCGCCCTTAAAAAGCAGTGGATTACACTCTAAATTTGAATACAAACATAATAATAACGTCATTAATAATAAAAAATCAAAAGGACAAAGGGACATGTTTCACTTTGCACCATCAACATCCGGTTGTTTGTTAACAGACAATTTTTAGACGCATTTTTTTTAAAAATTATAAAACTAACTGCTAACCCTAACCCTAACCCCTAACTCCTAACCCTAACCCTAACAAACAACCAGATGTTGATGGTGCAAAGCGAAACACGTCCTTCTGAATCCAGGTCGCTGCTGGGGTGCTTAAATTTTATTTGTTTTGGTTTGTTTTACGGCATATCAACCTCAGTGGGTCATTTAATGCCGACAAAGTTGTGAAATAAATTCATTCTTAATGCATAATACAATTTTGTTTATCAACTCATGTTTTTCTATTCAACCCATAGATGGGACCCTAACAGGTACTACCACTCCGGGTCAGAGTGGACCAGGGAGCAATGGTGATGAAGGGGTGCTCCACATTCCCCAAACCTCCAAAACTGGAACCTCACCATCAGATAGAGTTTAACGTCATTCCTAGGACATGTAGACCCGCAGCCACCGCCTTCTAGCATCCATATGATAAAAAGGGGTTGGGGTTTGCCATAAGGGCAATAGGGTTGGGAAAATCATATAGGTGCTAGTGCTTGACGCGACCAGCCGATTGATAGGAGGGGGCCTCTCCGACCGCCTGTCTAGCCCAAGAAAAGGGGTGCCTAAAGGTAACTTGGTCCCAAACTATTGCTACAAATCTTTCAAAACTTCGCCAGCATTAAATGACCCACCGAGGTTGATATGCCGTAAAACAAAACGAACAATCAAACAGACAACATTCAGAAAACCAAATAAGCCCTATAAGTTCTTTCTATCAACTTGTCCACACACCAAATTTGGAATTTGAACTCTTTGCCTACTTTAAACCACTCACAGCGACTCTACTGCCACTACTGCAACACTTCCCACTTCTTAACACTCAAAAATCACTTTGTGAACACCCCCTTTTCTTTTGTCTGTGAACCAACCTTGAAATTAGTACGTCATCCTTTTACAATATTTGAACTAGTGGAATGGAATAATCCGGCAATATTCACCAATTTATTCTCTGACATTGAGGACCATGGGGGAAACTTGGTAGGCAAAGAGTTAAATCTTAATATCTATTCTTTTCTAATTTTTTTATTTTTTTTATTTATGTGAATAAAATAAGACATTCTTGTTATTTCTTTAACTTTATCAATTCTGTTTCCAAGGAAAGAATTATGTCCCTTTAGTAACAGGATGTTTGTAGACACTATATATATATATATATATATATGTAGTGATTTTAATATCTTTACTAATTTTATTTTATTTTTCATGTGAAGACATTCTGGTTAATTCCTATAAGTTTAACATGATCAAAAGGGAACCACTCTTGACTGATAAATTATTTATTTATTTATTGATCTACTAGAAAAAAAGAAGACGGGTTTAGGGTTAGGGTTAGGGTTTAGAGTTAGTTTAATTGGAAAATAAATAAATAATTTATCAGTCAAGAGTTGTTCCCCTTTGATCATGTTAGACTTATAGGAAATAACCGACATTCTTGTTATTTCTTTAACTTTACCAATGCTGTTTCCAAGGAAAGAGTTATGTCCCTTTAGTAACTGGATGTTTATATACACACACACACACACACACCACACACATATATATATATATATATATATATATATATATATATATATATGCATGTTGAATTAAACAAAAGACATCTCCTGTTTAACAATTTCATTTGTGATTTTTTTTCAAGTTTTCTGGCCAACTTTTTAATATTTGGGTGGAATTCGTGGATTAGTCCACCAAAGTTCATGTCCCAAGCACTTTGAAGTGCCATCATCAGGGGTGATGTGTTCCAGTTTTTCAAATTATATTAATAGATGTGGAGGCTGGAAGGAGGAGAATTGATGGGAAAGGTGCTATAGGCATTTTAAAATGTATGTACTGCAAAATTAATTTCCAATGCAGTACACACATTTTAAAATGCCTATAGGTCAGTGGGGACATGACTCAATATCCTCCCCCTATCACTAACCGTACCATAGGTGTATTCTTGCTAATACTTCTTGCATGTATATTAGATGTTCCTATGTGTGTAAATTAGCTTATCTTGTCTTTCCTTCCATTTATTCAGTGTTAGTGTATCATAGGATATACTAATGCCAATATTGGACCTTGGTGAGTGGGGATGTTAGAGGGAGAATAGTTGGTGGCATACCTTTCCCATGGGTATTAGCGCTATGTGAAATGCAAACAACCTCATCCAGGATTTTAACTCTGTTCACCGTGTCCATTTTCTATAATGGTGAAGAAGAGTGAGCCACTCAGTGAGAATCTAATTCATTAGCAATGGTCTTTTAGTCTAGCTCCTTATTCATTACATCACTTGAGGCTTGTAGTTATTAAGCTTATTTTAGTTGAAGCTGAAGCCCAGGAATGTGGGCCACTCAGTGAGAATCTAACTCATTAGCAATAGTCTGTTAGTCTAATTAACTCTTAGCATCCTGTTAAGAAATCCATAGCCCCATTCCTATAAGGATTTATTTAAAAAATGGCTAAAAATGATCCTTTTCATTTAAAGTTAACCCGTGATATTTCCCTTAAATTAAAGACTTCTAAATATGTTTAATATTACATTTAAACAAAGGCTATCATTTGGGGTGGATTAGGAAAATGAATGTGACTTCCAGCCGGGTGGTATAGGACATTAAGAGTTAACTCATCATTACACCAAGTGTTATACACCCATGTTTTAATAGTCTCGTCAGTGGTTATTTCCTATAAGTCTAACATAAGCAAAGGGGAACCACTCTTGACTGATAAATTATTTATTTATTTTCCCATTAAACTAACCCTAACCCTAAACTGTCTTCTTTTTTCCTAGTAGATCAATATATAAATAAATAACTTATCAGTCAAGAGTGGTTCCCCTTTGTTTATGTTAGACTTATAGGAAATAACCTTGTCAGTTTGCAAGCAATTTGACTTGTTTTTCCTTTCTTTCATTTTTTTTTTTTCTTCTCCCCTCATTTCTAGCTACCTGCACCGTTACGTCAGGATGCGGTTCTTGACGTGCGAACCCAATTTGAATCAGGATGCGGATTATGTCGACGAAGCTGAACAGTTTTTCAGTGACCCAATCGGATGGCTGAATGCGGAGTACAGTCAACTGGCTGCCTACAAACAACCGACACATATAGCCTACTATTCCGGCCTTCACGAAACTCTCTTGCCTTATTTAAACAAACACAACTACTCGAACAAATGTGCACAATTTTTCCACACGCATTTCCCCGAGGGAAGAGTCAGTGCAGATATTTTTGTCAGTTGTAAAATTTAATTTATTAAAAAAAAAAAAAAGAAATTTAAAAAAATTCAAGTATTTTTATTTTTTTCTCTGAATTTTTGAGATGAGGATTGAATAATTTGGATTATTTGGATTATTCGGACTATTGTCCTCATCTTTATTGTTATATACACAATGTTTCGCCCGATGTGCCCTCCAGCCTTCTTCAGGTGTTTCTTGTTATTTTTTAGATAAAGCTTGATAATTGGTATTATTTGGATTTTTCAGACTGTTATCCTCATCTTTATTGTTATATACACAACGTTTCGCCCCGATGTGCCCTCCAGCCTTCTTCAGGTGTTTCTTGTTATTTTTTAGATAAAGCTTGATAATTGGTATTATTTGGATTATTCAGATTATTGTCCTCATCTTTATTGTTATATACACAACCTTTCGGCCAATGTGCTCTCCGGCCTTCTTCAGGTGTTTCTTGTTACTTTTGAGATGAGGCTTGATAATTTGTATTATTTGAATTTTTCAGATTATTGTCCTTATCTTTATTGTTATATACACAACCTTTCGGCCAATGTGCTCTCCGGCCTTCTTCAGGTGTTTCTTGTTACTTTTGAGATGAGGCTTGATAATTTGTATTATTTGAATTTTTCAGATTATTGTCCTTATCTTTATTGTTATATACACAACCTTTCGGCCAATGTGCTCTCCGGCCTTCTTCAGGTGTTTCTTGTTACTTTTGAGATGAGGCTTGATAATTTGTATTATTTGGATTATTCAGATTATTGTCCTCATCTTTATTGTTATATACACAACCTTTCGGCCAATGTGCTCTCCGGCCTTCTTCAGGTGTTTCTTGTTACTTTTGAGATGAGGCTTGATAATTTGTATTATTTGGATTATTCAGATTATTGTCCTCATCTTTATTGTTATATACACAACCTTTCGGCCAATGTGCTCTCCGGCCTTCTTCAGGTGTTTCTTGTTACTTTTGAGATGAGGCTTGATAATTTGTATTATTTGAATTTTTCAGATTATTGTCCTTATCTTTATTGTTATATACACAACCTTTCGGCCAATGTGCTCTCCGGCCTTCTTCAGGTGTTTCTTGTTACTTTTGAGATGAGGCTTGATAATTTGTATTATTTGAATTTTTCAGATTATTGTCCTTATCTTTATTGTTATATACACAACCTTTCGGCCAATGTGCTCTCCGGCCTTCTTCAGGTGTTTCTTGTTACTTTTGAGATGAGGCTTGATAATTTGTATTATTTGGATTATTCAGATTATTGTCCTCATCTTTATTGTTATATACACAACCTTTCGGCCAATGTGCTCTCCGGCCTTCTTCAGGTGTTTCTTGTTACTTTTGAGATGAGGCTTGATAATTTGTATTATTTGGATTATTCAGATTATTGTCCTCATCTTTATTGTTATATACACAACCTTTCGGCCAATGTGCTCTCCGGCCTTCTTCAGGTGTTTCTTGTTACTTTTGAGATGAGGCTTGATAATTTGTATTATTTGAATTTTTCAGATTATTGTCCTTATCTTTATTGTTATATACACAACCTTTCGGCCAATGTGCTCTCCGGCCTTCTTCAGGTGTTTCTTGTTACTTTTGAGATGAGGCTTGATAATTTGTATTATTTGAATTTTTCAGATTATTGTCCTTATCTTTATTGTTATATACACAACCTTTCGGCCAATGTGCTCTCCGGCCTTCTTCAGGTGTTTCTTGTTACTTTTGAGATGAGGCTTGATAATTTGTATTATTTGAATTTTTCAGATTATTGTCCTTATCTTTATTGTTATATACACAACCTTTCGGCCAATGTGCTCTCCCGGCCTTCTTCAGGTGTTTTCTTGTTACTTTTGAGATGAGGCTTGATAATTTGTATTATTTGGATTATTCAGATTATTGTCCTCATCTTTATTGTTATATACACAACCTTTCGGCCAATGTGCTCTCCGGCCTTCTTCAGGTGTTTCTTGTTACTTTTGAGATGAGGCTTGATAATTTGTATTATTTGAATTTTTCAGATTATTGTCCTCATCTTTATTGTTATATACACAACCTTTCGGCCAATGTGCTCTCCAGCCTTCTTCAGGTGTTTCTTGTTATTTTTTAGATAAGGCTTGATAATTTGTATTATTTGGATTTTTCAGACTGTTATCCTCATCTTTATTGTTATATACACAACGTTTCGCCCGATGTGCTCTCCAGCCTTCTTCAGGTGTTTCTTGTTACTTTTGAGATGAGGCTTGATAATTTGTATTATTTGGATTTTTCAGACTGTTATCCTCATCTTTATTGTTCGCCCGATGTGCTCTCCGGTTTCCTTCAGGTGTTTCTTGTTACTTTTGAGATGAGGCTTGATAATTTGTATTATTTGGATTTTTCAGACTGTTATCCTCATCTTTATTGTTATATACACAATGCATCATTTGGCCTTCTTTAGACGTTTCTTGTCTGAATTTTTTAGATGAGGCTTGATAATTTATATTATTTAGATTATTTGGAACCATTGATATCTACACAACACATGGATAATGGATATAGGGGTTGAGTTAATACAGTTCTAAGTAACAATCATCACAAAGCTGCAGGTTCAATCCTGGACAGAAGCGATAATAACATAGATTACTTAATACGGCTTAACATTTGTACCTGACTAATAGAATTAGAACAGTCTACCCTCGTGGATTGAATAAAGGGTTCAGTTTGAAGTTCCATTAGTTTGACTGGAAGGTTCCCAAGTCTGAGAAGGTTTCCGAATTCAACAAGAAACACCTGAAGAAGGCTGGAGAGCATACTGGCCGAAATGTTGCCCCTTTATTCCCCTGATTCTGAGTGGCAGTATCTATTAAGGTTTCATCTAATTCATTCCATTTAATCGCGATCCACTGTTGAACCTCAACAAGATGAAATGAATAGTGCTGTATATCTTATTAGGCAGCTACTTTCCAGAGGCTGGCTGGCTGACTGGGTTATTTTTTGCTTAGGATGTTTTGTTGGTTGGTTGGTTGGTTTTACGGCATGTCAACCGTTAATGGGTTATTTTAGGCCAAAGATGTTTCTCCTTTCTCCAAAATCAATTCTATCTAGTTTAGATTCTGTTACATATCCATTAGTGAATACTAGCACACCAGTCTGCCATGAGCTTCGGTTGGTTGGCTGGTTGGTTGGTTGGTTGGTTGGTTGGTTGGTCGGATTTTTATGGCATGTTAATCTTTGTTGGGTTATTTTATGCCGAAGACATGTTTCTCTTTTCCTTCTCAGTATCATCAGCATCATCAACATGACGCATTGATAGCACGGATTCACATGACTCCAGAAAAAAGTTGGTTGTATTTTATATCATGGAACCCTTTGGGTTATTTTTTGCTTAGGATGTTTTGTTTTATTCACTCTTGTTGAGTACTCAGTTTTTTCCTAACTCAATTTTTTTAAAACACTTTTTTTTAATACTCATTTTTTTATCTATTTAATTCATAGATGGGACCCTAACAGGTACTATCACTCTGGGTTATTGTGGACCTGGGAGTAATGGTGATGAAGGGGTGCTCCACATTCCCCAGAGCTCCAAATTGGAACTTCACCATTAGATGTTGTATTTTATATCATGGAACCCTCTGGGTTATTTTTTGCTTTGGATATTTTGTTTTATTCACTCTTGTTGGGTACTCAGTTTTTTCCAAACTCAATTTTTTGTAAACTCATTTTTTGATCTATTTAACCCCTAGATGGGACCCTAACAGGTACTACCACTCTGGGTTATTGTGGACCTGGGAGTAATGGAATTGAAGGGGTACTCTACACTCCCCAAAGCTCCAAATTGGAACTTCACCATTAGATGTAGTTTAACATCATACCCAGGACACTATGACCCTCGGCCACTGCCTTCTAGCAAATATATGATAAATGGGGTTGGGGGTTTGCCATAAGAGCAATAGGGTTGGAACAATCATATAGGAGATAGGGCTTGATATGACAGATTGATTGACTGCCCAATCAAGCCTAAGTAAGAGCCAAAGTGGAGTGTTGCATATCTTGGACTGTTCCGCCACCAGGATTCCATACTTAAGCATCACAGGTTGCAACCCATGTATATGATAAAAATGGTTGGGGTTGCCATAAGGGCAATACGGTTGGGACAATCATATAGGTGCTAGGGCTTAAGAGTAAGAGCTAATGCAAAATAGTTCAATATGTAAAAAGTATAATAATCTTCATTTAACTCTCTCTCACTCTTTTTCTTTTTTTTCTTTTCATCTTTTCATTATGTTTGATTGAGGATCGAACTAGAAACCTTGTAGTTTCTAGCCGAACGCTCTACCGACCGAGCTAACCTGAAATACCCATACCTGTATGAAAATGTTTGTTTCTTCCTGGGGCTATGAGTCACTCAACTGGTTTTTGTATCATTAAATTACCGAGCAAATTCAAATTTAAGTTGTGAGTTGGGATTAAAAAAAAGAAAAAAAAAAAAAAAACTTATATGTTATTTTTGTGTTCACTGATCCGTTTAACCTAGATGAACTGAAGCGAAAAAACTGAGGTCACTGTTGCCTTACGAGATTCAACCAGGTGAGAAAGTTTCCTTTTTTAAATTTTTCTTACCTTAATTGTTTGACCTAAGACAAAACAAAAAGAAAAAAAGACGATGACTCATTAAAAGATAAAAGTCAGATAGGAAAATGCAATTTAAGAAAAAAAGAAATTGTTCCATTTTGTTCTTTGTATATTTTATGTTTCGTAATGTATTTGTTTTCCTCGTACATAATACACTATTAACAACTAAAACAGTTGATATCACTAAACAAGTGCACTCGTTCTTGTTAGGATAAAATTGCTTTCAGCTGAGACAAATTATGACAAGGTCACATACATACATACACTTGTCATCTATAGGTCGAATTTTGAAAATATAAAAAAGGCAAAAAATCTGGTGTTAACCCTATACCTACCCACCCTGTCGGCTGGGGCATTCGAATGCACCGACTGCACCTCTGCAGAGGGGTAAGACTCTCCCCAATGGGGCCACCTATTGGCCGTGGCGACCCGTGATGCTTAAGGATAGAACCCAGGTGGCTGAGCAGTCCATGACTTGTAATATTCCACTTTGGCCCTATCTTGGGCTAGACGGGCGGTCGGAGAGGCCCCCTCCGATTAATCGGCTGCTCACATCAAGCCCTAGCACCTATATGATTGCCCCAACCCTACTGCCCTTATGGCAACCCCCAATCCTTATCATATGGGTGCTAGAAGGTGGTGACTGAGGGTCTACATGTCCTGGTAATGACGTTAAACTCTATCTGATGGTGAGGTTCCAGTTTTGGAGGTTTGGGGAATGTGGATCACCCCTTCATCATCATTGCTCCCTGGTCCAGTCTGCCCTACTATTTACCCATAGCTGGAGGGAGAGTAGGATTCATACCTTTCCCAAGGGTATTAGCGCTAAATGAAATGCAATTACCACGTCCAGGATTTGAACTCGGGACGACGAGTCCAGTGACTTTAACCATTACACCACACACTTCCTATTATTATTATTATTACTAGCAAATATATGCACCCTCCGGGTGCAAGTATTTAAGTTTTAATGTAATAAAATATTGTATTAAATTAGAAAGGCTAATGAAACTAAATAAGAATACAGATAAAAAAGATTTGAAACAGAGGGAGTATAATAAAAGATTTGAAACAGAGGGAGTATAATAAAAGATTTGAAACAGAGGGAGTATAATAAAAAATGGAACAACTGAAACTTACTCTTCCATCACTCTCGTCTTTCATTGTTATTTTTTTCTAATTTAAGTATTTAGTTATAAGAGGAAGTAAAGAATAAAATGACAGTTATTTTATCTTGTTAATGGATTTCATTTAAGATTCATTGAAGAGATTTTTGCTTATATTCATTAAAATAAAACCAAACAGTTAGAAATCAATAATACTAAGCACATATTTATTAAATTCGATTTTTTAATATTAATATGCAAATTAGCCTTCCCGTTCACACTGTAAACCGCTATTTTGTTGTATATATAAATATAATTGCATGTTATCAGCACGTAGACATAGTTAACAGTATTAATAATGTAAGACAATTTTATTAATAATTGAGATTTAGATAAAAATAAAATCATGGAGAATGTGATGTAAATAACTAAGGGAATTGTGACTTGAGTAGGAATATAGTTTCGGTTACAGACAGAAAAACACACAATCTCCATTATAATAAGATTATTATAATAATACTTTATATATATTGAACTATTTTGCAATAGCTCTTAAGTAAAGCACATCAAATATTGTAATTATTAAATTATCATACTGTGGTATATCAACAGGTCCTGCTAGTGATATTTATTATAGATTCATTATTTAGCTTGAATAGGGCCGGTTTAGCTCAATCGTTAGAGTGTTCGGCTGGGAACATCAAGGTTCCTAGTTCGATATGGGCCCACACCAATTCAGCATATGAGTAGCACAGGGATCTGTGTGGTAAAGGGAGGAGCTGACGGTAGGTGTGACGCTCCTCCTCAGACACTTAAAAACAATCTCCTTGGTCTAGTGCTAGTGAAAAGGGGATAGACTCTCTCGCTGTCTGGCTGATACCAACTCTATGCCTCCCCCGACAACTTTACTTATGATCTATACATCTTTATTTGAAGAGAATATGTTCTGAGGTGAATAGTGGACTATCCCATCATCCAGGTAATAAATGCCCCCAAAATTTGGTAATGCCCTGGCGGAGGGGGGGGGGTGATTTGGTAGGCAAAGAGTTAAACATCAATCGGCTGGTCACGTCAAGCCCTAGCACCTATATGATTTTCCCAACCCTATTTCCCTTATAGTAAGCCCCAACCCCTTTTTATCATATGGATGCTAGAAGGCGGTGGCTGAGGGTCTACATGTCGTGGGAATGACATTAAACTCTATCTGAAGGTGAGGTTCCAGTTTTGGAGGTTTGGGGAATGTGGAGCACCCCTTCATCACCATTGCTCCCTGGTCCACTCTGACCCGGAGTGGTAGTACATGTTAGGGTCCCATCTATGGGTTAAATAGAAAAATGTATTCATAAAAAAATTGTGTATCCATTAAGAATTAATTTATTTCAAAACATGATTTGAATTATGATTTTGATTAGGTAATGGTTTTAAGGGCCTGTCAACCCCTCTAGGGTTATTTTATGCATAGAAGTTAGGCAATCAGGTTCATTCAGGTTCACATTTTTTCGTGTAGTTATTTCAGAAGAAATTTTTTGCACAGTTAAATAATGCCAAGTATTCCTATCTAATAAAAAGGATTTACACTCAATTGTATAGTTTTAAGTATTCCTAGGTTATTTCCTATAAGTCTAACATGATCAAAGGGGAACCACTCTTGACTGATAAATTATTTATTTATTTCCCATTAAACTAACCCTAAACCCTAACCCTAACCCCATCTTCTTTTTTCCTAGTAGTTCAATAAATAAATGAATAATTGATCAGTCTAGAGTGGTTCCCCTTTGATCATGTTAGACTTATAGGAAATAACCCTCAATTGTATAGTTTCAAGTATTCCTATGTAATACTAATAACTGTATGATTTCTAGAAATTGTTTCTATTTAATAATAATCAATTGCTTTCCCACATTTATAGGATACCAAGTATTCCTTTCTAATACAAATAATTTGTACACAATGTATAGTTTTAAGTATTCCTATCAAATACTAATAATTATATAAGTGTTTTTTTTATAGATTTTTAGAAGCATTGTATGTATGTGTAAAATATAAATTTGAAGGCAATTTACAATGCAATGTAATAGATGTTAAATGATGTTTATTTACCTAAATATTTTCAAGAAAATCTCATCATCAGAGGCAAAAGCATCCGTGTTTTTTTTTTTTTTTCAAGCACCGAGCCGGTGTAATCTTTTGTTGTTATTAAGTTGAAGGAACGCCAGATATTTGAAATGTTCGGGATTTTCCGTGATGGCATGTCGGTCCGTTGTATATGCGCTCATGCTGATTATTCGATAATCCCAAACATTTTAAATATCTGGCGTTCCTCCAACTTAATAACAACAAAAGATTACGCCGGCTCGGTGCTCAAAAAAAAACACACGGATGCTTCTGCCTCTGAAGATGAGATTTTCTCGAAAATATTTACGTAAATAAACATCATTTAACACCTATTACATTGCATTGTAAATTGCCTTCAAATTTATATTTTAATAACTAGCAAATATATGCACCCTCCAGGTGCAAGTATTAATGTCATAAAATATCATATTAAATTAGAAAGTCTAAATAAACTAAATAAGAATGCAGATAAAATGATTTGAAACAGAGGGGGGTATAATCGAAAAATAAAACAGCTGTAGCTTCCTCTTCCATCTCCCCCACCCCCGTCTTTCCTTGCTAAACTTTTCTAATTTAACTATTTAGTTAAATAAGAAAGTAAAGAATAAAATTATAGTTATTTCTTTTTGTTAATTGATTTCTTTTAAGATTTGTCTCCGAGATTTTTTCTCATATTCATTAAGATAAAATCAAATAATTAGAAATCAGCAATACCAAGCACATATTTATTAAAATCAAATTTTAAATATCAATATGCAAATTAGCCTTCCCGTTCACACTGTAAACCGCTATTTGTTGTACATATAAATACAATTGCATGTTATTAGTACGTAGATATGGTCAACAGTGGCTTCGGCCTCTGGACCATTGCTATAATTAACAGCGTCGATCCCAGGGGGCCATCCCCCCAGGCAACACCTGCCCCCTTGATTTAAAGGGGCAGGGCTGGGTTTATTGCCCAGTGCCTGAGGCGCCCCCCTTGAGGGGGAATGCCGACGGGATCAACGCAATTTTTTCACCTGCCACTCCATGAGCTTCGGCTTGTGGGTGGTCCCACGTTAATAGGGACTTTGTGCCTGACCCGTACAAGTGGGGTACGCGGTAAATATCAAGTAGATATGGCCAGCAGTATTAATAATGAAAAACAATTTTATTATTAATTGAGGCTTAAATAAAAATGATTCATGGAGAATGTGATGTATAATAACTAAATGGATAGTGACTTGAGTAGTGATATAGTTTCGGTTACAGACAAACAAACACATAATCTCCATTATAATAAGATTATATGCTTTTAGATAATTTTATTTTATAATTTTCATTTGTGTGCACACTGTTATATGATATCAGAGGTTGTGGAGGCATTTGGTGTAATGGTTATCTAAGTTCAAATCCTGGACAGGGCTGTTTGCATTTCACCTAGCACTAATACTCTTGGGAAAAGGTAGTACCTGTTAGGGTCCCATCTATAGGTTAAATAGAAAAAATGTTTTTTTTAAAATTTGAGTACCCACCAAGAATGAATTTATTTCAAAACTTTTTCTCTGAATTTTTGAGATGAGGCTTGATAATTTGGATTATTTGGATTATTCAGACTATTGTCCTCATCTTTCTTGTTATCTGCACAACGTTTCGGACAATGTGCCCTCCGGCCTTCTTCAGGTATTTCTTGTAGTACTTGAAGGTTCCCGAGTTCGAGAATGTTCCCAAGCCTGATAAGAAGAAACACATGAAGAAAACCAGAGGGCAAATTGGCCGAAACGTTGTGCAGATAACAAGAAAGATGAGGACAATAGTCTGAATAATCCAAATAATATGAAGTTCAAAACTTTGTTGGTATTAGATGACCCACGAAGGTTGATATGCTGTAAAACAAACAACAAACAAAAATAAGTAGATGAGGTGTGGGGGGATGAGGGGGGATAAAGATAAGTGCTGTGATTAATCTTGGTCAGAAAAAAAAAAAATTTTTGAACAATACAAAGAAATCAAATCTCTAAGAATTAACCAAGTCACGTAATTATCTGCAATTCTTATTTTGTTTAGAGAAAGAAAAAAAAATGATTTGATAAAATAAATAAATGCAACACACTAGCACAAAGGGAGCACAAGACTATGCACAACTGAGTGGAAAAGGTGATCCAATGGGAATTGTGCAAGACATTAAATTTTAACCATACTACAAAATGGTATATGTACAAACCAGAATATGTCCTAAAGAATGAAATGCTTAAGGTTCATTAAATTAGGGTAGCGTGGACATGAAGTCAATGGTGCTTGGTAACCGACAGTTTCTTGCCTATGTGATTTTTAAACAATGTGCTCTATCAATGATCTTGAGCCCTCTTTATTTATAAATATAGCAAACCATATCATCACTATATATATATATATATATATATATATATATATATGGGTGAAAAAAGTTTTCATACAATGCAAATTTCACACTGCCCTATAAGCTGGGGCGTTAGAATGCACCGACAGCACCTCTGCAGGATGGCGACCTGTGAGTATTAAGGACGGAGTCTTGGTGGATGAGCAGTCCATGACTTGCAACACTCCACTTAGAACCTTACTTAGGCAGGACGGGCGGTCAGAGAGGCCCCATCCGATCAATCGGCTGATCACGTCAAGCCCTAGCACCTATATGATTGCTCCAACCCTATTTCCCTTATGGCAAGCCCCAACGCCTTTTTATCATATGGATGCTAGAAGGCGGTGGCTGCAGGTCTACATGTCGTGGGAATGACATTAAACTCTATCTGATGGTGAGGTTCCAGTTTTGGAGGTTTGGGGAATGTGGAGCACCCCTTCATCACCATTGCTCCCTGGTTCATTCTGACCCGGAGTGGTAGTACCTGTTAGGGTCCCATCTATGGGTTAAATAGAAAACATGAGTTTATTAAAAAAAAATTGTGTATCCATTAAGAATTGATTTATTTCAAAACTTTATCGGTATTAAATGACCCACTGAGGTTGATATGCCATAAAACAAACCAAACCAATCTGTGCTAGTCATACGCTGAGTTGGAGAGGACCGGTATCGAACTCAGAATCTTGCGATTCCAAGGCGGGTACTCTGTCGACTGAGCTAAATGACCATTTTGTGGTTATAGATCTATTTCTACCCACAGGTATCTATGTATACCTATAAGTTTCATCAGACCGCCAACTTTATTGAAAAGTAAACAGAAATTCATGGGGCTTTCTATATACATTTTTTTCTGGGGAATCCTGAAAAAAAATATTGGTATCAGTGCGGTTGTAGATCTATTTCTACCCATAAAAAAAAAAAAAAAAAAAATAATCTTCATACAATGACTGCTATTTACACAGTAGCATTGCAACCAACAAAGCCTTCATCAGATGATGACTCTGGGTTCAGGCATGGTTTCGGGGCCGAAGCATCATTACCACTAACCCAGAGCGCCCCAGCAGTATCTCACGATACCACCAGACTTTGTCGGTTTGATGTCACAATATAGGACTGCCATATCCACGCTGATGCGGTTAGAGCTTTCTCCTGGATCTTATTTAAGTATTTCCCCTTGTCTGGTAGAGAAAGTCCAAGTTTAGGCAAAAATGCCGAGGTTGAGTTGGCAATAAACCCCTGACATCCGACCTCAATGGGAAATACATCCGTTATCCATCCGTTTCTGACGCATTGTTCACGTAGGTCTTCATATTTTTCCAACTTCCGCTGATGGGCCCAATCCAGATTTTCTTCAAATGGAACTGTCAACTCAATGATAAAAACTTTCTTTTGATTACCAGACCAAATGACAATATCAGGACGCTGGGCCGTTACGGTTATTTCAGTTGGAAAAACGAGCTGATGTTCCAAGTCGCATGCAATGCGCCAGCTCGCGGAGCCGTCAAATATAGATGACATGTGCCTATTTTTACGCGAAAATTTCGAAATGTTTCCTTCTTTAACAAAATGTATTGCTTTGTTGATGTTATTAACAGCTTTATTTGCAGTCTCACAACATATCTTTGACGCCTCCACAACAATCTCGAGGACTTCGTTGTGTCTCCATGTGTAGCTTCTTAGAGCATACTCGCATCCTGTGAGAATATGTTTCAGGCTAGCAGTTTTCCCACATGCTTTGCATAGGTTTGACGTAGCTAATATATATATATGAGAGTACCTAAATAAACACTGTGTTTATTTGATATGGCTTTTAGCCGACAATTTTTGGAGGATATGTGCTTAATTGAAGTCATACCTAATTTTTGAAAATTAATTAGTTTATAATTAATGAATTTAGGCGGGCATATATGTTCAAATGTAAGGCTAAACAAATTTTAAAAAGAAAAGACCAAAACACCCGTACTTTCTGAAAATAGTCATCATTATCGTATGTAGTGGTCAAAAGAAAGAAAAAAACCCGAAGGAGATTACAAAGTTATATATATAAAAAGTGCTCAATATGCTAAAGTAGAGCATAATTATAAGGATCTAAATGAGTCGGACATTAGCTACCTAGGTTTCACCCGAATGGTTCTTCAGGATATCCTGAAGAACTATTAGGGTGAAACCTAGGTAGATAATGTCTGACTCATTTAGGTCCTTATATATATATATATATATATATATAAGGTCGAGTTAGCTCAGTCGGTAGAGCGTTCGGTTAGAAACCACAAGGTTCCTAGTTCGGTACCGGCCCTCACCAACTCAGTGTATGAGTAGCACATGGATCTGTGCATTAAAGTAAGGAGCTGATGGTAGGTGTGGCTCTCCACCTCAGATGCAAAAAACAATCTCCTTAGTCTAGCGCTAGTGAAAAGGGGATAGACTCACTCGCTGATTGGCTAATACCGACTTTAGGCCATCCCAATGACTTTTACGGGGCGGGTTAGCTCAGTCGGTAGAGCGTTCGACTAGAAACAACAAGGTTCCTAGTTTGGTACTGGCTCTCACCAACTCAACGTATGAGTAGCACAGGGATCTGTGCGGTAAAGTAAGGAGCTGGTGGTAGGTGTGGCCCTCCACCTCAGATGCAAACACAATCTCCTTAGTCTAGCTCTTGTGAAAAGGGGATAGACTTCCTCGCTGATTGGCTGATACCGACTTTAGGCCAGCCTGACGACTTTACTTTTATATATATATATATATGAAATTCCTTGCTTCCTTTTTTTAGAATTGGAATTCCTCCCTTGAGTGCCAAGTGCCACCCACTGGAAAGACTGATCTACAGATATCAATATTTGCCTAATATATTTAATGTGAGGACACATCTAAACAATATAGGGTTATTTCCTATAACTCCAACCTAAAAAAGGGGAACCACTCGGACCATATGACCTTTAGGCATCCCTTTTGCGATCTCGATTCATAAGGATATGTTTTTCATTTACACGGTCAAAATCCAGTTGTTTGTTAACAGACGATTTTTAGAGGCTTTTTTTAAATAAAAAATACCTGAAGAAGGCCGTAGGTATATCGGCCGAAACGTTGTACAAATAACAATGAAGTTGAGGACAGTAGTCCGAATAACATATATAATAGAAAGATACTTATCTTTGATTTCTGGTGTCAACAATTGTGGACTAATGATTGGTTGGTTTGAAAGGGGGGTATATCGACCAAGGGAGATAACCCACCTAATTTAGATATATATTTCTTCATACAAGACCCTATATGCCAATTTCCTAGATATTATTCTGGATTTTTAAATGTGTTTTTTTTTTTTTCTTTTTTCGACAAGAAAAAAATATCCTAGATTATTTAGTTATATTTAAATTTTAATTGTAAGCATTCGCAATATGAAGTCCATTGAAGAAAAAAAAACTACCTTTTTATTTATTTTTGAATAACAACGGTTAATAACTTAAATTCAAAACTTTTTCTTTTTAATGAATACCTCAATTATTTTTAATTTTTATCACCGTTTTTTTGTTGTTGTTGTTGTTAAAGGTGAACAATGACATGTGTTCGTGTTGAAATCTTTATAATTCTCTTTTATTAAAAAGGCGAAATTATTTTAATTTTATCTATTCTATAATAATTCATCATTGATAAATTATCAATATCATTTTTTTAAACTCTTTTTCATGCTTACTTACATAGCATTTATTTATTTACCTGGCTTTTATATTCTAATTAATTATTTACCTGGCACGGAAATTGAATTAAAGATATGATGTTAATTTTATGTATATTAGTAACATTTTGTAAAGATATTGTAAAGTTGATATTATTTCTTAGATTATTGCCTGTAATGTTATATGCAAGCAAAACGAAGAAGGAAGAGCCGCGACTGGTTACAACACAGAGGGCTATGTAAAGATACATGCTTGAAATATCGTAGCATGAGCACACCAGAAGAGAGGTCATTCTGGAACGGAGCGGGGTTAATGAAGTGATCGCAGTGTATCGAAAGCACGGATATTCATGACAATCTCTTGCCAACCACTCCTATTATACATTGTCTTCGGGATGTCCAGCATTCAATATCTGTGAAGTGCTGGTCAATGTAAGTCATTGCTGGACGGTCCACGAGGAGGTTAAAGAGTACGTCCAATTTGGACTGATGGAGAGTAACATATGCTGAGACTTGGATGCGGAAATCTCTCGAAGAATAAGTTCAGTCTAGAAAGTATTTACCATGATAAAAAATGATATATTCAAAACTGGACAGGTATGTTGATTTAGGCCGCAAATAAGGTGGTTAAGGTGAGTCGGATACGTCACGAGTTTCGTAGATGGGCCCATGCAGTTGTAGAGTGGTATCTGAGAGACTGGAAACGACCACCCGGAAGACCTCCACGATGAGGGACAGAGTAAATCGTCAATTCATTCGAGTCAATATGGAGAAGAAGGGGTATGAATGGAAGCGCAATTTGATCAACGATGTGAAAAGCATCAGATGACTTGGCCAATAAAAGGAATAATGGGTATATATATATATATATATATATATATATATATATATATATATTTGGGAGAATAAGTGCTAATTGAGTCGTACCTAATTTTCTCCAAAAATTGTCGGCAAAAAGCCTTCCAAATAAACCGTATTTTGGGAGAATAAGTGCTTAATTGGAGTCGTACCTAATTTTCTTCCAAAAATTGTCGGCAAAAAGCCATTCCAAACAAACCGTGTTTAAACCGTGTTTACAACTTATCATATATATATATATATATATATATATGGTCTGCAGTGGCTGGAATCATGAACTTTTTGATACTTTTTTATACATTTTTTTATATATATTTACATCAAACTCTTTTGAGTTTTCTTTGAGGATTATAATGCTTCTGATTTAAAAAAAAATTATTTTATTTTTTAAAAACAGAATATGCATTTTCAAAATTTAAAAAACAAAAAGAAAAAAAAATTCCGGCTCCGAACTTGAACGTTCGTTTGTACCACTGTTGTTTGTAACGGTTTACTCAAAACGTCTTTCTATTACAATCATTTCGCTCTTGATGAAGACCGCTTTAATAAAAGGTCGAAACAGTTTTCTGTCAGCGAATTATGACATCATTTGTTTATTTTTTCTAAAAATATTTATTTCATACTGTCAAATTCTCTTCCATTCACTTTTCATATATATATATATATATATATATATATATATATATATATATATGTGTGTGTGTGTGTGTGAGTATATATAATACAGGGTTGTTCTTTATTCTATGTATTAATGATTATGACTTTAGGTTAAATACTCGTTGATAAACTTACGCAATTCCTGAGAGTATTGTGACGTAAGGAGTTTCAGTTATGAATTATTATCAATAGATAGGAATACCCGAAACCATACAAATGTGTGTAAATAGGAATACTTGATATCATATAACTGCGTGAAAAAATCTTTTAAGAAACAACTACACAAAAAATTTAAATATATATATTTACCAACCCCTCCGCACAAGCAGGATGTGACACAAGATCAATTTCTTAAACGGAGTTCAACAGGTTTGAATTCAGAGTTTTCCTTCTCTAGACCGGTTGCCTAACCAAGGTTAAAGAGCCCAGTTTGCCCTACTATTTATCCATATCTGGAGGAGAGTAGGGTTCATACCTTTCCCAAGGGTATTAGCGCTAAGTGATTAATTAACTTTTATGCATAAATTAACCCTAGACGGATTGACGTGCTGTTAAAATCAATCAATCAACCAATCAGTCTTATTCCTCTTTGTCTTTTGGTCATGATATTTCGGCAACTAAACCACCGGACCTTTATCAAGTGACCCCAACACACGATAACTTACGGTCATGCTGAAATCACCGGTTCCCGCTTGTTGGAATATTTTGTGTATATAAGGTGTGTTCAAATTCCCCACCTGAATTTATAGACTAACCATGGTCATGTGGTTTATTCCTTCACCAAATGCCGATATAGACTTGCCCTGCTTGACTCACGGATCGAACTCACGAAGAACAGGAGGTTTCATTTGGTTGGTTGGCATCTGTTTTTTCTAACTTGAACTAAATAGCCTGGGCGGGTTCATATGGAGGATGAGCTGCTGCCCGTGCAGCAAATCCTCCCTCTCCACACTGCAGCTGAGATCCAAAGGAAAGGTAAGGTACCAATGCAGTTTGGCAACGGTAGTGTCGCAGGAGTTGAAGGGTAGCACTGGATTTCAGCATCACACCACCTTAGGGACTCTAGCTCCTGATTTATTTTCAGGGTTTACTCCCTTAGCCTTTCCTTGAAAGGCAGCAGAGGTTTTGTGTCGGACTTCTCCTTGGGTTAGCCAACCAAGGCTAAAAAGCCCATTCAACCCATTTGGGGATTTATGCGAGTAGTAAGTACCCCAATCTTACTACTATCGGTGTTTCTGAAAAAGAAATGAAATTAAGGATACGGTATATTTTGCATTTGTGTATCAGATAAGCAACAGTACCTTCAGGTCAGTTTTTTTTTTGGGGGTGGGTAGGATAAGTCCACTAGAGGCGTCAGGATGGTTCTCATGTTCGCTGTGTTTATACACACATCATGTCAAACACGCGGCCCACGGACTGCACACGGCCCTCAGCAAACACAAGTTCGGCCCGTACGCAGACTGTGCTCTCATATGACACTTTTTACAGTACCCCAGGATTTTTCAAAAGTTTTTTTTTTCAAAAGTTCCTGTGTGAAAACAGTCGTTTATTTTCATTAGGGTAATGTTTTGTTAAAAAACAGAGTCTGTTATCAACGCATTGTCTCTCACCCTTCCTTGGAGTTGCAGAAGGAGGATAACTCAATCAATGAAAAGGAGTGAGTATTTCCTCTTGCCTTCTCCTGCTTTCAATCAACACATGGCTATAATTGAAAGTGACAGTGACACTTGTACGTTTTATTATTTGAACTCGATCAGTAATAGTCTTTTTTCCCTTT
>CM042160.1:89205979-89228479 GCA_023376005.1 Doryteuthis pealeii
CACTACAACGTGAGAGAACATCATAATACTACCAGCAGACAAAGGCAATGCTACTGTGGTGATGGATAAGGTTGAATACTCCAACAAATTGGCGGACCTAATTGAAAATGGTGGCTACTGCAAGGTTAAAAAGAACCCAACCCTGAAGACCAAGAGGAAGCTGTCACAGATCCTTAGCAAGAACAAGGACCTCATACCGCAGAAGAAATACAGACAGCTAGTTCAACACTACAGTAAGCTACCACACATATACGGCCTTCCTAAGATTCATAAAGATGGTATTCCATTAAGACCCATTGTCAACTGCCGAGGTTCAGCATGCCACCCATTGAGCCGTTACCTAGTTGAGATAGTCACCCCATTAACACGTAAGTCCTCATCATATGTCAAGAACTCTGCCCACTTTGTGGAAAAAATCGAAAATGCTCCCATCCATTCCAACCAAATGGTGAGTCTAGATGTAGCGAGTCTATTCACGAAGTGGTACGGGATAAGTTAACTGCAGATTCAGATTTGGAAGAACGCACCTGTATCCTAATAGATGATCTGATGGAGATGCTGACTTTCTGTGTAGAAACAACCTACTTCGATATGGGTTCTGGCATATACCGACAATAGGAGGGCCAGGCTATGGGATCACCATTGTCTCCAGTGTTGGCCAATATATACATGGAATACTTTGTAGAGATGGCTTTAGGATCTACATCACTAAAGCCATCAATGTGGCTTAGATACGTAGATGACACATTCTCTGGTCCCATCAGGAAGATGTTCAAATAATAATGGATCATGTGACCTCAATCCGTCCATCTATACAGTTCACGATGGAGAAAGAACAGCAAATTGTCCTTCCTAGATGTGTTGATAACTCGGACAGAGCAAGGATTCAGTTCATCCGTGTATCGCAAGCCTACCTTTACTGGTATTTTTTGACATCATAAAGAAATGGTCAAAGTATAACTGATTGTATCGGTGCTGCTATATGGCGGCACCGCTTGGACCCTAACGAGGCGTCTTGAGAATAAGCTAGATGGAAGCTGTACAAGAATGCTGCGTGCAGTCTTGAACAAGTCGTGGAAGCAGCACCCAACGAAGAGGCAGCTGTACGGTCACTTGCCTCCCATTTCTCAAACTATCCGAGTGAGACAGACAAGGCATGCAGGACACTGCCGGAGAAGCTAGGACGAGCTCATAAGCGACGTTCTCCTGTGGAAGCCAACACATGGACATGCAAGTGTGGGGCGCTCGGCAAGGACCTACATTGACCAGCTATGCGAGGATGCTATATGCTCAGCAGAGGACCTCCCAGGTGCAATGAATGATAGGGAAGGTTGGCGAGAGATTGTCATGGATAACCGTGCTGCAGGCGCGACATGATGATGATGACCTTTACCGGACAGTACCTCAACTTCAATTCCCACCATCCATACAATGTAAAGAAAGGAATCGTCCGTTGTTTACAACCTCGAGCAAAAGCCATCAGCAGTGATGAGGTATACTAGAAGGAAATGGACAGCTTAAGAGAGACCCCCGTCGTAACAATAATCCTGAGGGCATAGCATCGGCTATGAGAAATCTGGATTGCAAGACAGAGGATGATACCTGAAAACTTACCACAGTCTGTCTGCCCTATGTGAAAGGCTTGGCTGAAAAGATTCAAAAGATATGTAATCCTATGACATCAGGACAACATTCAGGAGTGACTCAACTCTTCGTAAACATCTCTTCCGAGTCAAGCCCCCAACAGAATACAACGACCAAAAATTGTGTGTATTCCATCCCATGCAGCTGTGGCAAAGGATACAAAGGTGAAACATGCCGTCCACTGAAAGTAAGACTAAAAGAAAATCGTAAAGCAGTGGCCCGAGGAGAAATAGAAAAGTCGGGTATGGCTGACCATATATGGAATGAAAAGGGAAACCATCTGCCCTTATGGGATGAAGTTAGAATAATAGATAGAGAAGAACATTGGAAGAGAAGACGCCTCAAAGAATTAGCTCATATGATAGGCTGTATTGGGTTGTTAAGTAGACCGAGCATAGAAATTAATTAAAATTTGGGAACCCATAATTAAGAAGGCTAGATCAGATTAAAAAAAAACAATATGAGTCTAGGTAAAAAAACAAAAAAAAATATGAATAAGTAAAAAATCATATATAAGTGGATAGGTAGATATTCTAGCAAAAAACAGTTTATAAGTTCCCAAAATTCACACTGGATTGTCAAATTAAACACATGGCCTAGTGGTTAAGGTAGTTAGGTTAAGTGACAGTTATCTCTAGATTGCAGGTTCAATCCTGATCAAGGCAGCATAATAAACAGAATAATAATTAACACAGCTTAACGCCCCTACCCCAGCTATGGTTAGCGGAATGAGAACAGGATACCCCCGTGGACTGAATAAAGGGTTATGTTCAAAGTTCCGTGATGGCTCCCGAGTCCGAAAAGAAGGTTCCCGGGTCCGACAAGAAATACCTGAGAGAGGCCGGAGGGCATATAAGCAGGAAACGTGCGAACGTTTGTACAGATCACAATGAAAATGAGGGCATTAGTCCGAATAACGCAGATAATAAACACTTATTTTGGGCTAAATTGCAAATCGCGCGGAAATTATAGTGACCCAGAAAAAACAGAACCCACATTTTGTAAAAAAACTGTAATTTTAACTAGGGGGTTTATAGGGTTAGGTTGTTAAGGTTAGGGTTAGGGTTGGGGTTTAGGATTAGTTTTATTGGGGAAAATAAATAATATTTGGGTTCTGGAATTTTTCTGGGTCACCTAAATTCTGATCGATTTGCAAATTTTAAGCCCCATATTTTGTTTTTATAATATGTACCTACCGTTTTTCAACACTGTTGGGGGAGCCTTAGTGGTATCCAATTGTTTTTAAGACCCCCCCCTTTTTGTTTACCCCACCGGGTCAAAGTTTTAGTATTTATTAAAATTTTGTGGGTTTGTTTTTTCTGGGTCACCCTGTAATACAAGGTGCCCCAGAAAAAAACGAGCCCAAATTATTTTATTTATTTTCCCATTAAAACAACCCTAAACCCAACTCCAACCGCAAACCCTAAATCCCAACTAACCCTAGTTTTTTTTTTTTGCAAGAGTTACACCGCTTCGGCTGACGGACTTCAATCGTAGCTGGGTCTTTTTTTTCAGGAGCCCCCGGCTAGGCGGTTTTGGGGGCAGGAGGCCGGGAACGAACTCCGCGAATACCCCCAATTCTTTTAAGGGGACACTCCTCTAGTTTCCGGCATCACATGCCCAGTACCTAAGCTCTGACCCCTCGCCTCCGCTTCAACAGTGAGAACTTGAATTCTATAACAACTAATAACCATTTGTTTTTTATTCAGACTCTTATCATTTATAGAAAGAAGTTTTTAAAAATTTCTGACGCGTCATTTTTTTATCACATAAAATAAAATAGGGGTGGGGAATAGACTCAGTAAAAAAATATTTCCCCTAATTATATTTTAGAATAAAATATTTCAGAATGTATTTACCTATCCAATGTAACATTTAATGGAAACTTTCGTGAAAATCAGATAATTATTGATTTTTTATAGAATTTTTTTAAAATCCTCTTTCGTAACTTGTTTTTTAGCTACCTTAAATTTCAGTTGATTTAACAGTGCAAATGAAAACATTTGTTTTTCAATCATAATTTTATTATTTCCGTATACTGAAAAAATTTTTTTAAAATTATCAAGGTAGTTTATTTTATGTTTTTTCTTTCGAATGGAAAAAAATTTTTTCAGAAAATATTAAATTTTCTGCAGTTTCATTGTGTTAAATATAGGTGGGTGTAAATTTATCACAGGGTCAAATTTGGTGGTAACCTAAATGTTTTTACAATAAGTAGTTGGCGTTTTTTTTGTCAAACTTGTTTGTGACGCATTGTACGCTACGTGGTCTATTTGTCAACATGTCCTGGAAGGTCACTTTGTACAAACCCCTTTTTCAATAGGCCTCGTTTTCCCGTTTTTTGTTTTTGAACTTTTTGGAAAATAGCACCGGTCTATACCTGCCTCGTTACTGGACAGTGGGCGAATTCCATGTCTGTCTTATTTATCTAGTAATACTAAACATGTTGACCAGTAACGAGAAATCGTTTAGTGAAACTCGTTTTTTAATATCATTTTGTCCCAGTACGGGCAAATAAGTTGTTATTTCGGGGTTTGGTCCGACTGGTGCAATCTCTGTTAACACACACCAATCACATACACATATATATAAGATGCTCGCCTGTCAGCTTGACAAGTCCGGTTTCGAATCACGCACAAGGCGGTCTTCTATCTATAGCTCTTGCTATTTGAGGCCCTAATAGTCCGAATATGTACATACAGAGTTGTTTTTCTCGATTTGTTTAGCCTTACATTTAAATAGGTTATGCCGCTAATTAATTATTATTAATTAATTAATCTTTCAAATTAGGTACGACTTTCAATAAAGCACTATCTCGCCATAAATTGGTCGGCTAAAAAAGAATATCATAAACACTATCGCTGTGTAATTTTATTCTCATATATAAATTATATATAATATTATTTATTTACTAAATATATATATATATTAAATTTATAAATATAATATATTTATTATTTATTATATATAATAATATATAATATATATTCTTTTTATTTCATGGTATGTTGTTGCGTATTATATATATATATATATATATATATATAATATATTATATCTATAATCCGTGCGTTATTGTGGTGTCTATATATAAAGAGAGGAGAGAGAGAGAGAGAGGAGGGTAGACAAACACGGGAATTTATAGAAATATGGATGGTTTATTGTACGGTAGTAGTGTCGACGATGCAAGCGTTGTCGTCTAATTCAGACTTCTTCAGGACTTGATATAGTTCTTGCTTAAATGCAACTAGTACATTTTCAAAATGGGTGAAACAGGTGAAACAATTATAATATATATACATTTATTATATATATATATAATATATTATATAAGTATCTTCGCCTGAAGAGCACTAAAAGAA
Organism: Doryteuthis pealeii; assembly: GCA_023376005.1. Classification (NCBI taxonomy): domain Eukaryota; kingdom Metazoa; phylum Mollusca; class Cephalopoda; order Myopsida; family Loliginidae; genus Doryteuthis; species Doryteuthis pealeii. Next base: position 89,210,986 of record CM042160.1, read on the forward strand.
ACTGTTAGTGGTATATCTGGACTCATTAGGGTTTAATCTTTTATTTGCTCTAACTTAGGTATTGAGGCAACTCTTTTCTTTTAGGTTTAGAATATCCTGGCGGTTTATATATAGTATAGTAATATATATTATATTATAATATATATATAGTGATATAATTATTGAATTGTGTTTTTTTTTGGCCAAGTATTATAGTATCAACGGATTATTTTCGGTGGTAGGACTAGTCTGGTCTTTTCTTTTTTTTTTTTCAATTTTTTTCCCAGGTGATCTTTTGGTAGTATATTTTTAACAATCAAACTATTGCCGATTTTGTCTTCATCGCGAAGGTTTACCAACAAGTTTGGTAAATATATACTATATATATATATATATATATATATCCGCATCTGTGCGGGGCGTTAGATGGCAGCCGACTGCACCTCTGCAAGGGGTAAGACTCCCCCAATGGAGGGCACCTGTGGCCGGGGTGGTCGACCCGTGATGCTTAAGGATAGAGCCCAGGTGGATGAGCAGTTCAAGACTTGCCAATAATTCCCTTTGGCCCTATTTGGGCCCATAGACGCGGTCGGAGAGGCCCCTCCGAATCAATCGGCTGGTCACGTCAGCCCTAGCACCTATATGATTTTCCCACCTATTGACCCTTATGGCAGCCCCAATCCCTTTTTATCATTGGGTGGCTAGAAGGCGGTGGCCTTGCGGGTCTCGACATTCCTGGGAAATGACGGTTAACTCCTATCTGATGTGAGGTTCCAGTCTGGAGGTTTGGGGAATGTGAGCACCCTTTCATTCACATTGCTTCTCCTGGTCCATCTCTGACCCGGAGTGGTAGTACCTGTTAGGGTTCCCATCTAATGGGTTAAAAGAAAATGTAATTATTAAACAGAATTGTATTATCCATTAAGAATTGATTTTATTTCAAAACTTTATCGGTCCATAATATGAGCCACTGAGGTTGATATACCGTAAAACAAACAACCAACAATATATATATATATATTATATATATATATATATATTATATATATATGGGTATCAAAACCACTCTTTTTAATAACGCGGCAAAAATTGTTAGAAAATTTTTAAAACTCAATAAAAAAAAATGGAAAATTAACTTTTTTAATGTTTCTTTTACGTTTAATATAAAGAACAATTCCCAAGTTTATGTGTTAAAAAAAAAGGAAAAAATAAATTTCTCTTTACATAAAACTAAATTTTGCATTTTAAAAGTTAAATTCCGTAAATTCTTAATCTTTGTTGCGATAGTTTATCGCATCTTGACGCGACAAATTAAGACCCGACTACATTTTCTATGGGGATTGTACACGTTATAATTTTTATGATTTTTTTTTTCCTTTTGGTTTGTTGATTTCCAAAATAATAATTTCTTCAAACAGCACTGTTTAGCTCCAGGTGTCACGGATTTTAACTTATTTGAAATTATTCACAGCAAGCAGCAGCAGCAAAAACAGTTAAAAAAAAGAATAGAATATTATGTCCCCTACATTACTTCCATTAATAAAAATGACGCAATTTTTTAATTCAAACATTATTTTCAAAAATCTTTTTATAAAGACTGTATTATTATGTCATATTTTTAGCTAAATATTTTTTTATACATATTTTTCTTTAATCAAATAAATACAATTTGCTCGTAACACGAAATAAAAGTATTTATTTTACATTTTAATAAATAGATTAAAATCCCTAAAAAAACAAAATTAAAAGTAGACTAACAGGAACTTTTAATATAACATTCCTTAGAAAATAAATCTAACAATTTAGAAAAAACATTTTCTTTTTTAATTGGTAATTTGCTTGAAGCCTTGTAAGTATGTTAATAGATATATTTAATGGATTTGAAGGCAATTACAATGCGTATAAAAAATCAAACAAAAAGATGTTATTTTTGTTTATCGATTCAAAGTAGAACTTCATCTTCGAGACGAAATATCGTCTCCTGAAGATACAAGTTTGCCTTTGGAAATCGATAAGACAAATACATCTTTTGTTTTTATTCTTAATACGCATTGTAATTGCCTTCAATCATTAATATATTATAACATATTTTTTTTCTTATTTACGAGTTTCAAGATTTAAGACGCCCTATTACTCAAACCTGTGTGAATGTTGTGAGGTTAAGGCTGTGCAAGGTGTGCAATATATAGACAAAATAGAGATAGATAAGCTGGAGAAAGGAATGCATCCACCTATTCCTCATATGGGAAATCCTCGGGAATCGCTTAAGAACTACGGGGCATAACTCTTACTCTGCTATTGCAGCTAAAGATATATAATTGCCTTCTTCTTAATTGCATCCGAAACGTAAATAGAGAAAATCTTAGGAAAACCAAAACGGATCGCCAGAAATCGAAACACACCGCTCCAGATCCTGACTAATTCGATGGATCAAAGACAGGAGTCCGAGCAAAGAATCCTAAGAGGCAACTTTGGCTATTCGTCAGATTTTCCAAAGCTTTGATTCACACACAGAGGGAACTGGACAGATACTACTAAGCAATAACGGTTCCCAAAGAACAACGGTTACCGCTAATGAGCTCTACAAAGACACTAAAGCAATGGTACGCCTCCCTATGGCGACCACAGATTTCTTTGACAATAGCCGCTTGGAGTCGACAATTAGCACATATCGTATATTTATAATATGCCTAGACTACGTACTCCGAACATATAAGAAACCATAAAGAAAAAAGGCCTCACACTAAAAAAAATGGTAGAAGCAGGCCGATATCGCCCCCAGACTATACAGCTGCGAATACGCTGATGACCATAGCACTTCTTGGCAATTACATCTGGGATGAGGCTGAGTCAATTACTACATAGCCTGGAGAAGACAGCAAAGAAAATTGGTCTCTATGTGAATTCCCGACAAAACTTTTAAAAAGATAAGAAACATCTCCACACTCGACGGTAACACGGTCACGCTAAAGCCAGTAGAACAATTCACATACTAAGGTAGTAGTATCTCATCTACAGAAGTGATGCTAATGCACGAATAGGAAAGGCATGGTCAGGCTGATAAACAGATTATCGATCATATGAAGTCCGATCTCACTGACAGAAAATAAAACACAATTCTTCTAAACTGTGGTCGTGTCAAGTGCTGCTGTTGTCTGCCACCCTTGGACCGCTACGGAGGCGCTGGAGAATAAGCTAGTGGGAGCTGCACAAGAATGTTGCGTGCGGCCGGTATTGAACAAGTGCCTGGAAACAACACCCAACGAAGGAAGCAGCTGTAGGACACCTGCCCCTATCTCAAAACCATGCCGAGGGAAGACGGACAAGACAATGCTGGGTCTCTGTTGAGAAACAGAACGAACTCACTAAGGCGATGTTCTCCTGTGGAAGCCTACACAAACTGTAGTGACATGCTAATTGGGCCGCCCAACATGACAACTCTGCGATGATTGATGGATGTTGGCGCAGCAGGACCTCAACATTGAACAATGAATGATAAAGAAGTTTGGCGAGAGATTGTCCGGATATCCGTGCTGATTGCGGGACTGAATGAAAACATACTAGGATAATATACTATGTGTATGGTATATGTGGTTATATATATATATAATATATATATATTTATAATGTGTGTGTTGTGTGTGGTGTGTGTGATACATATAAATATATATATATATATAATATATAGAGATGAGAGAGAGAAGAGAGATAGAGAGAGAAGAGAGAGAGAGAGAGAGAGATAAATATCAACTGACTGAAACAGATTAGACGATAGATAAGGATATCAACTGTCGAAACGATAGATAGATAGATAGAATAGATAGATAGATTGATTCAATTGATGAAATAGTAATAGATAGATAGATAGATAAGATATCAATTGAACTTGAATAGATAGATAGATCAGATAGATAGATGATACGATATCAATTGAATGAATATGATAGATAGATATGAACAGACTGAAATATGATAGAAAGATAGAATCGATATGAGAGCTGAGATAGATGGATAGATAGATACTTATGAAACAAAGTAAGATAGATAGATAAATAGATAGAAAGAATAGTTATGAATAGACTTAAATTTAATTCTTTTAATTCAATAATTCAACTCTTAAGTATGTATATAATATATAATATATATGCACACACACATATGCACACCGAATACAACCATATACATGAACAAACCCCGCCATCACGGCACACACAAAAAGTAAACATAGCCACAATATACATAAGGCACACCTACACACACCCAAAAGTATAAATTTAAGTAGAAAAACATAGAATGTCTTCAAAACAAAAAGCAAATTACAAACCACACACCTAATATAATCAAATGAACATCTTGATGAATTTATCAAGCAACCCAAATAAAAAAGTAATAAAAGTTATAAACTCAGCTAATGAATTTACTAGCAAACACCCAAAAACAAAAACACCTGTTTAAAAGACTAATGTTAAAAATGAAATTCCTTTCCACTCCAAAAAAAAGGCAAGAGGAGTGAAATAACTCATGTGTATTATATACTACACAGCATGTAAGAATTTTCATTTATTAGTCTTTAAACAGGTGTTTTGTTTTTTGTTGGTGTTTTGCCTAGTAAATTCATTAGCTGGTTTATTAAACTTTTTTTATTACTTTTTTATTTGGGTTGTCTTGAAAGATTCATCAGATGTTCATTTGATATATTAGGTGTGGTGTGTTTGTAATTGCTTTTTGTTTTGAGACATTCTATGTTTTTCTACTTAAATTTATACTTTTTGGGTGTGTGGTATGTGTGTGCCTACGTATATGTGCCGTATGTTTACCTTTTTGTGTGTGCGTGTGTGCGTGGGTGTTCATGTATATGGTTGTATTCGGTGTGCATGTGTGTGTGTGGCATATATATATATATTATATACATACTTAAGAGTTGATTTTGAATTAAGAATTAAATTTTAAGTCTATTCTAACTATTTTCTATCTATTTATCTATCTATCTTACTTTGTTTATAATATCTATCTATCCATCTATCTCAGTCTCTTCATATCTACTTCTTTCTATCTATTTCAGTCCTGTTATATTATCTATCTATTTCATTCAATGATATCTATCTATCTATCTATCTATCTATCTATCTATTCATTCAATTGATATCTATCTATCTATCTATCTATCTATTATTTTCATTCAATGATATCTATCTATCTATCTATCTATCTATCATCTATCCGTTTCAGAAGTTTGATATCTATCTATCTGTCTATCTGTTTCAGTCACTGTATTTATCTTCTCTCTTCTCTCTCTCCTCTCTCTCTATCTCTCTCTCTCTCTCTCTCTATATATATATATATATAATATATTTATATGTATAACACACCACACACACACACACACACACATAATATATTATATAATATTATATATTAATAATACACATATACATATACATATGTATATATCTAGTATGTTGTTCATCAGGTCCGAAATCAGCACGGAATATCAGGAATGCTCTCGCCAAACTTCTTTATCATTCATATGTCAATGTGAGGTCCTCTGCGCAACATCCAGTATCATCGCGAGTTGGTCAATGTTGGGCGGCCCACATTAGCATGTCCATGTGTTGGCTTCCACAGGAGAACATCGCTTATGAGTTCGTTTCTGTGTTTCTCCAACAGGAACCAGCAATGTCTTGTCCGTCTCCCTCGGTGTTTTTGTGAGATATGGGGGCAGGTGGTCCTACAGCTGCTTCCTTGTTGGGTGTTGTTTCCAGCACTTGTTCAATACCGCACGCAACATTCTTGTGCAGCTCCATCTAGCTTATTCTCCAGGCGCCTCGTTGGTCCAAGTGGTGCAGACATACAGCAGCACTTGGACACGACCACAGTTTAGATAATTAGAATTGTCGTTTTATTTTGTCAGTGAGATCGGACTTCCATGATCGAATAATCTGTTTATAGCTGACCATCCTTTCCTATTCGTGCATTAGCATCACTTTCTGTAGATGAGATACTACTACCTTAAGTAGTGAATTGTTCTAACTGGCTTTAGGTGCTACCGTCGAGTGTGGAGATGTTCTTATCTTTTAAAAAGTTTTGTCGGAATTCACATAGAGACAATTTTCTTTGCTGTCTTCTCCAGGCTATGTAGTAATGACTCAGCTCATCCGTGTATTTGCAAGAAAGTGCTAGCATCAGCGTAGTCTGCAGCTGTAATAGTCTGTGCCGGGATAATCGCCTGCTTCTTACCTTTTTTTTTTAGTGTGAGGCCTTTTTCTTTTATGGTATCTTATGATGTTCGGAGTACGTAGTCTAGGCATATTATAATATATATATGGTGCTAATTGCTGACTCCAGCGGCTATGTCAAAGAAATTGTGTCGCCATCAGGTGACGTACCATTGCTTTAGTGTCTTTGAGAGCATCATTATAGCGGTAACCGTTTCTTTGGGAGACGGTATGCTAGTAGTATCTGTTCTTTTCCCTCTGTGTGTTGGAATCAAATGTTTGGAGAAATCTACGAATAGCAAGTTGCCTCTAGATTCTTTGCTCGAACTCCTTCTATGATCCATCGAATAGTCAGGATCTGAGCGGTTGTGGTTCGATTTGCGGAATCGTTTGGTTTTTCCTAAGGATTTTCTCTATTTCGTTTCGGATGCAATTAAGAAGAAGGGCATTATATATCTTAGCTGGAATAGCAGTAAGAGTTATGCCCCTGTAGTCTTAGCGATCCGAGGTTTCCCTATTTGAGGAATAGGTGGGATGCACCTTTCGTCCACTTATCTATTCTTATTTTGTCTATATATTGCATTGCACAGCTTAACCTCAGCAACATCACACAGGTTTGGTAAAGGGCGTCTAAATCTTGAATCGTAAATAGAAAAAAAATATGTTATAAATATATTAGATGATTTGAAGGCAATTACAATGCGTATAAGAATAAACAAAAAGATGTTATTTTTGTCTTATCGATTCAAAGAAAACTTTATCTTCGGAGACGAATATTCGTCTCTGAAGATAAGTTTCTACTTTGAAAATCGATAAGACAAAAATAACATCTTTTGTTTTTATTTTTTTATACGCCATTGTAATTGCCTTCAAATCATTAATATATTATAAATACTTACAATGCTTCAAGCAAATTACCAATTAAAAATGTTTTTTTTTCTAAATTGTTAGATTATTTTCTAAGGAATGTTATATTAAAAGTTCCTGTTGTCTACTTTTAATTGTTTGTTTTTTTAGGGATTTTTAATTCATTTATAAAATGTAAAATAAATACTTTTATTTCGTGTAGCTGAAGAAGCAAATTGTATTTATTTGATTAAAGAAAATATTGTATAAAAAAATATTTAGCTAAAAATAATGAAATAATAATACAGTCTTTATAAAAAGATTTTGAAATAATGTTTGAATTAAAAATTGTCGTCATTTTTATTAATGGAAGTATGTAGGGGACATAATATTCTATTCTTTTTTTTAACTGTTTTTGCTGCTGCTGCTGCTGTGAATAATTTCAAATAAGTTAAAATCGTGCACCTGGAGGGCTCAAACAGTGCTTGTTTGAAGAAATTAATTATTTTTGAAATCAACAACAAAAGGAAAAAAAAAATCATAAAAATTATAACGTGTACAATCCCCCATAGAAAATTAGTCGGGTCTAATTGTTCGCGTCAAGATGCGATAACTATGTCAACAAAGATTAAGAATTTACGGAATTTACTTTAAAATGCAAAATTTAGGTTTATGTAAGAGAAATTTATTTTTTCTTTTTTTTTTTAACACATAAACCTTGGAATTGTTCTTTAATATTTAAACGTAAAAGAAACAATTAAAAAGTTAATTTTCCATTTTTTATTGACGTTTTAAAATATTTTTCTAACAATTTGCGCGCGTATAAAAAGAGTGTGTTTTGAAGTACCATATATATATATATATATATATATATATATATATATATATAATTGGTTTGGTTTTTGTTTTACGGTATATCAACCTCAGTGGCTCATTTAATGCCGATAAAGTTTTGAAAAAATCAATTCTTAATGGATAATACAATTCTTTTATATTACATTTTCTATTTAACGCCATAGATGGGACCCTAACAGGTACTACCACTCCGGGTCAGAGTGGACCAGGGAGCAATGGTGATGAAGGGGTGCTCACATTCCCAAACCTCCAGAACTGGAACCTCACCATCAGATAGAGTTTAACGTCATTCCCAGGACATGTAGACCCGCAGCCACCGCCTTCTAGCACCCATATGATAAAAGGGATTGGGGCTTGCCATAAGGGCAATAGGGTTGGGAAAATCATATAGGTGCTAGGGCTTGACGTGAACCAGCCGATTGATCGGAGGGGGCCTCTCCGACCGCCCGTCTAGCCAAGATAGGGCCAAAGTGGAATATTGCAAGTCATGACTGCTCATCCAACCTGGGCTCTATCCTTAAGCATCACGGGTCGCCACCACGGCCAACAGGTGGCCCCATTGGGGGAGTCTTACCCTCTGCAGAGGTGCAGTCGGTGCATTCTAACGCCCCAGCCGACAGTGCGGGTATATATATATATTATAATATATAATATATCAAACTTGTTGGTAAACCTTCGCGATGAGAAAAATTCCCGGCAAATAGTTTGATTGTAAAAATAATACCACCAAAAATCACCTGGGAAAAAATTGAAAAAAAAAAAAAAAAGAAAAGACCAAGATAAGTCGTACCAACCGAAAATAATCCGTTGATACTATAATACTTGCCAAAAGAAAAAACAATTCAAATAATTATATATATATATATATATATATATATAATATATATATATATATAATAAAGCCGCCAGGATATTCTAACCTAAAAAGAAAAAGAGTGCTCAATACCTAAGTAGAGGCAAATAAGTTAAACCTAATGAGGTCAGATATACCCACTAACAGTTTCTTTAGTGCTCTTCAGGGCAAAGATATATATATATATATATAATATATATATATATATGTATATATATTATATTGTTTCACCTGTTTCACCATTTGAAAATGTCTATCATTTAAGCAAGAACATATCCAAGTCCTGAAGAAGGTCTAATAGACCGAAACGTTGCATCGTCGACACTACTACCTACAATAAACTCCATTTTCTATAACATCCCGTGTTTGTCTACCCTCTCTCTCTCTCTCTCTCTCTCTTCTCTATATATATTATATAATATATTATATATATATTTATATTAATATATAATACGCCACCATACCATGAAATAAAAGAATATATTATATTATATATATAATATATATATATATATTTATATATATAATTTTATATATATAATATATATATATATATATATATGAGAAGTAAATACCACAGCGATGTGTTTATGATGTCTTTTTTAGCCGACAATTTTTGGGAGAATATGTGCTTAATTGAAGTCGTACCTAATTTTGAAAGTTAATTAATTATAATTAATTAATTAGCCGGGCATACCTATTTAAATGTAAGGCTAAACAAATCGAGAAAAATCAATCTCTGTATGTACATTTCGGACTATTAGGCCTCATAGCAGAGCTTAAGATAGGAAGACCGCCTTGTGCGTGATTCGAAACCGGACTGTCAAGCTGACAGGCGAGCATCTTATATATATGTGTATGTGTGTGTGTGTGTTGTTTAACAGAGATTGCACCAAGTCGACAAACCCGAATAACAACTTATTGCCCGTCTGGACTAAAATGTATAAAAACGAGTTTCACTAAACGATTTCTCGTTACTGGGTCAGACATGTTTAGTATTTACTAGATAAATAGAAAGAATGAATTCGCCACTGTCCCAGTAACGAGGCAGGTAAGACCGGTGTCTATTTCCAAAAGAGTTCAAAAAACAAAAACGAAAGAAGCCATATTGAAAAAGGGGATTTGTACAAAGTGACCTTCCAGGACATGTTGACAATATGACACGTACGTACAATGCGACTCACCAACAAGTTTGACAAAAACGCCAACTACTTATTGTAAAACATAGGTACCACCAATTTGACCCTGTGAAATTTACACCCCCTATATTTAACACAATGAAACTTGCAGAAAATTTATATTTTCTTGAAAAATTTTTTCCATTCGAAAGAAAAAACATAAAATAAACTCCTGAATATTTTAAAAATTTTTTTAGTATACGGAATAATAAAATTATGATTGAAAACAATGTTTTCATTTTTGCACTGTTAAATCAACTGAAATTTTAATGTAGCTAAAAACAAGTTACGATAAGAGGATTTTTAAAAAAATTCTATGAAAAATCAATTAATTACTGATTTTCACGAAAGTTCCATAAATGTTTACCATTGGATGTAAATACATCTGAAATAGTTTTTTCTAAAATATATTAGGGGAAATATTTTTTTACGAGGTCTATTCCCCCACCCCTATTTTATTTTATGTGATAAAAAAATGACGCGTCGAAAATTTTTAAAACTTCTTTTCTATAAAGATAAGAGTCTGAATAAAAAACAATAGGTTTATTAGTTGTTATAGAATTCAGTTCTCACTGTTTGAAGCGGGGTCAGAGCTTAGGTACTGGGCATGTATGCCGAATAGAGGGGAGGTGTCCTCCAAAGAATTGTGGGGTTTTCGCGGAGTTCCGTCCCGGCCTCCTGCCCCCAAAACCGCTAGCCGGTGGCTCCTGAAAAAAAGACACACAGCTACGATTGAAGTCCGTAGCCGAAGCGTGTCTCTTGCAAAAAAAAAAACTAGGGTTAGGGTTGGGATTTAGGGTTGCGGTTGAGTTGGGGTTTAGGGTTAGTTTAATGGGAAAATAATAAATAATTTGGGCTCTGTTTTTTCTGGGGACCTTGTATACAGGGTGACCCAGAAAAAAGAACCCACAAATTTTTTAATAAATACCTAAACTTTGACCCGGTGGGGTAAACCAAAAGGGGGGGGTGGTCTTAAAAAAATTGTGATACACTAAGGCTCCCCAACAGTGTTGAAAAACGGTAGGTACATATTATAAAACAAATAGGGCTAAATTTGCAAATCGATCAGAAAATTAGGGTGACCAAGAAAATTCCAGAACCCAAATTATTATTTATTTTCCCAATAAACTAATCCTAAACCCAACCCTAACCTAACCTTAACACCTAACCCTAACCCTAGTTAAAATTAACAGTTTTTTACAAAATGTGGGTTCTGTTTTTTCTGGGTCACTATAATTTTTCCGACGGATTTGCAAGTTTAGCCCAAATAAGTTTTGTTTATCTGCGTTATTCGGACTAATGCCCTCATTTTCATTGTTATCTGTACAACGTTTCGCTTATATGCCTCCGGCTTCTTCAGGTATTTCTTGTCGCCCGGGAACCTTCTTTTCGGACTCGAGCCATCACGGAACTTTGAACATAACCCTTTATTCAGTCCACGGGGTATCCTGTTCTCATTCCGCTAACCATAGCTGGGGTAGGGGCGTTAAGCTGTGTTAATTATTATTCTGTTTATTATGCTGCCTTGATCAGGATTGAACCTGCAATCTAGAGATAACTGTCACTTAACCTAACTACCTTAACCACTAGGCCATGTGTTTAATTTGACAATCCAGTGTGAATTTTGGGAACTTATAACTGTTTTTGCTAGAATATCTACCTATCCACTTATATATGATTTTTTACTTATTCATATTTTTTTTGTTTTTTTACCTAGACTCATATTGTTTTTTTAAATCTGATCTAGCCTTCTTAATTATGGGTTCCCAAATTTATTAATTTCTATGCTCGGTCTACTTAACAACCCAATACAGCCTATCATATGAGCTAATTCTTTGAGGCGTCTTCTCTTCAATGTTCTTCTCTATCTATTATTCTAACTTCATCCATAAGGGCAGATGGTTTCCCTTTTCATTCCATATATGGTCAGCCATACCCGACTTTTCTATTTCCTCGGGCCTGCTTTACGATTTTCTTTAGTCTTACTTTCAGTGGACGGCATGTTTCACCTTTGTATCCTTTGCCACAGCTGCATGGATGGAATACACACAATTTTGGTCGTTGTATTCTGTTGGGGGCTTGACTCGGAAGAGATGTTTACGAAGAGTTGAGTCACTCCTGAATGTTGTCTGATGTCATAGGGATTACATATCTTTTGAATCTTTTCAGCCAAGCCTTTCACATAGGCAGACAGACTGTGGTAGTTTTCAGGTCATCCTCTGTCTTGCAATCCAGATTTCTCATAGCCGTGCTATGCCCTCAGGATTATTGTTACGACGGGGTCTCTCTTAAGCTGTCCATTTCCTTCTAGTATACCTCATCACTGCTGATGGCTTTTGCTCGAGGTTGTAAACAACGGACGATTCCTTTCTTTACATGTATGGATGGTGGGAATTGAAGTTGAGGTACTGTCCGGTAAAGGTCATCATCATCATGTCGCGCCTGCAGCACGGTTATCCATGACAATCTCTCGCCAACCTTCTATCATTCATTGCACCTGGGAGGTCCTCTGCTGAGCATATAGCATCCTCGCATAGCTGGTCAATGTAGGTCCTTGCCGAGCGCCCACACTTGCATGGTCCATGTGTTGGCTTCCACAGGAGAACGTCGCTTATGAGCTCGTCCTAGCTTCTCCGGCAGTGTCCGCATGCCTTGTCTGTCTCACTCGGATAGTTTGAGAAATGGGAGGCAAGTGACGTACAGCTGCCTCTTCGTTGGGTGCTGCTTCCACGACTTGTTCAAGACTGCACGCAGCATTCTTGTACAGCTTCCATCTAGCTTATTCTCAAGACGCCTCGTTAGGGTCCAAGCGGTGCCGCCATATAGCAGCACCGATACAATCAGTTATACTTTGACCATTTCTTTATGATGTCAAAAATACCAGTAAAGGTAGGCTTGCGATACACGGATGAACTGAATCCTTGCTCTGTCCGAGTTATCAACACATCTAGGAAGGACAATTTGGCTGTTCTTTCTCCATCGTGACTGTATAGATGGACGGATTGAGGTCACATGATCCATTATTATTTGAACATCTTCCTGATGGGACCAGAGAATGTGTCATCTCACGTATCTAAGCACATTGATGGCTTTAGTGATGTAGATCCTAAAGCCATCTCTACAAAGTATTCCATGTATATATTGGCCAACATGGAGAAATGTGATCCATAGCCTGGCCCTCCTATGTCGGTATATGCCAGAACCCATATCGAAGTAGGTTGTTCTACACAGAAAGTCAGCATCTCCATCAGATCATCTATTAGGATACAGGTGCGTTCTTCCAAATCTGAATCTGCAGTTAACTTATCCCGTACCACTTCGTGAATAGACTCGCTACATCTAGTCACACATTTGGTTGGAATGGATGGGAGCATTTTCGATTTTTTCCACAAAGTGGCAGAGTTCTTGACATATGATGAGGACTTACGTGTTAATGGGGTGACTATCTCAACTAGGTAACGGCTCAATGGGTGGATGCTGAACCTCGGCAGTTGACAATGGGTCTTAATGGAATACCATCTTTATGAATCTTAGGAAGGCCGTATATGTGTGGTAGCTTACTGTAGTGTTGAACTAGCTGTCTGTATTCTTTTTCGCGGTATGAGGTCCTTGTTCTTGCTAAGGATCTGTGACAGCTTCCTCTTGGTCTTCAGGGTTGGGTTCTTTTTTAACCTTGCAGTAGCCACCATTTTCAATTAGGTCCGCCAATTTGTTGGAGTATTCAACCTTATCCATCACCACAGTAGCATTGCCTTTGTCTGCTGGTAGTATTATGATGTTCTCTTCACGTTGTAGTGATTTATGGTCAGTCTTTTTTCCTTTGTGATGTTCGGTTATGGAGGCTTTGATTTCTCTAGTACTTGCCTCACCTTCAAAAAAACAATATGAGTCTAGGTAAAAAATTATACATAAGTGAATAGGTAGATATTCTAGCCAAAAACAGGACATTATGTTTATAAGTTCCCAAAATTCACACTAGATAGCGTTAATACCCTTAGGAAAGGTATGAATCAAGCTACTCTCCCTCTATCTATGGGTAAATAATAGGGCAGACTGGGTTCTATAACCGTGGCTTTGTAACCAGTCTAGGAAAAAGAAAACCCTGAATTCAAACCTGTTAAACTCCGCTTAAGAAATTGATCTTGTATCATATCCAGCCTGTGCGGAGGGGTTGGTATATTATATATATAATATATATATATTATTCACGAGTGGACGCACTTATACCCAACCCCTTCGTCACGAGTGGGATACTCTTTAGGGATACATAAAAATCCTTGTATGAATATATGTTTGCACCTACAAGAGCATACAGTATGGTTATACAGCGAGATTTTGAAGATTCCAATAAATCATCCTTAATATTAGTCATTTGGATTACCTAACACAAACACACACACACACACATATATATATATATAATGAATGATGAACAAATAAAAGGTTAGCTTTTATTTATTTACATGGAAACAATATTTACAACCAATGGTTTCCTGCTAAAAGCATTCATCAGGTAAACGAAATAGTTTGTTTTTAAATGATAGAAATGGTATAAATGGTTAATGTGTGCGTTTTTAAACTGTATTCTCGTGTTGCATGTTTATGTGTTTATGTGATGTCGAATGCGCCTTTTTGTTTGTACGTGTGCGTATTTTTGTTTGAGCGTGTGCGCATGTTTCATGACATCAGATGTATATATATAATATATATGTATATATATATATATATATGATAGTCATTTAAGTTTTTGGACAATCAGGTAAGTTTAATGCATATATCACCTAAATTATCTGGAATATATATATATATATATATTTATATATATATATATATATATATGTGTGTGTGTGTGTGTGTGTGTGTGTGTGTGTACCACAACCAAGGTTATAGATTTGAATGTGATAATATATATTAATATATATATATATATATATATAATAATATATATTCAATACTCTTGATTGGTGATGTTCTGCTAGTTAGTTAACTGATAGTCATTTAAGTTTTTGAACAATCATGTAAGTTTAATGTATATATCACCCTAAATTATCTAGAATAATATATATATATATATATATATATATATATATTACCACAATCAAGGCTATAGATTTGAATGTGTATTGTGGTACACCACACACACACACACACACACACACACAACACACATTATATATAATATTATATATATATATATATATATATTAATATTAAGTAAAGAAATAACAAAAGTTATAGTCTATTTAGGAATCCTCTAAGTCTTTGTTATTTCTTTACTTAATTATTTGCTCTGTGACTCCAACATTAAGAGCACACATTGAGCTCTCAATCTGCGACAGGTTTTAAAAAAAAAAACTCTTGTGTCGTAGGAAGATTTTCTTCTCTTGACTTTTGGATTTATATATATATATTATATATATATTATATATATATATATATATAAAAGAAAGTTAAAAAAAAAGAAGAAAATAAAGGAACAAAATATCTTATCCATTATGTTCTTTCTCAGTCTTTATGTAAATGCCATCTGATGAGACTATATTCATATTGAGTTTCTGGTCGAAAATAAATTTATAATAGCTAAATGACGGTTTGGTTAAGTTTTTCTTATATATATTCATAGCCGAGGATAGTTGTTTGTGTCTAGCCATACTGAAGGGCGTGAAACGCCGAAACATGTGTCTGTGGATGACTTATATAAATTCTCCAAAATTTGGTATGAGCTCTCTAATTGGTAATTTAAATTAACTTCCACTAAGCATATAAGCAATGATGTTTACCCGGAAACTTGACTCTCTGTGATCGTAAAAATACATAAACAAACCTATGTATTTAAATAGTTTAAAAAACACCAGTCCCGCTACACAGCTATCAAATGGCTGAGGGGATAAGATATCAGGCTGGCAAACAGTCAGTCGAAGTTCGACCCTACCAAGGATAGTTGTGTTGTGTCTAGCCACACTGAAGGTGTGAAACGCAGAAACGCGTGTCTGTGGATGACTTATATATATAATATTATATATATATATATATATATATATATATATATATATCGGCTAGAAACCACAAGGTTCCTAGTTCGATACTGGTCCTAGCGTATAAGTAGCACAGGGATCTGTGCGATAAAGTAAGGAGCTGATGGTAGGTGTGGCGCTCCACATCAGATGCTAAAACAATCTCCTTGGTCTAGCGCTATTGAATAGGGGATAGACTCCCTCGATGACTGGCTGATACCGACTTTAGGCCGCCCGTCGACTTTACTTATATATTATATTATTATATATATATATATATATATATAAGAGAGGAGAGAGAGGAGAGAGACAAAGCCAAAAAGGCGGACAAATTAAAGTACAGTGTGCTTGGCGGATGACAAAAAGTTGAACTGTTCGGCCTAAAACCGGACGTCTAACCTCACCATGAGACAGGTTTCTGGTCACGTGTTGTTCATTATACCCATGATAGTGTTGTTAGCCGTGTGCATATATTGTAGAGAAAATTCCTATTAAATGATTCCATCTTACGGTTTTATGAGTCGAAATTTATTATAGCAAACACCAAGTGCGACATCTTTATTATTTACACTAGCAAAAAAAAAAACACCTCCGGGCGATGTAAAAAGATTTTTGAAACATATTGCCTGAGAGGTGGGAGTTAAAATTCATGTAAGCGAGTGTGTTACCCTAAGTAAGTAAAATCATTAAATTCATTAAAGGATTAAAATAAAAAACAATTTGAAATGTAAACTTTAAATATGTATTAAAATAAAACAAACTATATATAGATATATAAACAGTCATGTATTTATTAAAACTTGTTTTAAAAAAACAATGACGACTGTCTAAGTTGCATGTTCAAATTTTGAGTGTATTTATTCTATGTTTATGACGATTTTGGGTATGTGAACGTAAGCAGTGACGTAAATTTTGTTACAGACAAAAACCGGAAGTGAATATCCATTATTATATAGATGTCGCAGTCCAGCACGTTAGCTATGACGCTCGCTGATATAACATGTTGTAACGTGGAATAAGATAGGACATAAAATGTGCGTATTCACGTGGGATTTGTTTCCTTCTACTACATATATGATAAAAAGGTAATAAAATAACCTAGCATGGGTTGACAAATTTGGGTAATATGACGTAAGCAGTGGTGTAGTTTTGTTACAGACAAAAACCGGAAGCGAATCTCCATTGTTAATAGATATAAACTAATGCAGACACACGCCAGNAATCACCTGTCCATCTATACCAAAACAGAATACCGCCCCCTGTATAAATGATCCTTTCCTAAAATAATTAGATCCTCACAATTCCCCAACAAAACAAAAAACACTTTGCAGCCAGATTCGGTGTATGTCGGCCAAATAAAACTTTACCACCCAACTTATTTTAACCTGATTGTTTTTTTATTTTTCTCTTAATATATAATCATGAGGAAAGAAATACACAGCGATATGTACTCGCAGCAATGTTAATTGGTCATATAGTATAAAATTTTGATTTTTTTATCATGTCTTGTGATTTGGCTTTTTTTTGTGTAGCCCCTGACAATTTTTTTTTTTT